>CM059440.1:63060844-63188344 GCA_030390025.1 Squalus acanthias | reverse complement strand
TTTTGTCTAATGAAGCTATTTTTTTATTTTATTATTATACTTCTTCATTATTCCTACCCTCTAACCTCAATCACCTTAAGTACCTTGGTATTTCATAGAATCTGACAGCACAGAAGGGGGGCATGCGGCTCATCGTGCCTGTGCTGGCTCTCTGAAAGAGCTATCCAATTAATCCCGCTCCCCTGCTCTTTCCCCACAGCCCTGCAAATTTTTCCTTTTTAACTAGAGCTCCAATTCCCCTTTGAAAGTTACTATTGAATCTGCTTCCACCGCCCTTTCAGGCAGCGCATTCCAGATCACAACACCTCACTGTGTAAAAAAATGTTTCCTCATGTTGCCTCTGGTTCTTTTGCCAATTACCTTAAATCTGTGTCCTCTGGTTACCGACCCTCCAGCCAGTGGAAACAGTTTCTCCCTATCTACTCGATCAAAACCCCTCATAATTTTGAACACCTGAATTAAATATCCCCTTAACCTTTAGTATTTACTAAATTTCAATTCGTAAGTGATCACGTTTTGACAGCGCATTATAAATTCATATAATTGGGACATTTCCTGTAACACTGTATTTTAACCGTAGAGCAATATTAAGTGAGTTTTTGACATTTATCAAAATAGTATTGTTGCTTTGATCACGATTGATTGACAGTCCCACCTTCAAGGAAAACACGGACTTATAACTTGGAGGTTTTTGGTGCTGAGGACCATTGTAAAGTGTTAGAGTCATAGGGGGAAAAATTAGGTCGCGCCCCATTTGGGGCGCAAATATCGTCTGGACGCAAATATTAGCGCCTGGCGCTAATTATCGCCACTGACTGGAAACTTCACTTTTACCGCCCCGGGAGGTGAGTGGAGCGCTAAATCAGGCGCTGCACACCTGTCTTAAGGCGCAAAGGCCAAGGAGTGAGGCGCTAACTCAGAGCGCTGGCGAAGCTCATGTAATGTCAGTCAGCAATGGAACACACACACAATGGCACGGGCCAGTTCTTAAAGGGGATGGTTAATCTTGCTTTCCATCCACATCCTGTTCATTGCAGCCTTGAATCTCGGCCTGGAGAGACTTGCACATCAAATGTGCTGGAAAGAACAATGGAGAGTACCAGGCAAAGAGCTCAGAGTGCAGCTCCCACAGTCTCTGCTAAATCGATACAAGGAATGGCAAATCAAAATGAACCTGCAAAGTGCTGCTCAGTACCCAAAACTCCTTCACACAACGTTGAATCTCTCCAGAAGTCTCTCCCTCTCTCTCTCAGAATGCATAGTTCAAAAATGGCACCAACAATAAAAGGCAGGAAGCGGTCACCTTTAACTAGCGCTCCCCCTTTCCCTTCATGACTGCAGAACGCTCCCCTCAACCTGTCGTTGCTAGTGTCAGGTGGTAAGGCAGGGGGCGCCACTCAATTTCCGCTCCGGGGCGCCACAAGGGCGTTGCACCATGGAATGACATCACAATCTGCGCGCGCAGGTGGTCGCAGCGGTAAAGTTTAGCGCCGCCGCACAATGTCTAGTTAAGTTCCCGAGCGGCGCAAACATCGCTGCGCCCGGGCGTTAGCGGCTTTGCGCCCCATTAGCGCCCTCTTAAGGCGCTAACGGGAGGCGCAACCAACTGAATTTTTACCCCATAGAGTCATAGAGTTATACAGCACAGAAAGAGGCCCTTCGGCCCATCGTGTCCGCGCCGGCCATCAAGCCCTGTCTATTCTAATCCCATTTTCCAGCACTTGGTCCGTAGCCTTGTATGCTATGGCGTTTCAAGTGCTCATCTAAATGCTTCTTGAATGTTGTGAGGGTTCCTGCCTCTACCACCCTTTCAGGCAGTGAGTTCCAGATTCCAACCACCCTCTGGGTGAAAAAGTTTTTCCTCAAATCCCCTCTAAACCTCCTGCCCCTTACCTTGAAACTATGCCCCCTGGTTATTGACCCCTCTACTAAGGGGAAAAGTTCCTTTCTATCTACCCTATCTATGCCCCTCATAATTTTGTACACCTCAATCAGGTTCCCCCCTCAGCCTTCTCTGCTCCAAGGAAAACAACCCCAGCCTGACCAGTCTCTCCTCATAGCTGAAGCGCTCCAGCCCAGGTAACATCATGATTGTTCTTCTGTCAATCAATCATGATCAAGGCTGATGGTGCCTAGTGAGTAAAGCTGCCCTCAGTGTGATACCATGCTTTAGATAACAGAAAAATCACAGGTTTGATCCCCTGTCTGTGCTGAGTTAGCTGGTCTCAGCAACAGCAACAACAACAACTTGCATTTATACAGCACCTTTAACGCTTCAGGTGCTGCACAGGAGTGATTATCAAACAAAAATTTAACGTCTCATCTGAAAAACGGCACCTCTGACAGTGCAGCACTCCCTCAGTGTCAGTCTGCATTTTAGGCTCAAGACTCTGGAGTGGGACTGTGAACCCACAACCTCCTGCCTCAGAGGCGAGAGTGCTACCCACTGAGCCAGGGTAGAACTATCACACACCAGACTTGTAAAATTGTTATGATTTTAATTGATAAATTAGACTGGAGTATCAGAACTAGGCTACATCATACACAGCAATGACAGTATTGTAAAGTGAACATAGACAGACTGTCAACTTAAACATTCAGTTTCTCTTCCGGCTGATTTATTGTAAAAAAAAATGATATTTACAGAGGTTAATTTCACCCTGCGGTGCTCAACAATCAATGACATTTTTAAAAATACATTTTCTCCCAAATGGCCAAATGTTTCCTGGTATCTTCCAGCAGCCCAACAGTTTCTGCTGGTCCTGTCCAGCAAAAGCGTGCAGACTATAAAGGCAATGTTACCTTTCCAGCTAAGACTGTCAATCAATCATCAATAAAGCAACAGCACTATTTCGATATATCATAAATCCACATATTCTCTTAACATTTCTGCAAGATTAAAATACAGTTTTGCAAGGAACACTCCATAAAATGCTAATGAGTGGCTAAATACACACCACCTGCAATCTTCGTTAGCATCTACTAATATACCGCCTATTAATTACAGATCTGCAGAGGATACAAATAAAATTAGGTGTTTGCAACCAGTTAAAGCTGCAGTGTCAAAATACAGTTCATGGGTCACGTGGTTGAAACAACAACAACAACTTCAACTTGCATTTATATAGCGCCTTTAACGTAGTAAAGCGGCACAAGGTGCTTCACAAAAACGTTATCAAACAAAATTTGACACTGAGACACATAAGGAGATGTTAAGACAGATGACCAAAAGCTTGGTCAAAGAAGTAGGTTTTAAAGAGCATCATAAAGGAGGAAAGAGAGGTGGAGAGGCGGAGAGGTTTCGGGAGGGAATTCCAGAGCTTAGGGCCCAGGCAGCTGAAGGCACGGCCGTCAATGGTGGAGCGATTAAAATCGGGAATGCGCAAGAGGCCAGAATTGGAGAAGCGCAGAGATCTCGGGGGGTTGTGGGGCTGGAGGAGGTTACAGAGATATGGAGGGGGCGAGGCCATGGCGGGATTTGAAAACAAGGATGAGAATTTTAAAATCGAGGCTTTGACGGACCGGGAGCCAATGTAGGTCAGCGAGCACAGGGGTGATGGGTGAACGGGACTTGCAGCAATGCCCAGGAGGTTAATTCTTGGAGACTCCAGGACAATCCTGGAGGGTCGGGAACCCCTACCTGCAAAGCCTCTTGTGCGGGTCTCTGGACCCCTCTGTTCTGACCAGAACCAGCCCCGTTAGTCACAACCGGCCTGCCGGAATCACCAGCAAAGTTTATCCCACAGGAGACTGAACAGCAGCACAGGCTAGAACCTTGTATATTGGCATGCAAGCATCACTGGGCCACTCTTAGACTAGAAACTGTCAGCACCTGCCTTATTTCCCTTTGTCCATGAAGCTACTGTATATCTGGCACTTCTAAACGGAGCCCTTTATCCACACTTTATCATAAAATGCTCCTCACAGCCCCTCCTAAAAATGTTAACCAATGTTGCTTTTCCACAGGCGTTAATCTACCCTCTGGCACTTAATAATCTTTGCTGCAGGTTTTTAATATTAGTTTGACCGATGAAGAAAGCCCTACAATCCATTTAATCTCATCCTTCTACAATAACTGTAGCATCTTCCCACTAGGCCTTACGACGCCCATCTGAACTTGTTACTGAAACCATAGCGATAGAATATGCTGACATCATAATTACATACTCAGTGAGCCCGTAGCGATAGAATGTCCTGATTTTATTTGCTTTGAAGTAATCTTTTAACTAAACTGTAAAGATTTGTAAGTGTTGAAATGCAACTCTGGGTTTCATACGAAATTCCTTTGCCTGCTATTTTAACCTGTTAATTTTAGACAGTTTAATTCTATGATTAAGTTAGCGAGTGGAGTAATTGTACATTGTTCCTACATAGACAGGAGTGATTGATATGTGTATATATCTATATATATATTTTCAGTATTTGTCCCCCTGAAAGTTGCTGATGTAAATTATTAGCTGCCCTCTGATAACTTGCCCAATGGCCCGTTCGTCCATTGCGAGTCCAGATGGTGAGTCTCCACCGGCTATTCGACCACGAGGAGCATCACAGCCCAAGCCTTATTCGCACTTGGCATCCACACACTTTTCACCTGGGGGTCGCTGATAGTGATCAGGTGCGGGCAGCCCCGGCCAATTGTCTCCTTAGCTGAGCCCTTCGAGATCAATTCTACAACCTCTAGCACCCCTCTGAGCTCACATCAACTAACTGGACACAGGTCAGGAATCAAGGCAGGTACTATCCCTGGTATAGCTCAGTTCCACACTGGATGGTGCATGTACAAACAGAGCCACCGTGGGTAGTTGAATCCAACAGTGTATCACTTTCTATATTACACACTAGTCAGGAGGGCGTGTCTTATGTTTCCTAATCTGAAAGTCAGTTTCTCTTTTCATTAGGTCACAAGACTTGGTACATACACGGAACAGGGCTGCGACAGCGGAATTCAGGAAGTCCCTGTACAAGATTTCCTGCCAAGCCATAATCTAGCTAGTGAAGTTGTTGTCTGCACCTGTTGGATCCAAGCAAAGACTGAAGGTAAGGAAACCACATTGAAAGTATAGCACGGCCCCACTGAGCACAGGTGCATTGGGAGGGAGCTGCTTTGTGTGCCGGTAGTGGCCTGTCACTGCTGGAATATGAACGGGCGAGGTGTAAACTTGACAAGTCCAAAAAGCTAACGGGAGGCAAGCTTGGAGAGTGGGGGAGAGGGGAAAGGGGGAGAGGAGAGAGGGGGAGAGGGAGAGCAAGGGAGCAGGGGAGAGGGGGAGTGGGGGAGAGGGGAGAGGGGAGAGGGGGAGAAGGAGAGAGGGGGAGAGGGAGAGCAAGGGAGCAGGGGAGAGGGGGAGTGGGAGAGCAAGGGAGCAGGGGAGTGGGGGAGTGGGGGAGAGGGGAGAGGGGGAGAAGGAGAGAGGGGGAGAGGGAGAGCAAGGGAGCAGGGGAGAGGGGGAGTGGGGGAGAGGGGAAAGGGGGAGAGGAGAGAGGGGGAGAGGGAGAGCAAGGGAGCAGGGGAGAGGGGGAGAGGGGGAGAAGGAGAGAGGGGGAGAGGGAGAGTAAGGGAGCAGGGGAGAGGGGGAGTGGGGGAGAGGGGGAGAGGGGGAGAGGGAGAGCAAGGGAGTGGGGGAGAGGGGGAGAGGGAGAGCAAGGGAGCAGGGGAGAGGGGGAGTGGGGAGAGGAGAGAGGGGGAGAAGGAGAGAGGGGGAGAGGGAGAGCAAGGGAGCAGGGGAGAGGGGGAGTGGGGAGAGGAGAGAGGGGGAGAAGGAGAGAGGGGGAGAGGGAGAGCAAGGGAGCAGGGGAGAGGGGGAGTGGGGGAGAGGGGGAGCAAGGGAGCAGGGGGAGAGGGGGAGTGGGGGAGAGGAGAGAGGGGGAGAGGGAGAGCAAGGGAGCAGGGGAGAGGGGGAGTGGGGGAGAGGAGCGTGTGGGTGAGCAGGGGAGCGGGGGAGAGGGTGTGTGTAGAAGGGAGTGTGGAGAGGGGGAGTGGGAGAGGGGGAGAGGGGAGAAGGAGGGGGAGAGGCAGAGGGGGAGAGGGGAGAAGGAGGGGGAGAGGCAGAGGGGGAGTGGGAGAGGGGGAGAGGGGAGAAGGAGGGGGAGAGGCAGAGGGGGAGTGGGAGAGGGGGAGAGAGGAGAAGGAGGGGGAGAGGCAGAGGGGGAGTGGGACGAAAACCTTAACAACTAACATTTCCACATCACAAGACGCGGAAGGGAAAATAGACTTCTTTTTAGTCAAAAATGACTTTTAACGACAGAGTTTACATTTTGGAAATTTCTGGCCATCCGGACTCCTAAACCGGACTGGCCAGTAATAGAACTGAGCACGATAAATGGCCGTAACCCTTTGGGTGAGATTTGTAAAGATCAGACACTAGTGTGTTGTGTGTGGTGTGACCGAGACTGGGCATTTTGCCTGTTGCTCCCTCTATTTCAACACTAGTCATTCCTGCCTCCCCGGTAATACACCGGTTTAGGGACAGCTTCCTTTTTTTCGGTGTTGTCCCCCACCCGCCCTCCCTCTCTTTCAGGGCCCTAGTTCCACAGCCGCCCCTCACTTTTGTGGCCGTCCTTCAGGTGTGGGCCGCAGATGGGGAGTGACCATGGTGGGGGGAGGGGAGGGGACTGTGTTGCCGCTGGACGTCCATGCAGACACACACATTTTCCAGCAGAGGTCACTAGAGAGCCACCAGGCACAGGAATCCTGGCTGATTTATTCCAATGCCCAGCCCAGGGTATAGGGCCAGTTTTGACTATATTCGCCACCAGGAAGTGCCCCACTCAGGGTACTCTAAGTTGGGACCCTCCACTTCGATCACTGAGTCTCACCAGCGCTGTGCTGGGTTGGAGATTCAGGCCCCATTGTGGTATAAAAAGAGAAAGGACTTGCATTTCTATAGCGCCTTTCACAACCTCAGGACATCCCAAAGCGCTTTACACCCAATGAAGTACTTTTTGAAGTGGAGTCACTGTTGTAATGTAGGAAACTCGGCAGCCAATATGCACACAGCAAGCTCCCACAAACAGCAGTGCGATAAATGACCAGATAATCTGTTTTAGCCATGTTGGTTGAGGGATAAATATTGGCTAGAACACTGGGGAGAACTCCCCTGCATTTCTTCAAAATAGTGCCGTGGGATCTTTTACGTCCATCTGAGAGGGCGGACAGGGCCTCAGTTTAACGTCTCATCTGAAGGATGTCACCTCCAACAGTGCAGCACTCGATAGAGAATCGGCTGCCCGTTGTACATCTCCCCCGATTATTATTTCCATTAAAGGCGATAAGACACTGAAGAGGGGTCAGGGAAAGTGGAATAGGGGATGGGGAGAGAGGGAGACTGGGGAATGGGGTGGGAGAGAGGGAAACTGGGGAATGGGGGAGAGAGGGAGACTGGGGAATGGGGGAGAGAGAGACTGGGGAATGGGGGAGAGAGAGACTGGGGAATGGGGGAGAGAGGGAGACTGGGGAATGGGGGAGAGAGGGAGACTGGGGAATGGGGAGAGAGGGAGACTGGGGAATGGGGGAGAGAGAGACTGGGGAATGGGGGAGAGAGGGAGACTGGGGAATGGGGAGAGAGGGAGACTGGGGAATGGGAGAGAGAGAGACTGGGGAATGGGGGAGAGAGGGAGACTGGGGAATGGGGGAGAGAGGGAGAGTGGGGAATGGGGGAGAGAGGGAGACTGGGGAATGGGGAAAGAGGGAGACAGGGGAATAGGGGAGAGAGGGAGACTGGGGAATGGGGGAGAGAGGGAGACTGGGGAATGGGGGAGAGAGGGAGACTGGGGAATGGGGGAGAGAGGGAGACTGGGGAATGGGGGAGAGAGGGAGACTGGGGAATGGGGGAGAGAGGGAGACTGGGGAATGGGGGAGAGAGGGAGACTGGGGAATGGGGGAGAGAGGGAGACTGGGGAATGGGGGAGAGAGGGAGACTGGGGAATGGGGGAGAGAGGGAGACTGGGGAATGGGGGAGAGAGGGAGACTGGGGAATGGGGGAGAGAGAGACTGGGGAATGGGGGAGAGAGGGAGACTGGGGGAGAGAGGGAGACTGGGGAATGGGGAGAGAGGGAGACTGGGGAATGGGGGAGAGAGGGAGACTGGGGGAGAGAGGGAGACTGGGGGAGAGAGGGAGACTGGGGAATGGGGAGAGAGGGAGACTGGGGAATGGGGGAGAGAGGGAGACTGGGGAATGGGGGAGAGAGGGAGACTGGGGAATGGGGAGAGAGGGAGACTGGGGAATGGGAGAGAGAGAGACTGGGGAATGGGGGAGAGAGAGAGACTGGGGAATGGGGAGAGAGAGACTGGGGAATGGGGGAGAGAGGGAGACTGGGGAATGGGGGAGAGAGGGAGAGTGGGGAATGGGGGAGAGAGGGAGACTGGGGAATGGGGGAGAGAGGGAGACAGGGGAATAGGGGAGAGAGGGAGACTGGGGAATGGGGGAGAGAGGGAGACTGGGGAATGGGGAGAGAGGGAGACTGGGGAATGGGGGAGAGAGGGAGACTGGGGAATGGGGAGAGAGGGAGACTGGGGAATGGGGGAGAGAGGGAGACTGGGGAATGGGGGAGAGAGGGAGACTGGGGAATGGGGAGAGAGGGAGACTGGGGAATGGGGAGAGAGGGAGACTGGGGAATGGGGGAGAGAGGGAGACTGGGGAATGGGGGAGAGAGGGAGACTGGGGAATGGGGAGAGAGGGAGACTGGAGAATAGGGGAGAGAGGGAGACTGGGGAATGGGGAGAGAGGGAGACTGGGGAATGGGGGAGAGAGGGAGACTGGGGAATGGGGGAGAGAGGGAGACTGGGGAATGGGGAGAGAGGGAGACTGGAGAATAGGGGAGAGAGGGAGACTGGGGAACCGGGTGGGAGTGGGTACCAGTATTTTCTGAAGAGCAGCAGCAGCAGCTCGGTTTCCCCCAGACTCGGTTTCCTCGCCCTCGGTTTCCCCTCTCCCCCAGACTCGGTTTCCCCCAGACTCGGTTTCCCCTCTCCCCCGGACTCGGTTTCCCCTCTCCCCCGGACTCGGTTTCCCCCAGACTCGGTTTCCCCTCTCCCCCAGACTCGGTTTCCCCTCTCCCCCAGACTCGGTTTCCCCTCTCCCCCGGACTCGGTTTCCCCTCTCCCCCGGACTCGGTTTCCCCTCTCCCCCCGGACTCGGTTTCCCCTCTCCCCCGGACTCGGTTTCCCCTCTTCCCCAGACTCAGTTTCCCCTCTTCGCCTCCTGATTCTCTGAACTTCTCGCACAACAACTGCCAGTGCAAAACCACGAGCAGAAATATTCCAGTACAAGGGACCCAATCTTTATACAGTAAATGCAATAACATTTGGAGATGTCATGTGATCAGATGTCATGTGATCAGGCATCACATGTCAGATGTCAGATGTTACATGGTGAGTTGTCAGCTGTGGCTCAGTGGGTAGCACCCTCGCCTCCTGAGTCAGAAGGTTGTGGGTTCAAATCCCACTCCAGAGACTTGTGCACAATAAATCCAGGCTGACACTGCAGTGCTGAGGGAGCACTGCACTGTGGGAGGTGCCGTCTTTTGGATGCGACGTTAAACCGAGGCCCCATCTGCTCTCTCAGGTGGGCGTAAAAGATCCCACGGCACTATTGCGAAGGAGAGCAGGGGAGTTCTCCCCAGTGTCCTGGGACCAAAATTTATCCCTCAATCAACATAACTAGAAAAAAAATGATCTGGTCATTATCACATTGGCTGTAAAGCGCATTGCGACATCCTGAGGTTGTGAAAAGCGCTATAGAAATGCAAGTTCTTTTTTGTTAAGGCTGGCTGAACTTAAAACTTTCTGATGAGTTTAATTTAGATCTGATGAGAAATTCTACATTCTTTTGATAAGCTGCTCAGTTTTAGTGTACGTCTGACAGCCTATCACATGACGAGGTCAAGGCTGGGCCTTCGTGTCTAAACAGGTGTCTGTATAAGAGGACACTAACAGCGTTTGACTTTGCTTCTGTTAAAAGCTCGGGACCCTGGCAGCTGCTCGGGTAAACAGTAAACAGTCCCGTCATAAGAGTCAGCTTTAGGCGTCAGTGGTGTAGCATTCCCGCCTCTCAGTCAGAAGGTCCCGGGTTCGATCCCCGCTCCAGACAGTCCCGGTGAGTGGAGACCAGAGCTCCAGCTCGGAATTCCAGGTTGACATCCAGCGGGATACTCGCATCCGGTGGGTGTGGGTGACCCCCTCTCATCATATGGCTTGCGGGAGCCTTTAAAACCCTCCTCCTCCCCCCCCCGTATAGGACTAATGCCCCCATCCGTTGGGATAAAGCGGTCACGGTGATGGAAGGAGTACTCACGTTGGGGTTGCCACCTCTGGTTGGAGACATTCCTGGAAGTTTGATCGTGTGATGTTCTGAACACGTGACATCTGACCACATGATGCCTGATCACATGACGTCTGATCACCCGACTTCTAACCCTGATTTTGCATTTACCTTATAAAGGTGGGGTCCTCTGCAATATTCCCTGTGGGCGGCACTATGTCCTGCTCGGCCTGTTTCTTTCAGTGCGCGGTTCCATGCGCGGTATTTCCAATGCAAATGCGTATGAGCGGCCTGCGCGGGACTTTGCAGATTACTGCGCGCGCGCATCTTAGAGGAAACATTGGTCCTCTGTAGTTGAGTATCTTTGCTGGTGGTTTCGCTGCCAGGGCCAGCACTCGGGAGGGGAATCGGCAATTTCGGCAGACTCCCGCCGAAAGCGAGAGGGCCAGCAACCCGAGCTCACATCGCGGCCTGTCAGACTGTTAATCAGTCTGCGAATCCTCCCACTACTTCACCCTGTACTCCAAGGGTAGAGCGTGGAGATACAAAAACAATGACAGTCCAGTGATAGTCACTCCACTCTTCAGCTCATTCGCAGCACACACTGGGGGTAAATTCCCCTTTCACCAGTAAACGGTGCACCTCTACATGGCCAATGGAATCTTGGGGGGGTGGGGGGTGTTTCCAGAGTAACAAACAGCTGTGCACCACAAGCTTGTGGACAGATACCTGCTCGAAGGCTTCCTTGGTGCCTTGGCGAGTTTGCCCAGTGAGTAACTGAGCCTTACAGACCAGCGGGGGGGGGGTCTCACGTCCAATCCCAGCACTTGCACTGAGTTAGCTGACCTCAGCTGGGATGGTGTTGGGGGTTGAGGGCGGTCAGTGGGTGGGTGGGGGGGGGCGTTTGTCGCTCCGATTGGTCTCAGTGCCTCAGGAGTACGGAGGGCAAAATTCGGCTGTGGTTCCTGCTCCGAAACGCTATCCAGTGTCCCCTGCTGGAAGTCCACTTGTGTGGGCATCACGGGGGGGGGCCATTGGGCTTGGCGGCGAGGCCCGCCACAGTGGAATAGCCTGCCCGACACTCACTGTCCAGCCTTGTGCACGAGGAATGGGAATTTTGGGAAGTACAGGAGGGTGAGCAGCGCCTGTGCAACTGTCCTCCAGCAAGTGGGATGTGGCTTCGGGAAAGGGGCAGAAATAAACAGACCAATTTGGCCAGGAAGAAACAGCCGCAATGAGAATTAAAAAAAAATACGGTAGCAAAGCCACGCCTTGCGCCCTATGTTTCCTGTCGGTCGTACAGCCCCCAGAGTGTGTGGGGGATGGTCCGTGCGCTCCAACAAGCAGCAACATGGCTTAAATGGGCGGGCTCGAGCACTCGACCTACTGGAGCGGTGGCCTCCCCTATGGTGGCCGTGCTCATACTTGCTGCTGCATAGGGGCTGCGGCCACTCGGTTGGTGAAAGAACCAGAGGTGAGATGAGGAGAATGTTTTTACACGGCGAGTTGTTGTGATCTGGAATGCGCTGCCTGAAAGGGCGGTGGAAGCAGATTCAATAGCAACTTTCAAAAGGGAATCGGATAAATACTTGAAAAAGAAACGATGGGGATAGAGCGAGGGAAGTGGGTCTAATTGGATGAATCTTTCCAAGAGCCAGCACAGGCACGTTGGGCCGAATGGCCTCCCTCTGTGTTCCATGCTTCTATGTCTTCCCTCCATTCGGTAGTGAGCTGCACTTTGGCCCTTCACTGAGTTCCATCAAACTGAAGAGACTTTGATAACCACCAGATAACATGTCACTTATCTTTACTTTGCAAAGGAAGCTACAATGGCCCACAGACAAGAGCGATCACATTCAACAAGTGGTGAATCTCTTTATACGATTCTACATTTGCCAAAGAAAGCTACGGCAGAAGAGGTCAAAACAGCATATAGGTAGGAACATAAGAACAGGAGGAGGCCATTCAGATCCTTGAGCCTGCTCCGCCATTAAATTATATCATGATTGATCTGTATCTTTACTCCATTTACCTGTCTTCGCCCCATTTTCCTTGATACCCAACTAAAACCTACCGATCTCAGTTTTAACATTTTCAATTGCCCCCCCAGCCTCAACAGCTTTCTGGGGGAGAGAGTTCCAGATTTCCACGGCCGCCAATGGTGGAGCGATGAAAATCGGGGATGCGCAAGAGGCCAGATTTGGAGGAGTGCAGAGATCGCGGAGGGTTGTAGAGCTGGAGGCGGTTACAGAGATAGGGAGGGGGCGAGGTCGTGGAGTTTTTTCTGATTCGTTCATGGGATGTGGGCGTTGCTCATTCCTAGATTTGAAGAGTTTGAGGAGAGAGGATGGAGAATTTTTTAAATTGAGGCGTTTCTGGACCGGGAGCCAATGTAGATCAGCGAGCACAGGAGGCTGTTGGCTGAACGGCAGTAGCGTTCTGGATGAGCTCGTTTACGGAGGGCGGAAAGTGGGAGGCCGGCCAGGAGAGCGTTGGAATAGTTTACGGAGGAGAGTCGGTGCTTGTGTCAAAGCGTGTTTTGGTTGCCGGTGATTCTGTGTCTGATTGCAATGCAGAAAGCTGGCACTGAGATATCACCCGGACAAAAATCCAGACAACCTCACGGCAGCCGAGCTATTCAAGGAAATAAACAGAGCCAACAGCATCCTCTCCGACGAAAAGAAGAAACGCATCTACGACTCGTATGGCTCGGCCGGGCTGCACCTGGCCTCCATGCTGGGGGGGGACGGGGAGAACCTCATGGCCTCACAGAGCAACTGTTGTGTGAAGGTGAGCTACGGTGCTGGGGCGCTGCGCCTCGTGTCGCCAACCCTGGTTGGACACATTCCTGGAGGCTTTGTCACGTGACCTCTCGCCTCCAATCATTTCGCCCCTCCACACTCCTGCCATTGGTCGCTCGGCATGTCAATCCTCGTGGCACCCCGCCTTCCCACGCCAAATTGGAAATCGAACAGACTCTTGGCTATCCGGTTGGATGATTCTTGACCATCAGTCAAACAGTCTCTTTTTTTCCCCCAATCTCCAATTTTAATGCCCCTATAATCTTTCTCCTGGAGATTCGTAAGAACATACGAACATAAGAAATAAGAGCAGGAGTAGGCCATACGGCCCCTCGAGCCTGCTCCGCCATTCAATAAGATCATGGCTGATCATCGACCTCAACTCCACTTTCCCACCCGATCTCCATATCCCTTGATTACCCTAGAGTTCAAAAATCTTTAATTCCTGGAGACTCCAGGACGATCCTGGAGGGTTGGCAAGCCAAGCCCACGTCCATGTTTGTTTGGGTGCCCTCCAGCACCTTGGCCAAGTGGCCATTCTCCACGTGCAAGGGTAAGACGGCGAGGATTGGTAGGCTATTCGACTGTAATGGCATCACAGCCTAACCCAATCCTGTCCTCGCCTCGACATTGGCTGGTCGATCCTTTAAACTTTCCTCTCCTGTCCGTTCTCAACTTCAAATACTCTGTCCTACACACTCTTGCTCCCCCGCTTAGGTATCAATAGTAGCACGCCCAGCTTCAGAGACCAGAGGATCCAGGCTGATACTTCGGTGCAGTGCTGAGGGAGGTGTATCACGATCCCCGGCCTAATTTCTGGCCCTACTGGCCCTCCATCAGAGCTACAGCGGAGTGTGCTGGAGAGTCCCCTGATGTTTCCTTTGCAGCTGATGAAAGTTAATTGAAAACTTTTAAATAACTGGCATACCACAAGAAGTAGAAGGAAAAAAATAGGGGGAAAAATTCGGTTGCTTTGCGCCTCCCATTAGTGCCCTAAGAGGGCGCTAATGGGCGCAAAGCAACTCGCGCCCGGGCGCGGCGATGTTTGCGCCGCTCGCGAAATTGACCGAACATTTTGCAGCGGCGCTAAACACTTCCGCCACGATCTCCTGCGCCTGCAGATCGTGACGTCAGTCGAGCGTGCAACGCCCCGGACCGGATATTTAGTGGCGCCCCCTGCCTTACCGCCTGCCGCTAATAACGACAGGTTGAGAGGAGCGTTTTGCAGTCAGGAAGGGACTGGGGGAGCGCTATTTAAAGGCGACCTCTTCCTGTCTTTTTTTGTCGGTGACGTTTTTGCACCACGCATTCTGAGAGAGAGAGAGAGAGAGAGAGAGACTTCTGGAGAGATTCAACGCTGTGTGAAGGAGTTTTGGGTACTGAGCAGCACCTTGCAGGTTCATTTTGATTTGACCTTCCTTGCATCGATTTAGAAGAGACTATGGGGGCTGCACTCTGAGTTCTTTCCCTGGGCCTCTCCATTGTTCTTTCCAGCAGAATTGATGTACAGGACGAGATTCAAGGTTGCAATGAGCAGGGTGTGGATGGAGAGCAAGATCGACCCTCCCCTTTAAGAACTGGCGGCGCCAGTGTGTCTGTGTTCCATTGCTGACTGACATCACATGAGCTTCGCCAGCGCTCTGAGATAACGCCTCGCTCCTCAGCGTTAGCGCCTTAAGAGAGGTGTGTAGCGCCTGATTTAGCGCTCCAATCACCTCTAGGGGCGATAGAAGCCAAGTTTGCAGTCGGAGGCGATAATTAGCGCCAGGTGCTAAACTTTGCGCCCGGTTGATAATTGCGCCCTTAACGGGGCGATACCGAATTTCTCCCCCATAGACTTTAAAAATAAAATCCCAACTTTTGATGTGCTTTTTATTCATATTTTTAACATAAACTGTGGTGGAAGCAGATTCAATCGTAACTTTCAAAAGGGAATTGGATAAATAATTGAAAAGAAAACAAATAATTTCAGGTTTGCACATCCTGCTTGATCTGTCATTCAAACCTTTAGGCTGAAGACAGTTACAGAAATTCATGAATTATCGAAGGCCTTGGAACCATCAGCGAGGGTGGTACTTTTCCATCATCCTGGGCCATGTCTGTTCCAAAGCTGGCCTCGCATGCAGCCATTTATGTCTGATCAATACAACCCTTTCCTGCCACCTTCATCTAACCATCGTAAAGGTGTCACGCCTCTCCTGCGCCCCTGTGGAATTGAAATACGAATAGCCTACAAGATGCCATGTATTCGACACACACACTCGGGCCTCTAAACTCTCAAGGACTTGTTACAATTTAGATACAGAACCTGTTTATATCAAAGGGATGATCAAACTGCCAGTGAGATCAGCTACAATTGAAAGGTTACTGGACACAGTTAATGTAAAGAAAGGAATACAAAGAGAAATCAACAGCAGTGCCATCCGATTAACTGCTTCCTAACAAAACGGCCCGCTCCAAAATTGACTATGTCTGGTCCAAAACCGGGACAGTGGTTGGTGCGCTTACTATTGGGATTTGGGACCTTGGGTTTAGGAGGGAGAAGGTCATTATGTCTGGCCTCAGCTCCTGTATAACTCGGTTTCTGTAACTGTGCACTGAATGGTTTGCTTGTCTTGCAGTTTGTGGCCTATTTCTGTATGATCATCACTTGCTGTTGCTGCTGTTTTTGTTGCTGCTTCTGCTGCGGCAAGTGTTTGCCAGAGGATGATCAAAACAACGAGAGCTCAGACTACAATCCCACATGCACAGGTGAGGAACGCTCGGTGACAGCGGTGTGCGCTAACCATCCCTTAGACCAGTTCAAAAGACTACCTCTTGTGTTCAGCAACAACAACTTGCATTTAGATAGCACCTTTAATGTAGTAAAACATCCCAAGGCGCTTCACAGGAGCGTTATTGAAGAAAATTTAACACTGAGCCACATAAGGTGATATTATGTGGCTCAGCGTCTTAAAGGAGGAAAGAGAGGTTTAGGGAGGGAATTTCAGAGCTTAGAGCTTAGGGCCGCGGCAGCTGAATCAGGAATGCGCAAGAGGCCAGAATTGGAGGGATGGGCTTCAATGGGAGAGTTAGGGTACTAGAGGGATGGTGTTCAATGGGAGAGTTAGGGTACTAGAGGGATGGGCTTCAATGGGAGAGTTAGGGTACTAGAGGGATGGGCTTCAATGGGAGAGTTAGGGTACTTGAGGGATGGGCTTCAATGGGAGAGTTAGGGTACTAGAGGGATGGGCTTCAATGGGAGAGTTAGGGTACTAGAGGGACGGATTTCAATGGGAGAGTTAGGGTACTTGAGGGATGGGCTTCAATGGGAGAGTTAGGGTACTAGAGGGACGGATTTCAATGGGAGAGTTAGGGTACTTGAGGGATGGGCTTCAATGGGAGAGTTAGGGTACTAGAGGGATGGGCTTCAATGGGGGAGTTAGGGTACTTGAGGGATGGGCTTTGCTGGGAGAGTTAGGGTACCAGAGGGATGGGTACCGCTGGGAGAGTTAGGGTACTAGAGGGACGGATTTCAATGGGAGAGTTAGGGTACTTGAGGGATGGGCTTCAATGGGAGAGTTAGGGTACTTGAGGGATGGGCTTCAATGGGAGAGTTAGGGTACTTGAGGGATGGGCTTCAATGGGAGAGTTAGGGTACTTGAGGGATGGGCTTCAATGGGAGAGTTGGGGTACTAGAGGGATGGGCTTCAAAGGGAGAGTTAGGGTACTAGAGGGACGGATTTCAAAGGGAGAGTTAGGGTACTTGAGGGATGGGCTTCAATGGGAGAGTTAGGGTACTTGATGGATGGGCTTCAATGGGAGAGTTAGGGTACTAGAGGGATGGGCTTCAATGGGTGAGTTAGGGTACTAGAGGGATGGGCTTCAATGGGAGAGTTAGGGTACTTGAGGGATGGGCTTCAATGGGAGAGTTGGGGTACTAGAGGGATGGGCTTCAATGGGAGAGTTAGGGTACTAGAGGGATGGGCTTCAATGGGAGAGTTAGGGTACTTGAGGGATGGGCTTCAATGGGAGAGTTAGGGTACTTGAGGGATGGGCTTCAATGGGAGAGTTAGGGTACTTGAGGGATGGGCTTCAATGGGAGAGTTAGGGTACTAGAGGGATGGGCTTCAATGGGAGAGTTAGGGTACTTGAGGGATGGGCTTTGCTGGGAGAGTTAGGGTACCAGAGGGATGGGTACCGCTGGGAGAGTTAGGGTACTAGAGGGACGGATTTCAATGGGAGAGTTAGGGTACTTGAGGGATGGGCTTCAATGGGAGAGTTGGGGTACTAGAGGGATGGGCTTCAATGGGAGGGTTAGGGTACTAGAGGGACGGATTTCAAAGGGAGAGTTAGGGTACTTGAGGGATGGGCTTCAATGGGAGAGTTAGGGTACTTGAGGGATGGGCTTCAATGGGAGAGTTAGGGTACTAGAGGGATGGGCTTCAATGGGTGAGTTAGGGTACTAGAGGGATGGGCTTCAATGGGAGAGTTAGGGTACTAGAGGGATGGGCTTCAATGGGAGAGTTAGGATACTTGAGGGATGGGCTTCAATGGAAGAGTTAGGGTACCAGAGGGATGGGCTTCAATGGGAGAGTTAGGGTACTAGAGGGATGGGCTTCAATGGGAGAGTTAGGGTACTAGAGGGATGGGCTTCAATGGGAGAGTTAGGGTACTTGAGGGATGGGCTTCAATGGGTGAGTTAGGGTACTAGAGGGATGGGCTTCAATGGGAGAGTTAGGGTACCAGAGGGATGGGTTTCGCTGGGAGAGTTAGGGTGCCAGAGGGATGGGTTTCGCTGGGAGAGTTAGGGTACTTGAGGGATGGGCTTCAATGGGAGAGTTAGGGTACTAGAGGGATGGGTTTTGCTGGGAGAGTTAGGGTACCAGAGGGATGGGTTTCGCTGGGAGAGTTAGGGTACTAGAGGGATGGGTTTCGCTGGGAGAGTTAGGGTACTAGAGGGATGGGCTTCAATGGGAGAGTTAGGGTACTTGAGGGATGGGCTTCAATGGGAGAGTTAGGGTACTAGAGGGATGGGCTTCAATGGGAGAGTTAGGGTACTTGAGGGATGGGCTTCAATGGGAGTGTTAGGGTACTTGAGGGATGGGCTTCAATGGGTGAGTTAGGGTACTAGAGGGATGGGCTTCAATGGGTGAGTTAGGGTACTAGAGGGATGGGCTTCAATGGGAGAGTTAGGGTACCAGAGGGATGGGTTTCGCTGGGAGAGTTAGGGTACTAGAGGGATGGGTTTCAATGGGAGAGTTAGGGCACTAGAGGGATGGGTTTTGCTGGGAGAGTTAGGGTGCCAGAGGGATGGGTTTCGCTGGGAGAGTTAGGGTACTTGAGGGATGGGCTTCAATGGGAGAGTTAGGGTACTTGAGTGATGGGCTTCAATGGGAGAGTTAGGGTACTAGAGGGATGGGCTTCAATGGGAGAGTTAGGGTACTTGAGTGATGGGCTTCAATGGGAGAGTTAGGGCACTAGAGGGATGGGTTTCGCTGGGAGAGTTAGGGTACTTGAGGGATGGGCTTCAATGGGAGAGTTAGGGTACTTGAGTGATGGGCTTCAATGGGAGAGTTAGGGTACTAGAGGGATGGGTTTCGCTGGGAGAGTTAGGGTACTTGAGGGATGGGCTTCAATGGGTGAGTTAGGGTACTAGAGGGATGGGCTTCAATGGGAGAGTTAGGGTACCAGAGGGATGGGTTTCGCTGGGAGAGTTAGGGTACTAGAGGGATGGGTTTCGCTGGGAGAGTTAGGGTACTAGAGGGACAGACATCAATGGGAGAGTTAGGGTACTAGAGGGATGGGCTTCAATGGGAGAGTTAGGGTACTTGAGGGATGGGCTTCAATGGGAGAGTTAGGGTACTAGAGGGATGGGTTTCGCTGGGAGAGTTAGGGTACTTGAGGGATGGGCTTCAATGGGTGAGTTAGGGTACCAGAGGGATGGGTTTCGCTGGGAGAGTTCGGGCAACAGGAGGATGGGCTTCTAAGAGCCAAATGGCCTTTTCTCCTCCTTGATTTTTCTTGCATTGTGCCCCAACCAATTCCCTAGTTGAGACGGCACCTCTGACAGTGCAGCGCTCCCTCGGTACTACACCTCTGACAGTGCAGCGCTCCCTCGGTACTACACTGGGATTGTCAACCTGGATTTTGTGCTCAAGTCTCTGGAGTGGGACTTGAACCCACAACCTTCTGACTCAGAGGTGAGGGTGCTACCCGTTGAGCCACGGTTGAGTTCCCACAGAGCATAATCCTTATTGTTTTAATGCATTTACATTGAAAGTTACACTTTTTTTCTGTTTCAGATGATTCAAACCCTATCCTGGCTCAGCCATATACCGTGAACAGAGAAGCCAGTCCATTAAACCAGGACTTTGATCACAGCTACAACACAGTTAAATAAGGAGAAGTGAGACATTTGCTTCCAGTGGAGATTACAGCCCAATTCAACCCTTTGAAGACTTGGTAGAACTTTTAAAATAAGTCACTATTCTCCATCATCTAGCATTCGATAATGAAATCTTAAGGGCATAAAGCACATAAGGCCATTTGGTCCATGAAGCTCATTCCTTCCACAGACCATGTACAATCCACTCTATCATGGACTATGATCATCCATAGGTGCAACTACTGCAGGGATGAGGGGCATGTCTACACCAAGTTTTTTTTTGGCAGGGATTTTTCCATGGGGTGTCCCACTCTCTGAATCCCAGAATTGCCCTGATGTTCCCTCCCCAGCTCTCTGTGGTTCCACCCTCTGTGCTCAACCCATTTCACCTCCCAATGAAAAATCACCTTCTTTACTCTGCAGGTAAACCAAAACCTTACATTGTGCATTATTCATACTCGGCCATGATCTTTCCATTGTTCTAGCAGCTCAGGAACCATCATCTTCCACACAGCACTTGACTATGTCTATTTGTCCTTGTCCTTGTAACCTTTGGTTCCATTAATGACCGAGTACTCATCCAATTTTCCCTTGTCCTTGAAGGCTAATTGAAATTGGATGTATAGATGATCTGTTACAAGCCAGTGCAGTGGTTGCAACATCTTGTCTGGCATGAAATTGGGCCATTCGCAGGTCTGTGAAGTTTGTTGCTCTCAGTTGGCAACACCACATTTATTGCTCTGAGAAGGTGGGCGCTAACAGTCGACCACCTATCGTGGGACTGGAGTCATGCATAGGCCTGACCAGTTAGGAGCAGCAGGTTCCCTTCCTTTTACAACGTTAAAGGCACTATAAAAATGCAAGTCAGCTCCACCTAGCCACTGCTTTTATGGCTGTACGATACCATGGTACTGTTGCCCGTGCAAGGGGTTATCAAACCAAGCTGTCCCCACCTACCCATTCCCTTTTAAAACTGTATAATTCCTCTTACAACCCTGAGCCATTTTGCCACTTAAAGCAGTTTAACAGTGGACATCCATTTCTAGTTATGCGTCTTTTAAAGATGGAAATCAGATGTTTTGAGTCTCCAATCTACCCGTTGCCTGAACATGCACACGCTCACCAGACAAGTATGGATAAGGAAGGCCATTTTAAGCCCATTTTAGCTCGCTCATTCAAGAAGGCCCACAGTCCCGCGCCGCCCCACCCATTGTGATGACATCCAACATCTTAAAATTATTCCGAGAATTTTGCCTCCACTATCCCACCCAGAGTCCATTCCATGCGCCATGTCTCTTGGTGTAAAGACCTTCTGTCCTCCATCCTAAATGTCCTTTTCTCCAGTTTGAACCTGTGTGACCTTGTCCGGCTGTCATGGTTTAATTAGCAGCACATTCTGCTTTCTGTCCTTATTTTATGCTGAATTGCATAAGGAGAGGAGGAAAAAAAAGGCACCCTCTACCCAGGAGACCTTGTACCTCACCCTCCCCTGGAGATAAAAACCTGGAGCCAATTTCAGGAAAAAGAAACCTCTGGGAAGTTCCTCCCCGATTCCCTAAGGCAATCAGGCAAAGTCAAGGGAGTATGGTTAAGCTTGATGCACCACTAGACACACCCTTTCCCCTTAACCCCGAAAATATTACATAGAATTCCATAGAATCTACAGCACAGAAACTGGCCATTCGGCTCAACTGGTCTATGCTGGTGTTTATACTCCACACGAGCCTCCGCCCACTCTAATTACCTCTTCCTGCCCTGCCCCATATCTGTCTATTCCCTTTTCCCTCGTGTATACATCAAGCCTCCCTTTCAATGCGTCAATGCTCTCTGCTTCTACCACTTCACGTGGCAGCGAGATCCACATTCTCATCACTCTCTGCGTAAAGAAGGGTACAAAGATAAAATTGTTTGGCAGATATCCACTGAAGCTTTAAGGGATTTAAAAATAAAATAAAGTACAGTACACTAAACACCATTAAGTGGTGTTATGTCTTGCTTTCCTCAGCAGTGCAGTGCCAGAGCCTGTGGGGAGTCATAACCCTTAACCCCCCCCCCACCCCCACCGCCTCAATCATTGTGAGTTTGACCAACGTGCCTTTGGAGGACCACCTCCATTCTGCTATTGGGAACCTCTGTCACCCGTCACTGGAGTCCAGGGTCGAGCTCCAAGTCTGTGCGGGTCCAGGCTCGGCCTTCAGACCGGGTCAGTCGACATCCTCCCAGTTCCCAGCTGGGTGCCCCTTCAGGGAGTAACATCTGGAATAAGTGGGGCTTCCTTTGCATTGTGAAACTGTGGACATTTTAAAATTTAAAACAGAAAAATGCTGCAGATATTTAGGATACGTGCTAACAATTAAATACGTGGGAAAAGCGAACTTTAAATAATGAAGTCTCTTTGTACAATTTGTAACCATGGAGACGTTTGGCACTAATTCTGGTGACTGGGGTCTTTGTACAGCAACGCCACCCCAAACAGGATTCAATGAATAAAAAGTGCAGTGTAAAATTGTGAAATTGGCAGCTTCACAGTCTGAGTCTTTAATGCAAATTTGAAGTGTCTCAGTGGCTAAGTGCAAAGCCCACTGTGGATCTTAGCTTTAAATTGAGCCATTCACAAGTCTGTGAACAGAAAAGAAGTTAAAAAACAAATCATGCATTTATACTTCACCTTTCACATCCGCTGGGTAACACAAAGCACTTGCAGTAACCCTTGTTATACAGGCAAACATAGCAGCCTGGTCCCACAAACAGCAAATGAGATAAATGGCCACTTAGTCTGTTTTTGGTGGGATAAATATTGGCCAGGACACCACGGAGAACTCAATAGCAAAATACTGACAATTAAAGTGTCCGTAAGGGGGACCCCGAGCTCCTGGTGGCCTGTCACTTTAATTCACCGCTCCATTCCCACTCAGACCTCACTGTCCTCGGCCTCTTGCATTGTTCCACAGAAGCTCAGCGTAAGCTCGAGGAACAGCACCTCATCTTTCGATTAGGCACTCTACAGCCCTCTGGACTCAACATAGAGTTCAACAATTTCAGATCATAACCTCGGCCCCTATCATATATATATTTTTCATCCACACTTTTTGTCTGTGTCTTTTTTTCTTCTCTCCCACATGGCAGCTGTCTTTCATTCTGCCAGCACAATTCACACTTCATCTAGAGCCATCCTTTGTTCCTCAACCTGTCCCATTTCCACCTCCTCGTGCCTTGAATATCTCTTAGGGCTGGATTTTGTCTTGGTGTCGGGTTGGGGTCGTGTAATCCGCATTTCGTGTTTCCCCCCCGACTCCAGATTAATGTGGATGCCTGATGCAATTTTCACTTAATTGGGCAATTGAGTTCCAGCATGTGGGAACCCATGAACTAATTAGTGGTTTCAGTCTGAAACCCGCCTCTGATGATGTTATCAATGATGACTGCCTGCTCTCAGAGATTGTCTGGCTACTGGTGAGAGAGGACCTGTCTGCATTGCTTCTGATGTGAGTGGACCTGGAGAGAGAGAGAGATTCCATCCAAAGTATCAGAGGCGACTTTCACACCTAATGCTACTACTACCTTCATCACATCTCCGTTCTAATAGTGGACTTGCAGCCGATAGTCAGCTATCCATTTGTGCTCCCGCCAGGTTTCACTGGAGTGTTTCACACCAGGCGTGCTTCACGTCTGAAAAGGGTTAAACTAGCTACAACGTTTCAAAATAGCATTACAGACCCAATTTAGGGCTTGTTAAGGGCTGTAATGGCCTCTCCCGCCTCTTGGAGGCGGGAGAGAGTCGGGAACCCCGCGACTGATTTTGCCAAAATTGCGTGGAGGCGGGATGGAGTCGGGATGGGGTCGGAAACCCCGACCCCGCAAATTTAACCCCCCACACGCCTCCAAACCCGACTCCATGGGTCATTCAAAATCCAGCCCTTAATGTCTCTCAATGTCTCTTAATCTCTCCTGCTTTCTATCCTATCACTGACCTTCCCTTTTGTTCTTTCATCCCCTCCCCCTTTTCCCAGCCCTAAACTTGCTTTAAAATCTATTTCATTTCCTGCTTTTTTCCAGTTCTGCCGAAAGGTCTTCGACCTGAAACGTTAACTCTGTTTCTCTCTCCACGGATGCTGCCTGGCCTGCTGAGTTTTTCCAGCGTTTTCTGTTGTTACCACGGAGAACTCCCCTGCTCTTCTTCGAATAGTGCAACATAATTTTTTACACCTGAGAGGGCAGACGGGGCCTCGGTTTAATGTCTCATCCGAAAGATGGCACCTCCCACAGTGCAGCACTCCCTCAGCACTGCACAGGGAGTGTCAGCCTGGATTATGTGCTTCAATTCTGGAGTGGGGCTTGAACCCACGACCTTCGGACTGAGAGGCAAGAGAGTGCCACCCACTGTGTCACGGCTGATACAGGAAAGGCCCAGCTTCCATCACCGCTCTGTGCTGAATTAGCAGATCTCACTTGGGGTGTGATAATTGGGATTAGTGAACTTAAATAGCAAGGGGTTCCCATTCCTGATCACGATTCTGAACAAGGGAATAATGAGCACGGCACTGATATACCTGCCCTGGAAAATATTTACACACTTGCTATGTTCTTGAAGAATATTTAAAGGAGCCGTTTCGTCTGGTGACCGGACAGACATTTACCTCTCTTTGGACGCTATATCGAAATTGCGAAGTTAGTTCTTCAGGAACAGATTGACGATTTTGCCACAACCGCTGCACAGAGGAAGTACATCTCCCCAAGTTAGTAAAGAAAGGGAAATGGAAACAGTGTGACTCAGCCAGCTCCCCATCACCCTGTTACCAAGGGGAGGGGGTTGGGGGGATGGTTTGGGGATTAGGTTTAAAAACTCTGACCCCCCCCCGCCCCCCCTTTCAACCTTGTAAACTTGTAAATCAATTCCTCTCAGCTTGATGCATTTTAGTCTAATGACCCGTGTGAGAGACATTTGAACTATCTGCCTCAGTTGTGACATTAGAGTTGATAGCTCCACCATCTGTGTTTCAGCATCTACTTCAGCCTAATGTTCCTGGCTGATGAAATCACTTGCAGATTAATTAGCTCCTTGGGGCAGCTGCGTGTCCCTTTACTTCAACACTGTGGGGTAAATGTTACACTTTCGCGTCTCCAGTGCGATGGGAGCGCAGGATCTTTTTCAGAGAATGAGCTAATTTAGCCTTCCTCCACATCCCCATTCCCTTCCTGTACCTACACAGAAGCTGCCTTGCATTGTGCACGCGAGTTCATTCAAATAGTTTCACGGAATGCATCCCGATTTATGTTGTTATTGCTATTGCCGCTTTCTGTTAACTGTACAACGTAATAACTGTACGGAGTTTCCAACTCTCAAACAGCCGTGGCTCAGTGGGTAGCACTCTCGCCTCTGAGGCATGAAGGTTGTAGGTTCAAGTCCCACTCCAGGGACTTGCCCGCAAAATCTGGGGCAACACTTCCCAGTGCAGGGCCAAGGGAGTGCCACACTGTCAGAGGTGCCGTCTTTCAGATTAGATGTTAAACGGAGGCCCCATCTGCCCTGACAGATTGATGTAAAAGATCCTATGCCACTATTTGAAGAAGACCGGGGGAGTTCTCCTTGGTGTCCTGGCCAATATTTATCCCTCACTAAAAAAAACCCAGCTTATTTGGTCATTATCACGTTGCTATTCATGGGACTTTGCTGTGCGCAAATTGGCTGCCGCGTTTCCTACATTAAAACAGTGGCGACACTTCAAAAAGTACTTCATTGGCTGTAAAGTGCTTTGGGACATCCTGAGGTCATGAAAGGCGCTACAGAAATGTAAGTCTTTCTTTAGCAGGAAACTTCTGCTCCTAGTTCTCATTCTAAGCACCAAGAGGGTGAAATTTGGTTCCTTTGCGCCTCCCGTTAGGGGGGTGCTAACGGGTCGCAAATGGCTTTGCGACCAGGCGCGGCGCTGACATCAACTCCCGCCATATTCGGCGGGAGTTTTGCGACGGTGCTACAGCATTGCGCCCCGATCTCCTTTGCCCGGAGACCGTGATGTCATCGCTGTGCGCATTGCCCCGGACCCGAAATTGACTTCCGCCCCCTGCAGCAGCGCCGGTCGAAAACACCGACAGCTGCAGGAGGCGTGCATCGGCCATTCGGCCACTTCGGGGGCGATGATTAAAGGCGAGGTGGCTGAGGTAAGAGTTCCAGGTTTTTTCGCGGGTTCCAGCCCGCGATCGATCAGCCCGGCACTCTGCTTGAGCGCCGGGCTGATCGCGCGGGATCGCGGCTGCCTTGATGGTTCGGGTAGGTACTTTTAAAATTGCAGAGCCTGCAGCGATGGCCCTTCCCTTTAACAGAGGGGAGGAGCCTTTGAACGCGGCAGCGCTGCACGGCCCAGTGTGCTGTGCTGCTGAAGTCTCCGCCCCGCTCTCCGACGTTAGCGCCCTAAGAAGGAAGCGGAGTGCTTGATTTAGCGCTCCACTTCCCTCTTGGGGCGCTAAAACTCAATTTCGCTGTCGCCGGCGTTAAAGTTAGCGCCCAGGCAATGTTAGCGCCCCATAATGGTCGATACCGAATTTTTCCCCCCTATAGTATTAAGCCCATCTTTTTCCACTTAAATGATGAGGTAATTGCATGAATGCATTGTGATATATCTGGCTACAGATGTTTGTTAGGTAAGTATATAAAGGGATATGGATTAAAGCTACACGAACTCAGTGGAGCAGCGAGTAAAAGACACAGCTTTTAGCTCATAAGAGACGCGGGCTGATTATAGAAACTGTTGTCAAGACAGTTATATAAAAAAAATAATTGAAAGCCTCTCTCTGATTTATAACACCCAGTACCACCAGGCTGCCTTTTCACGGAGGCTCATCTGCGATGCCTCCATGATCAAATAGCATGCCAGCCCTCACTGTCTAGCTCATGCAGAATGGCCAGTGGTGTGAGGGCAGCTAGTGATTGTGGAACCGTTCCCCAGTGAGAGTCCCTGAAACCCAGACTGTTTCTTTCTCCATTCTCCAACCTAAATCAGAAAGACTTGAATTTATATAGTGCCTTTCACGATGTCCCACAGCGCTTTACAGCCAAAGATGTACTTTTTTTTGGGAAGTGTAGTCACTGTTGTAATGTAGGAAACACAGCAGACGATTTGTGCACAGCAAGCTCCCACAAACAGCAATGTGATAAATCAGTTTTAGTGATGTTGGTTGAGGGAAAAAAATATCGGCCAGGACCAGGGAGAACTCCCCCTGCTCTTATTCAAAATAGTGTCATGGGATCTGTTACGCCCACCTGAGAGGGCAGACGGGGCCTCAGTTTAACATCTCATCCAAAAGATGGCCCCTCTGATGGTGCAGCACTCCCTCAGTACTAGCACTGGGATTGTCAGCCTAGGCTTCATGCTCAAGTCTCTGGAGTGGGAATTGAACGCCACAACTCTCTGTCTCAGAGGTGTGAGTGCTACTGACAGAGCCACAGGTGACCCCGAAGAAGCAGCAGAGCGGCGGTGACGGAATTCTCGGTGGAATCGCACCAGTTGCCCTCTGCTAGCTCGTTGTGATGGATGCTGTCACGCACGTGCGGTGACAACAACAACAACTTGCATTTATATAGCGCCTTTAACGTAGTAAAACGTCCCAAGGCGCGGCACAGGGGTATTTTAAGACCAAAAATTTGACACCGAGCCACATAAGGATAAATTAGGGCAGGTGACCAAAAGCTTGGTCAAAGAGGTAGGTTTTAAGGAACGTCTTAAAGGAGGAAAGAGAGGTAGCGAGGCGGACAGGTTTAGGCAGGGAATTCCAGAGCTTAGGGCCTAGGCAACAGAAGGCATAGCCACCAATGGTTGAGCGATTATAATCAGGCATGCTCAAGAGGGCAGAATTAGAGGAGCGCAGATATCTCGGGGGGTTTGTGGGGCTGAAGGAGATTACAGAGATAGGAAGGGGCGAGGCCATGGAGGGATTTGAAAACAAGGATGAGACTTTTGAAATCGAGGCGCTGCTTAACCGGGAGCCAATGTAGGTCAGCAAGCACATGGGAGATGGGTGAACGGGACTTGGTGCGAGTTAGGACATGGGCAGCCGAGTTTTGGATGACTCAAGTTTACGTAGGGTGGAATGTGGGAGGCCACCCAGGAGTGTGTTGGAATAGTCAAGTCTAGAGGTAACAAAGGCATGGATGAGGGTTTCAGCAGCGGATGAGGTGAGGCAAGGGCGGAGACGGGCGATGTTCCGGAGGTGGAAGTAGGGCGGTCTTAGTTAAGCTGCGGATATGTGGTCGGAAGCTCATTTCCGGGTCAAATATGACACCAAGGTTGCGAACAGTGTGGTTCAGCCTCAGACAGATGTTAGGGAGAGGGATGGAGTCAGTGGCTAGGGAACGGAGTTTGTGGCGGGGACTGAAAACAATGGCTTCGGTCTTCCCAATATTTAATTGGATAAGCAGTCTGACAATTTAGACACCGTGGAGGGGTCGAGAGAAGAGGTAGTGAGGTAGAGCTGGGTGTTGTCAGCGTACATGTGAAACTGATGCTGTGTTTTCGGATGATGTCGCCAAGGGGCAGAATGTAGATGAGAAATTGGAGGGGGCCAAGGATAGATCCTTGGGGGACATGTAGAATTCGCAAATTATCGCGATTTCGAAATAACGAGATAGAGACATACAGTTTCGTAAAAACAGCTTTATTTCAGCAAAATGCTGTCAGGTTCAAAAACGGACACAAGCAGCCTGTAAAATGGCCGCCGCGCCTCATGGCAGAAGTTTCTAGACTTTTCAGTAGGCAGACAAGATGGCGTTTCAATAAACATTTCAGCAAGATCGGACAGTACTCAGCATAATGAAATAAGACAAGACGCGATCGTTTTGCATTTTGTACACCTAAGAGAACATAAGTGCTGGAATCGGTTTTCCATGCACAAACGAGGGCTATTGTACTGGGCAATTAAGGGCCCATCCAAAGACATTGATACATAGAAACATAGAATCTAGGAGCAGGAGTAGGCCATTCGGCCCGTCGAGCCTGCTCCACCATTCAATACGATCATGGCTGATCATCCAAATCCAGTACCCTGTCCCTGCTTTAATCCCCACAGTACACACATCCCACCCTACCCCCGTAACCCCACGTATTTAATTCCCCCTAACATATCCCATCCTATCCCCATAACCCCACATATTTAATCCCCCCCTAACACTAAGGGTCAATTTTTTATCATAGCCAAATCAACCTAACCTGCACATTTTTGGACGCAAATTCCCCACGGCTCTACGATGAGAGAGCCGTTCGCGGGTACTCACAGCAAGAATTCGGAGGGCCCCAAAACCCCTCCAGGGAGACTCCTAGCCGGTTCCACAATGGGAGAAACATTAACGGGTACTTAGACAGTTACAAGTATCACCGAAACCCATTAACGACAAGAACCACCCCATACAAGAAGTTTGAGCGCCAAAACATGACAAAAGATGAACATTAAGATTGGGCGGGAGATAAAGAATTACAGTACTATAACTGTAGTAAACAAACGTCCATCTTTCTCTTGATTCGACCCCTGGCTCTCGTTTGCGGCCCACCGAGCTCTTGGTCCGCTGATCTTCCGGGAGTCAACCTCGTGGCTTGCCGCGAAGATCTGTGAAGAGCTGGGCTGCGAAGGCCGGTAAGCGGGTACACCATCCCGAGGGTCGGTAGACGGTGTAGGGACCCGAAGGCCCGACGAGACGAAACGAGATGAGAAGAGAAGAAGAAGAATCCACGTGCCGCCGCGGTCAGTAAACCCCGACTGCGCCCGAAAATATATAGACCATTTTTGAACTCTATAGGTTACTGCACGAACTGACGCAGGAAGACTTTTCTTCGAATTTTATCGAACTGGTGTCGATCCAGAAAGACTCTTCTTTGAATTCTACCGGCTAACTGGTGTCGGGCACAGGAAGACTCTTCTTTGAGTTTTATCAGAGTTCCGAGGTCAACACAGATCTTCATGACAGCAGACGGTCCAGCCTGCTAGCCGGAGCAAAGCGAGTAAACAAGTGGGATACAGAGACCCCTGATCAACACGTGAATAGTCAGGTGCTGTGGCGAAACCATCCGAGCATCGTTTTAGAATTCTCCGAGTTATCACGAGTGGTGAGCATGGTTCTCGATCCTACAGATCTAGATTAGGACAGGTATTGATAGGGGAGGGTTTTTGTTTTAAGGATAATTATAATGTGTGCCCCTTTTTATGATGTGTCGTGCGCTCCTCGTTTCCCTAAACCTAGTTGCATAAATGTATGTAAGTTTGTACTGTCATTAATCTGTGCTCATGACATGTATTTCGTAATCTTGAATAATATGCAATAAAGATTTTCCATTTCGTACTATTCAACCGGGTCTACCTGAGTTTTTCTCTGCATTTACTGCTCTCGCACCTAAGTCAAGTGTCAGAACCGTAAGGGCGAGTGGGTCGAACCACTCACAGGTGTCTAGTGCTACCAGGCTGGCTGGAGACCAGAACAGGCAACAAGGCCTAACCCCGCACTAGCACCCAGGCTAAGCACAGAGCCACGCGAACCCCTTACAGACACCAGAGGTAATGATGCGGGAGCGGGAAGAGAAGCCGTTGCAGGTGATTCTCTGGTTTGTAAGGGGGACGTGTCTCAGACGGTGCTGGTGCGAGGTTAGGCCTTCGTTGCCTATACTATTGCTTGCTCTGGTCTCCGGCCAGCCTTTTTGCAATAAGCACCTGTGAGTGGTTCGACCCACTCGCCCTTGCGGTTCTGACACCTGGACTTAGATGCAAGGAGCAGTAATGCAGAGAAAACTCAAATAGACTCGGTTGAATAGCACGAAATGAAAATCTTTATTGCATGGCGTCTAAAATCATGAAATACATGTCATAGGCGCAAATCAAAGAGAGTACAAGTATACACACGTTCATAAAGCTTGGTCTATGGAAATGGAGAACACACGGCACATCGTAAAAAGGGGAACACATTATATCTTAACCTTATTAAAAACCACCCTCCCTTAACAATATCTAAACTACGTCTGGATTTGTAGGATCGGAAATCATGCTCACCACTCGGTTTACTTCGGAGATTTTAAAGTGAGGCACTCAGCTCGTTTCGCTGCAGCGCCTGACTGTCACGTGTTTGGAAGGGTTTCTGCACCCCACTTGTTTACTTTCGCTGCTGCGACAAGCAGGCCAGACTCTCTGTTGTCATGAAGCAGTCGATGGACTCAAACCGTCTTAGAATTCAAAGAAGGGTCTTCCTGTGTTGTGGCACATGTAGAAGTCGGTAGAACTCAAAGGAAAGTTCTTTTAGTTATATTTTCGGGCGTGGTCGGGGTTTACTGACCGTGGCGGCACGTGGAATTTCTTCTCGTCTTCTTCTCTTCTCGTCTTCTCGGGCCTCCGGGTCCAGACACCGTTTACCGACACTCGGGATGGTGTGCCCTGTTACTTGCCCTTGCCGAGGCGGCTCGTTCCGATTGAGCTCCACCCAACACTCGAATAACCGACCAGCCCGGCTAAGAGTCAAGAGTCAAGAGAGTCCAGAGAAAAATCAAGAGGCTGACAGTCCAGGAGAGAGATACAAGAGACCATTGGACATTTGTCCTCTATAGTTATACCGTTTTATCTCCCGCTCAAATCTAAATGTTTATCCTTTGTGTGATTTTGGCGCTTAAAACTCCCAGCATGGGGCGATTCTCTTCTTAACGGGTTTCAGTAGCACCTGAAACTGGCCAACTATCCGTTAATGTTTTCCCCATTGTTGAGCCAGCCAGGATGTGTATGAATCGTCTCCTCGACTGGTTTTGGGGCCCCCCGAATACTGGCTTAATCACCCGCCAATGTCTCTCTCATTGTTGAGCCGGGGGGGTATTTGTGTATTGATGTGTCTAGATGGGTTCTCGATGGCCCAGTTCAATGATCCTTACTGTGCATAGGAAAACGATTCCAGCACTTATATCATTGCTATTGTTCAAAATGCAAACGGGTTGCATCCTGTCTTTATCAATGTTTACCGAGTATGATCCAATCTCATACTGAATGTATATTCGACTCCATCTTGTCTGCCCACTGTGTTTCTGGAAGCTTCTGCCACGATGGGCGGCGGCCATTTTACAGGCTTCGGATGCCTCAGCACTTCACTCTACCGCAAGCCCACGGACAACCTCACGATGCTCCACTTCTCCAGCTTCCACCCTAACCACGTTAAAGAAGCCATCCCCTATGGACAAGCCCTGCGAATACACAGGATCTGCTCAGACGAGGAGGAACGCGATGGCCACCTACGGACACTGAAAGACGCCCTCGTAAGAACGGGATATGACGCTCGACTCGTCGATCGACAGTTCCGACGGGCCACAGCGAAAAACCGCATAGACCTCCTCAGAAGACGAACACGGGACACAACCAACAGAGTACCCTACGTCGTCCAGTACTTCCCCGGAGCGGAAAAACTACGCCATGTTCTTCGCAGCCTTCAACATGTCATCGATGACGACGAACACCTTGCTAAGGCCATCCCCACGCCTCCACTACTCGCCTTCAAGCAGCCGCCTAACCTCAAAGGTACCATCGTTCGCAGCAGATTACCCATCTTTCAGGAGAACAGCAACCAAGACACCACACAACCCTGCCACGGCAACCTCTGCAAGACATGCCAAATCATGGACACAGATACCATCATCACACGTGAGGACACTACCCACCAGGTACACGGTACATACTCATGTGACTCGGCCAACGTTGTCTACCTGATACGTTGCAGTAAAGGATGCTCCAGAGCATGGTACATCGGCGAGACCATGCAGACACTGAGACAACGTATGAACGGACACCGCGCAACAATCGCCAGGCAGGAGGGTTGCCTCCCAGTCGGGGAACACTTCAGCAGCCAGGGGCATTCAGCCTCGGATCTGCGGGTAAGCGTTCTCCAAGGCGGCCTTCGGGATACACGACAGCGCAAAATCATAGAGCAGAAACTGATAGCCAAGTTCCGCACTCATGAGGATGGCCTCAATCGCGATATCGGGTTCATGTCACGATACAGAACGTGACTTGACATCATGGCCGGTCTTCCCAGGTGTTTTTTTTTAAAAAGACTAACACAAGAACCAACACAAATCGACAGGATATGCAGCCAGCAGGTGGTTTGACACGTTGGACCCCCTGGGACACATCTCATTGTCTTGGCTGTGCTCTTAGTGTGTCTTTGATGTAGGGAAGGATTTGAATAGATTTTGTCTGTGTTTAAATTGTGAATTCTGGGAGATTCTCTCACTGCTAACTTACCTGAGGAAGGAGCGACAGCTCCGAAAGCTTGTAAAATTAAATAAATCTGTTGGACTATAACCTGGTGTTGTGCGACTTCTCATTTTTATTATCAGGACAGCATTTCGTTTAATAAAACTGATCAATTGAATCTGCTTCTCTCATGTTATCTTGAATCGCGATAATTGCGAACTCTACAGTTACGATTAGATAGATAAGAATGGAACCAGGCGAGACGTTCAAAATAGCAGCACTGCCTCACGAAGGCAAGGAGCTCCTGGATTTGTGGCTCTATCTTTTAAAATAAAAGGAAGGGCAACAGCTGTTACAGTAACAGTGGCGCTGTCGAACTGGCTTTCGAAACATATGAGGGCATCCAAGAGCTAGTTAAGGCTGATCCATCCCTTTAAATGGAGTTGCCTGCGTGGAGCACCAGTCTTTGAGAGTGCAAAGTCTCCCAACCTAAATCTGCATTTAGCCGAGGGGAGGTTATGAGCGGAGCAGATGGCTCGTTAAGACATGCTTTAAAAAAGCCACCAAGCTCTTGCAAACTTCCTGTGCACCCGCCCCCCCTGACCCCCCCGCCCCGTTAAAGTGACAATCAGCACAGGACCAGCTGCAGACGAGATCGCATCATTTCCATTTATGTTTCCCCTGATTACGCAGCCTGTTTAAAATCTGCCTGAGCGAGCAGTTGGACAACCAAAGTCAAGGACCGTCAAAAATAATCTGCTGTCTGTTTAACACGCAGCTCAAAGGAGTCCTTTTTGCCTTTGCAGGGATGTTTGATCTGTCTCCCCGTCTCTCTCGAAGACGCTGACTCTCGCCGGCATCCTGTTCTGCAGATCTTGGCCTCCCTCCAAGTAACTCACCGAGTGTCCCTACTTCTGGTGTGAGCATCAGCAAGATATTTGCTGGTGGAATTCATCACAGCAAGACCCAGTCGTGCACTCGCCTGACACGCTCCCATAGCTGCTTACAGCAGGAGTCACTGGATAACGATCAGGAGCTGACTTTACCCCTTCTTACTCAGCTGTACCAGGGCTCGATTAGGAGCCTCCCAACTGCTGCCATCCACTTCCCAGTTCAAGATTAGCCCTTGTTGCCCCACAGCTCAGCGTCTCCGCACCATGACACGGGGTAAACATTCCCAGAACCCACGTGCCCAGCAGGGCCTCCCAAATACCAACTGTCTCAGTTAATAAAATCGGGGAGCCGTGCACTCGCGACTTCCTGATAAGCCGCCCGCTGAATGTGGTGCAGAGTCTCCGAAAGTTTTACCCGTAACGCCAGCCAGATCGGCCGGGCTTCAAGAATAAAAACATTGTCAAATATCGATCACTTTTAATCAAAAAAATCCCTACAAGGTGTCAGCCTTGGTTCAGTGGTAGCATTTTAACCTCTGAGTCAGGAGGTCGTAGGGTCAAGCCCCACTCCAGAGACTTGAACACAAAAATCTAGGCCGACACTCCCAGTGCAGTGCTGAGGGAGTGCTGCACTGTTGGAGGTGCCGTCTTTCGGATGAGACGTTAAACCGAGGCCCCGTCTGCTCTCTCAGGTGGGCACTATTTCGAAGAAGAACAGGGGAGTTATCCCTGGTGTCGTGGGCCAACATTTATTCCTCAACCAACATCTAAAACAGATTATCTGGTCATTTATCTTATTGCTGGTTTTGGGAGCTTGCTGTGCACAAATTGGCTGCCGCATTTCCTACTTTACAACAGTGACTACACTTCAAAAAGTACTTCATGAGTAAAGCTCTTTGGGACATCCTGAGTTCATGAAAGGCGTTATAGAAATGCAAGTTTTTCTTTTACAGTTACAAGATGTGCTTCCTCATTGCACAATTCACAATTGGAGAAGGATGTCTGTTTGTAAAAGATTCGTATAGCACCTTATCACTTCTCTCAGAAATGTCTCAAAAGCAATTCAAATGCAATGAGTTACTTTAAAGTGCAAGGACTTTTGTTTTGTATTCCAACATGCTAGCCGTTTTGTCCATAGCAAGGTCCCACAAACAGGAACGAGATGAGTCAGTTCATTGAGAGAGAAATCTTAGTCAGGACACCAGGGGAACTACTCACTTTTATGGAATAATGTCAGGAATCCTGCACATCAGACTCGCAGACTGGAGCTAGTTTAATATCTGATCTGAAGGACAACATCTCTGACAATGTAGCACTCCCTCGGTGCTGCACTGGAATGTCAGATTAGGTCATGTGCTCATTCCATGGTTTGGGGCTTAAACTCACAACCTTCCGACCGAGAGACGAGTGTGAAATCAACTGAGCCAAGCCAGCACAAGCTATTGGATTGTATGGTATATCTTTGTGCAATAAGGTAGAGATTCTCATTAAGATCACAGCATGGTGTCCAATGGCTACCATGGGTAAATGCACCCTCTGGCATGGTATTGTGCCATATTGACCAGAAAAGTCCTCCCTTCAATTTCCCGTTTGCACTCAGTTAGTCAACCTTTATAAGAGACTTTGTGGCTGCTCCTCAATTGGTCTCAGCACCCCTGGAGTGGAGAGGGGATGATCAGCTTGGATACATGCTCCTGATTGATTGCCGGTGACCTCTGCAGGAAAGTGCATAGATGTGGATGTCGTAGGAGGACAGGATTGGCTATGATGCCCTTCCATGGTTGAACAGCATGTTGATATTCACCATCTAGTTGCACACATGACGATGGCCACTTGAAAGAAGTAGCAAGAGTTATCACCGCTCGCTGACCTACATTGGCTCCCGGTTCGGCAATGCCTCGATTTTAAATTTCTCATCCTTGTTTTCAAATCCCTCAATGGCCTCTCCCCCCTCCCTGTCTCTGTAACCTCCTCCAGCCCCACAACCCTCCGAGATCTCTGCGCTTCTCCAATTCCGGCCTCTTGCGTATCCCCGATTTTAACCGCTCCACCATTGGCTGCCGTACCTTCAGCTGCCAAGGCCCCACGCTCTGGAATTCCCTCCCTAAACCTCTCCGCCTCGCTACCTCTCTCTCCTCCTTTAAGTCGTTCCTTAAAACCTACCTCTTTGACCAAGCTTTTGGCCACCTGTCCTAATATCTCCTTATGTGGCTCACGTCAAATTTTGTTTGATGACGCTCTTGTGAAGCGACTGGGGACGTTTTTACTATGATAAAGGTGCTATATCAATGCAAGTTGCTGTTGTTGTCAGAGGCTGCAAAACCACATCCTCAGTACAAGTCAGCTCTTTCAAGGAGCTGAAGAGGGAGAAAATAAGAGGGAAAATTGGAGCAGGAAAAAATAAGATAGCACGGCTTGCCGTGTTTAATCGAACGGTTGCTTTGGGACTGCCCTAAAAAAACCAGCCCGAAATAAATGGATCCAATTTCATGGGACTGAATACAGAAAAATATCATTGTTCTTATAAGTGCCCGGGTTGCGATGAGGTAAGGCAGTGATGTGGCACATTTGGTGTCTTCTTTCAATCTGCTCTCACTTCGCCAAACTCTTCTTCGAACCGGGGCCTTTGGACGTTTTAAATAGCGCTAACACAAACATAGAGCCAGCACAAAACAACAGGTGCTCCGATAGCAACCGGAGGCAAACAGTGAAACAACAGGCTTCGACACAGAGTTAGGTCATCGTCACTTCACGCCGCTCCCACAGGGCTTGCGTTAAAGGGGCTTGTTTGCAATGATTTCTACCCTAGTTTACACTGGCAACAACAACAACTTGCATTTATATAACACCTTTAATGTAGTAAAATGTCCCAAGGCACTTCAACAGGAGCGTTACCAAACAAAATTCGACACCGAGCCACATAAGGAAATATTAGGACAGGTGACCAGAAGCTTGGTCAAAGAGGCAGGTTTTAAGGAGCATCCTAAAGGAGGAGAGAGAGGTAGAGAGGCGGAGAGGCTTAGGGAGGGAATTCCAGAGCTTAGGGCCTAGGCAGCTGAAGGCATGGCCACCAATGGTGGAGCAATGAAAATTGAGGATGCGCAAGAGGCCAGAATTGGAGGAACGCAGAAATCTCGGAGGGTTGTAGGGCTGCAGAAGGATAGAGAGATAGGGAGGGGCGAGGCCATGGAGCAATTTGAAAAAAAAATCAAGACTTATGGGAAAGGAGCCTCCCTTCTCTACTAGCTGTAAGAGTCATTGGCAATCTCAATCCAATACTTAATTTGCATGGGCCTACAGCATAAAATTGCCTCCAATTTGGTAATAATCGGCACTGAACTGGCAATCTCAGTTGGAGAGACCATAGGATGATTGGAGTAGGAAATGAGAATACCACGCTCGTAGAGTCAAGAGCGCTCTTCTGAGTTTGGGTTAAGGTAAATCGTTGGGCAATGTAGAGAGAGCTGCATCTGTAACTGCTTTACCTGACCAGGGTGTGGAAAAAGTAGAAAAATTTTCAATTGCTTGTCCCTGGTATCCCTCATCCTGGTTAAAAAAAGGCTTATATTTATATAGTGCCTTACTACATCTCTCAGAAACATCTCCAAGTGCTTGGAATGCAATTAATACTTTGACTCTTATGTAGGGAAACAGTAATATTTTGCATACAGCAAGATCCCACATAAAGCAGTAAGTTGAATGGCCAATAAATGTGTCTTTGGCAGTTTTGGTTGAGGGAAGAATGTTAGCCAGGACACTCAGAGAACTGAAATAAAAACAGAAAATGCTGGAAATACTCAGCAGGTCAGGCAGCATCTGTGGAGAGAGAAACAGAGTTAACGTTTCAGGTCGATGACCCTGCGTCAGAACGAAGGGTCATCGACCTGAAACGTTAACTCTGTTTCTCTCTCCACAGATGCTGCCTGACCTGCTGAGCATTTCCAGCATTTTCTGTTTTTATTTCAGATTTCCAGCATCTGCAGTATTTTGCTTTTCACTCAGAGAACTGCCTGCTCTTTAAATAGTGCGATGGGATCGTCAATGTCTACCTGAATCCCTTGGGCCATTTTTATAACATCTCATCTGAAATTTGGCATCTGCAAAAAATGTAGCACTCCCTCAGTAATGGGATGTTCATCTAATTCATGTGGGGTTTCAAGTCCTGGAGTGGGGCTTGAAGCCAAACCTTCTGACTCGTGTAGTGATTATGCTACTGGACTAATAATTCAGAGGCCGGGACTAATAATCATATCCCACCATGGCAGTTTGAGGATTTGAATTCAGTTCAAAAAAAATCTGGAACTAAAAAGCTGGTATCAGTAAAAGTGACCATGAAGATGTCATATTGTTGTTAAAAACCCAACTGGTTCACTAATGTCCTTCAGGGAAGGAAACCTGTTGTCCTTACCCGGTCTGGGCCTATATGTGACTCCAGCACCATACAAACGTGGTTGACTCTTAAATGCCCACTGGAATGGCCCAGCAAGTCACTCAGTTGTATTAAACCACTACTCACAGCGGCTCAAGAAGAAGGCCCACCACCACCTTCTCAGGGCAACTAGGGATGAGCATTAATTGCTGGCCTTACCAGTGATGCCCACATCCTGAGAACGAATAAAAAGAGGCAAGAGTGCTACCTACCGAGTCAGGCTGGTATATTTCATGAGCACAAACATAAAAAAAAAAGTTCTGAGTATACGTTAGGGTTGCCAACCCTCCAGGATCGGCCTGGAGTCTCCAGGAATTAAAGACTAACCTCCAGGACACGGCTGTGGGCCAAACCCGGGAGAATCATCGTTGGGGCGTTAAAAAATTGTGTTTATAAAACATTTTCTTTGAGCACTTTTGTCTATTAGTTATAAAAATATCGGACATGGGAAAAAATGCTGTTTGGCTGACAGTCAAGAATTATTTAATCGGTTAATGAAGAGCCTCTTCGTTTTCTGATTGGCTGTGGGAAGACGGGGCACTGTGAGGATGGACATGGTGGGCGACCAATGGCGGGAGTGGGGGGGGCTGGAGGTCATGTGATGAAACCTCCAAGAATATGCCCAACCAGAGTTGCCAACCCTAGTATATATATATATAGACAAATCTCTGCCTTAAAGTATCACTTAAGTGAATTGTGGCAGACCTCTGACCTGTTGTGTAAATTAAAGGGATTAGTTACTGTACATTAATTAGTTGCAGAAGGATCTGAAGTCCGGGTAAATCCAGAGCGACAATGATCTCACAGCTTGTTCTCCGGGACTATCCAAGTCTAGTTAGAGCAGCATATCTTACTTGCTACAGTTTGAAATAGCATGGACATGGCAAGCTCCTGGGTGTCCCTGGGGTGAAGGCTGTCTTTCCGCGTTAGTCATCCAAGAGCTGTAAACATCACAAGGCTGAGTTTCCCCTGTGGAACTGACTGGGGGGGGGTGGGGGAGGGGTAGAGAATCTAGAAAGTAAGGAGACATTGCAATCAGCATCCCCTGGCACTCTGCGACTGAGTGAGCACTAACTCCCCCTGACTGGATCTTGTTTATTCATCAGGCTGTGGAGCATCAAGATGTAAACAAGGGTTCAGATGGATGAAGCAACAGCAAGCACCTGAGGTGTGGCTGCCAAAGAAAGAAAGACTTGCATTTATATAGCACCTTTCATGACCACCGGACGTCCCAAAGCGCTTTACAGCCAATGAAGTACTTTTTGAAGTGTAGTCACTGTTGTAATGTAGGCCAACCCTCCAGGATTGCCCTGGAGTCTCCAGGAATTGAAGATTAATCTCCAGGACACTGCTGTGAGCAAAACCCAGGTGGAAAATCATTTGGGCATTAAATTAAATTGAGTTTTTTTCATTTACTTTGAATACTTCCATTTATTGGTTTTAAAAATATTGGAAATGAGGAAAAAAGGCTGTTTGACTGACAGTCAAGAAGCTTCCAATTGGGTAAGGAAGAGTCTGTTCACTTTCCAATTGGCTGTGGGAAGGCAGTTCGCCAGGTGGATGGACCAATGGCGGGAGTGTGGGGGCGGGCAGTTTGAGGCGTGATGTCATGTGATGAAACTGCAGGAATACACCCAACCAGAGTTGGCAACCCTAACCTGAAGCAGTTTGTGGGGAGGGGGTTGGAGCGAGTTCAATCTTTGATAATCAGGTGGTGGTGGGGGGTGGGGGGGAGGGATGTTGCCATCAGGACCCCTTTTATAAAACAAACCAGAACAAAGTTGCGTCAGCTCCCAATGTGTGCAGGCTGCCGTCCTCAGCAAATCCCAGCACGTTCCCTTTCAGCCAAGCGAGAGAGCTGCATGTTGTTAGCTGACGCCATTAGCATGTGCTTTGGCGCAATATTAGGCTCAGAGAGTGGTGAGAATGTGAAACTCGCTACCACAAGGAGTAGTTGAGGCGAATAGCATAGATGCATTTAAGGGGAAGCTAGATAAGCACATGAGGGAGAAAGGAATAGAAGGATATGTTGATGGGGCTAGATGAAGTAAAGTGGGTGGAAGATCGTGTGGAGCATAAACACCGGCATAGGCCTGTTGGGCCGAATGGACCTGTTTCTGTGCTGTAAAAATTCTATGTAGACACAACTCCCGTAGGTAGCGTGGTTCTAATTCAGTTCCCTTGTACTGTTGGATTTAATAACTTGACTCAACCTGTACTCTTGATACTTCTGAAAGGGTCATCAACTGTGTCAACAAGGATATTTTTGAAACCCAATAAAACTCATGGGATGGGAGGGGGGTGGGGAAATCAAAGTAATATTAAAGTAATATTAAAGAGCAAGAGACTAGAACTAGGGGACATAGTCTTAGAATAAGGGGCTGCTCTTTCAAAACTGAGATGAGGAGGAACTACTTCACTCAGAGGGTGGTAGGTCCATGGAATATGCTGCCACAAAAAGCTGTAGAAGCTACATCATTAAATAAATTTAAAACAGAAATAGACAGTTTCCTAGAAGTAAAGGGCATTAAGGGTTACGGGGAGCGGGCAGGAATTTGGACATGAGTCTAGGTTCGGATCGGTCATGGCCCTGTGGGTAGTGGAGCGGGCCCAGGGACCGTGTAGCCTGATTCTGCTCCTATTTCGTGTGTGCAATTCTGTTAGATGCAGGAGATGGTTCTGTGATAGTAGATAGTAGATTGGCGGTTAGGATCAGATCAGCCATGATCTTATTGAATGGCGGAGCAGGCTCGAGGGGCCGATTGGCCTACTCCTGCTCCTATTTCTTATGTTCTTATGTTAAATTGTTCATCAAACTATGTTTAGTTTGGGGAGGGAGAACACCTTGTGCTATTCTCATCCAAGAGAGCTGACATGAAATGATTGAGTACTTACACGTGATTTACATTATTACGTTATCTATTTATAAATAAACACAGTCATGAAGACAGTGCCCATTTAAAGCTGATTCTTTATAACACTGACATTTGTGTTGTTGTAAGCTTGGCTCATTGGTGGCGCTCTTGCTGCCAGGTGGGAATATAGAAGATTAAAGTGTTAAATTATGAGGACAGGTTGCATAAACTAGGTTTGTATTCCCTTGAGTGTAGAAGAATAATGGGTTGATCTAATTGAGGTGTTTAAGACGATGGTTTGGAGTTCGACCTCCGAGTGTGCGCAGACGCAAGCGTCGTCTGCATACTGTAATTCGACGACAGAGGATGGGATGACCTTGGATCTGGACTGGGGGCGACGAACGTTGAACAGTTTCCCGTTTGTTCTGTAAATTAGCTCCACTCCAGCGGGGAGCTTACTGAGGGTGAGATGGAGCATTGCAGCAAGGAAGATCAAGAAGAGCGTTGGTGCGATGACACAGCCTTGCTTGACCCCAGTCCGTACGTGAATTGGGTCTGTGGTTGACCACGCTCGATCAGCTCCAATGGACGAGTCAGATCGTCCGCATGCCCGATACGAGACTCCCAAAACAAGCGCTCTACTCGGAGCTCCGACACGGCAAGAGAGCCCCAGGTGGGCAGAGGAAACACTTCAAGGACACCCTCAAAGCCTCCTTGAAAAAGTGCAACATCCCCACCGACACCTGGGAATCCCTGGCCCAAGACCGCACAAAGTGGAGGAGAAGCATCCGGGAAGGCGCTGAACACCTCGAGTCTCTTCGCCGGGAGCAAGCGGAAGCCAAGCGCAAACAGCGCAAGGAGCGCACGTCAACCCAAGCACCCCACCCACCCGCCCCTTCAACCACTGTCTGCCCCACCTGTGACAGAGACTGTAGGTCCCGCATTGCACTCATCAGTCACCTGAGAGCTCATTTTTAGTGTGGAAGCAAGTCATCTTCGGTTCTGAGGGACTGCCTAAGAGAAGAGAGTTTAAGATGATTAAAGGATTTGATAGGGTAGATAGAGAGAAACTATTTCCTCTGGTGAGGGAGTCCAGAACAAGGGGGCATAACCTTAAAATTTGAGCTAGGTCGTTCAGGGGTGATATCAGAAAGCATTTCTTCACACAATGGTTAGTGGAAATCTGGAATACTCCCCCCAAAATGCTGTTGAGGCCGGGGGTCAATTGAAAATTTCAAAACTGAGATTGATAGATTTTTGTTAGGCAAGGGTATTAAGGATTACGGAACCAAAACGGGTAGATGGAGTTAAGATACACATCAGCCATGATCTAATTGAATGACGGAACAGGCTCGAGGAGCTGAATGGCCTACTCCTGTTCCTATGAGAAGATTGTGGGTTCAAGCCCCACTCCAGGGGCTGGATTTTTCCCAACCTTGGCGACGTCTGTGGTGTGTGGGGACCTCACTTCTGCCTCGATCCCGGCCTCCAAGATTTTACGTTAATAGGGCTTCTTAAGCCTGCCCTGCGAGCTTCCCAGCCAATTAATAGGAAGCGGGTCTGATGACGTCATTTGATGACGCGTCCTCAGCCGGTTTCCTTAAAGGGGCCATGTCCAAAATAATTTTGACAGTTCTGCTGTCAGTGTTCTACAGCATTGAGTTGCTGCAAACACCGACAAGCACTGCACAAAGGTGTACAACTGTACCCAGGAAGCAACATCAGATACCAGTGAGCAGGTGTCCATAGGTTTAAACAGTGACATAGCATCAAGCAGTCATACAGCACAGAAGGAAGCCATTTGGCCCATTGTGTCTACACCGGCTCTTTGAAAGAGCTATCCAATTAGTCCCACTCCCCTGCCCTTTCCCCATAGCCCTGTAAATTTTTCCTTTTCAAGTATATATCCAATTCCCTTTTGAAAGCTACTATTGAATCTGCTTCCACCACCTGTCAGGCAATGCATTCCAGATCATCATAACTCGCTGTATTAAAACAAATTCCCCTCATCTCGCCTCTGGTTCTTTTGCAATTACCTTAAATCTGTGTCCCCTGGTTACCGACTCACCTGCCACTGGAAGCAGTCTCTCCTTATTTACTCTATCAAAACCCCTCATAATTTTGAACACCTCTATTAAATCTGCCCTTAACCTTCTCTACTCTAAGGTGTAACAATCTTCTGAATATCCAATCAGATTCATCAATATTTAGTCTTGGTGCAAAGAGGAAAATGTTGTTTGCAAATATGCTCCAGATGGTGAATGACTCCCAGTGCACACTGCCTGCACTAACCAAGGCAGAATGATTTCCAGCGTTATTATTTTACAGTCTGCTCCTGACCTCGACTACACATCTTAAATTAGCTGAGGTTCCCAAGTAAACCGTCTCATAAAGTCACAAACAGCTGATGTAATTGGACATATTGAACTGTACTGTAAATAACATGCCTCGCCTCCACACACTCCCTTCCCAACCCCCTCACTCACACTGATATACACACTCCCACACACACAAACGCGCACACGTACTCCACACACAATCTTACCCCAGACACGTACACACACTTACCACTCAACCACCTCACACACCGCAGTACCCCCACACACACACACAGCACTACACACTAGGTCATCCCCACTATACAGACAGACACAAACACCCTCTCACACACACACACGCCACTCATCACACATCCCTACCCCCCCCCATACGCACACAGACAACCCACAGGTAAATTAACTCGGGCGCACCCTCTCTCACACATCCACCCACAGATACACAGATATACAAACCCACATCACACACATACCCTTCTCTCACGCAACCCCCAACAAACATAGAAACATAGAAGATAGGAGCAGGAGCAGGCCATTCAGCCCCTCGAGCCTGCTCCACCATTCAATGAGATCATGGCTGATCATCCAAATTCAGTACCCTGTCCCTGCCTTCTCCCCATATCCCTTGATGAGAAGGGATGAAACACCCCATCCAACCCTCTCCACACACACACACACACCCCTCTCGCTGGTAATGCAGACTTACCTATTACCGTACAGGTACTTAGTTTCTGTCAAACTTGCAGATGGGTATATTTTCTCTCCTCATCTCCTGGGGGTACTGACTTGCTGGAACACAGTTCCAGGGCACCAACCAGTCTCTGGGCAGCTGATCTATTTAGTGAATTCTTTATTTCTGAACCTAGACAGCGAGCGATGGCAGACCATTCCACCATTGGGGGCATCACAGCCCAGCCCGATCCTGTCTGTACGCGCTTTCCAACAAGGGTCACTGGATATCACCAGGAACATTGGTTGAATTTTCCTCTTGTTAACTCAGGGACACTGAGATCATCGAGAGACTTCCCCGCTTTTTATTCATGGAACTTTTTTCTATTTTATTTTCATTCACATTTTTGCAGTTGTTTATGTCCAGAATGTCAATGCTGAGTAATGGAACAGCACGGGTTAGATAAAGAGTAAAGCTCCCTCTACACTGCCCCATCAAACACTCCGAGGGCAGGTACAGCACGGGTTAGATACAGAGTAAAGCTCCCTCTACACTGTCCCATCAAACACTCCCAGGGCAGGTACAGCACAGGTTAGATATAGAGTAAAGCTCCCTCTACACTGTCCCATCAAACACACCCAGGGCAGGTACAGCATGGGTTAATACAGAGTAAAGCTCCCTCTACACTGTCCCATCAAACACTCCCAGGGCAGGTACAGCACGGGTTAATACAGAGTAAAGCTTGCAGATGCATTAGTTATAATTTTCAAAAACTCTCTAGATTCAGGAATTGTGCCTTTGGATTGGAAAATTACAAATGTGACTCCATTCTTTAAGATGGGTGGGAGAGAGAAACCAGGTAACTACAGGCCTGTCAGACCTATTAGTTTAACGTCAGTTGTGGGGAATTTACTGTAATCTGTCTTCAGGAACAGAGTGACTGAGCATTAGACAAGTATGAGCTAATCAAAGGAAGTCAGCACGGATTTGTGAAGGGTAGGTCATGTTTGACTAATTTAGTTGAATATTTTGAAGAGGTCACTAGCAACCTTTAATATATCTTCTAGTGTAATCCCACTCTCCTGCTCACTCCCCATACCCTTTAATATCCCACCCAGTCTAATCCCACTCTCCTGCTCACTCCCCATACCCTTTAATATCCCACCCAGTCCAATCCCACTCTCCTGCTCACTCCCCATACCCTTTAATATCCCACCCAGTCCAATCCCACTCTCCTGCTCACTCCCCATACCCTTTAATATCCCACCCAGTCCAATCCCACTCTCCTGCTCACTCCCCATACCCTTTAATATCCCACCCAGTCCAATCCCACTCTCCAGCTCACTACCCATAGCTTTTAATATCCCACCCAGTCCAATCCCACTCTCCTGCTCACTACCCATAGCTTTTAATATCCCACCCAGTCCAATCCCACTCTCCTGCTCACTCCCCATACCTTTTTTATACCCCCGTCTAATCCCACTCTCCTGCTCACTCCCCTTACCCTTTAATATCCCACCCAGTCCAATCCCACTCTCCTGCTCACTCCCCATACCCTTTAATATCCCACCCAGTCCAATCCCACTCTCCTGCTCACTCCCCATACCCTTTAATATCCCACCCAGTCCAATCCCACTCTCCTGCTCACTCCCCATACCCTTTAATATCCCACCCAGTCCAATCCCACTCTCCTGCTCACTCCCCTTACCCTTTAATATCCCACCCAGTCCAATCCCACTCTCCTGCTCACTCCCCTTACCCTTTAATATCCCACCCAGTCCAATCCCACTCTCCTGCTCACTACCCATAGCTTTTAAAATCCCACCCAGTCCAATCCCACTCTCCTGCTCACTGCCCATACCCTTTAATATCCCACCCAGTCTAATCCCACATTCCTGCTCACTCCCCATACCTTTTTTATACCCCCCTGTCTAATCCCACTCTCCTGCTCACTCCCCTTACCCTTTAATATCCCACCCAGTCCAATCCCACTCTCCTGCTCACTACCCATAGCTTTTAATATCCCACCCAGTCTAATCCCACTCTCTCACTCACTACCCATAGCTTTTAATATCCCACCCAGTCTAATCCCACTCTCCTGCTCACTACCCATAGCTTTTAATATCCCACCCAGTCCAATCCCACTCTCCTGCTCACTACCCATAGCTTTTAATATCCCACCCAGTCTAATCCCACTCTCCTGCTCACTACCCATAGCTTTTAATATCCCACCCAGTCCAATCCCACTCTCCTGCTCACTACCCATAGCTTTTAATATCCCACCCAGTCTAATCCCACTCTCCTGCTCACTACCCATAGCTTTTAAAATCCCACCCAGTCTAATCCCACTCTCCTGCTCACTACCCATAGCTTTTAAAATCCCACCCTGTCTAATCCCACTCTCCTGCTCACTACCCATAGCTTTTAATATCCCACCCAGTCTGATCCCACTCTCTCACTCACTCCCCATATCTTTTATCAAGCAACTAACTAATTCACCTTTAAAAGAATTTTTACACTCTGCTTCAACGACAGTTTGTGCCACAGAATTCCACATTCTAACCAGCCTCTGTGTAAAGGAATTTTATTTACCCTCCCATTTAATTCTTTTCATAATTCTTTTAAATTTGTGCATCTTGTCTTGTGCCTCACCAACCAATGGAAACAATCGATTATTCATTACCTTATCATAACCCTCAATAAAAGAAAGACTCCCATTTATATAGCGCCTTTCAGGACATCCCAAAGCACTTTACAGCCAATGAAGTACCTTTGAAGTGTAGTCACTGTTGTATTCTAGGAAACGCGGCCGCCAATTTGCGCACAGCAAGGTCCCACAAACGGCAATGAGACAATGACCAGATAATCTGTTTCAGTGATGTTGATTGAGGGATAAATATTGGCCCCAGGACACTGGGGAGAACTTCAATGCTCTTCTTTGAAATAGTGTCATGGGATCTTTTATGTCCACCTGAGAGAGCAGACGGGGCCTCGGTTTAACGTCTCATCCGAAAGACGGCATCTCCGACAGTGCAGCGCTCCCTCAGTACTGCACTGGAGTGTCGACCTAGATTAAATGGTCAAGTCTCTGGAGTGGGACTTGAACCCACAATCTTCAGAGTTATAGGCGGGAGTTCAGCCGCCCGTTATACAGCTGGAAATGTATAAGAGATGTATAATGGATGGCTGAATCGATATTGCCCGTTTACCACTGTCACCCAAAGTCAAAACTACCCTGATACATATTCCCATCACAAATTCCGATGCCCACATTTATAAATATGTAAACTTGTACACTGCCACAGTTGGGATGCTACAATTGGGGTTTGTGCACCTGGGCTATGAAGAGGAGTACTAGGCAGGATCCTTGTCTCTGACAATTATCCAGTGACCCCCCTACTCAGAAGTGCAACTTGTGGATTTGGTTGAGAGCAGGATTGGGTTCAGCTGTGATGTCCGCCAAGGTCGAATAGCCTGCCAACACTCACCCTCTAGGCTCGCCTATGATGAAACGCCATGAGGGGTGAGGTACCAGAGGAGGGCTGGCGACCCATGAGATGGTATCTCGGCGAGTGTCAGCGCCTTCAGCAGAGCGGTAGAAGGAAAACCGAGAGAAAAATAATCACACGGTGCTCAGGAAATCAATGGTCCCGCAAGGCAAGGGGTCAAAGAACGGTAATCTGACAATGTCCCCCCAAACCACAGTCCACTTTGTCCAATGTCCTGATTGACCAGACTGAGGTGCCTCTTGCAAAGTTGCTGTAAAATTAACCGTCGGCTGCTGGACTCTGAATGAAGCCGAGTACCCTTAGGAATGTCTAATAATAACCATCGCCCTGTTATCTCTTCTCTTTAACCAGCTGACATTGCACTCGATGAGCAATGTACCCCTGCTCAGTGATTCACAGTAGGTCACAGCACAGGTTTAAATGCTGTTCCCCGAACATTGTAAGTGAGGTAATAGGATTAAAATTAGATTGCTGCCAATGGATAGAATGCAAGGGCATTTTGTTCAACCCATGAATATCTTTTTTCAATTTTTTTGGGCTGGGTTTTTGGGCTTGTGATGAAGGATGTTAATGATGAAGGGTGTTAATGCTGGGAGGTGCAATATTTTCCTGTTTGCTTTTCACACTAAGGGTCGTGGAAATCTGGAACTCGCTCCCCCAAAAGGCTGTGGCTGCTAGGGAACAATCGGAGCTTTCAAGACTCAGATCGACAGATTTTTGTTGGGTAAGGGTATCAAGGGATATGGAGCAAAGACAGTTAAATGGAGTTTAGGTGCAGATCAGCCATGATCGAGTTGAATGGTGGAGTAGGTTCGAGGGGCTGAATGGCCTCCTCCTGTTCCTAATGTTCCGATGTTCTGGTACCGCACAGGTAAATTGTATGGGCTCAAACGTCTGCGGGTCATTTGATCCCGGCTTATGGGCCAGAATCCCCCTTCCCAGAACCTCACATCAGAGGAAGAGTGGTCGGAGAGGAAGTGGTCCCAGTCTGGGATCTGCCAGGTAGTTGGTGTGCTGGGCAGGGGGAGGAGTACCAGCCAGTAATCCCACCTGGGATTTCAGGCCCAGGTCGTGGCCTGGACCCCCGAAGTAACTTTGATAGCAGATCGGACCCCTCCTGGGGCTTTAAGACTCTGTGCCAGTGCTGCCAATGTTGCCGTTGGTGTCTGGTCTCCACCACTTCTCCCATTCCCCCTGCCCGACCCCCCCACACCCCCTCCGCCAAGCTATGGTGGCACCCAAGATACACCTTTAGCATTGCAGGCAAAGCCAAAAATGCTTATAATCGGGAACATCCCCCTGACACTTCAGCAGGGTCAGGACAAAGGTTCTGGGCATGGGGATATTAGAATGATACAGCACAGAAGGAGGCCATTTGGGCCATCATGTCTGTGCCGGCTCTTTGAAAGAGCTATCCAATTAGTCCCACTCCCCCTGCTCTTTCCACATAGCCCTGTAAATTTTTCTTTTTCAAGTATTTATCCAATTCCCTTTTGAAAGTTACTATTGAATCTGCTTCCACCGCCCTTTCAGGCAGTGCATTCCAGATCACAACAACTCGCTGCGTAAAAAATAATCCTCATCTTGCCTGGAGCATCTCGACTGGACACTTCCTACCCCCACCCTCCCCCAACCCCTCCGCAGCCATGTAATCTCCTGAAAGAGGCAAGAAAACACGAAAGATAAAAACCCAGGGCCAAAAAGGGGGAAAAAAAACCTGGACAATTCCTCTACGACCACCTCAGGTGATCGAAACCAGTCCAGGAGATCACATGGTTATGTTAACTGGTTACCTTTTATAAGATGCCTGTATGTAAAAGGCCTTGAGAAGATTCATTGTTTTTTTGGGGGAGTTTTATACATGATTATACTCTGGAAAATGTTAAAGATATAAGTAGTTATTCTGGCACTGTATGAAATGCACAGCAAAGCTACTTGGACACCTGAAACTTAAATAGCAGCTTTGGCAATACTGGAACAGAGGTCAATAAACAGAAGGGACGTCAAACCCAGCCACGTGACACGATAAATCTGTCCCCTAGTGAGGCTGACTGGATAATTCATGAGCAACAAAGTCACAAGTGACTAACGAGTATCTCACGATGAAGATATTTATCGAAACATCTGGCTAGACATGGACTGCTCTTTCTTGGTCAATATTGTCCATCCCGGAAGGTGCTGACCCATGTTTCAGTACAGTTCCAAGGTTACAGACTGCCCCCCAATATCTCATTCTAGTCCCATTCTTCACAATGAGCCTGGAGAGTCAGCATTGAAGAAAGAAAGCAGACTTGCATTTATATCGCCTTTCACAACCTCAGGACGTCCCAAAGTGCTTTATAGCCAATGAAGTGCTTTGAAGTGTAGTCACTGTTGTAATGCAGGGAAACGCGGCAGCCAATTTGCGCACAGCAAGATCCCACAAACAGCAAAATCTAGGCTGGCACTTCCAGTGCAGTGCTGAGGGAGTGCTGCACTGTTGGAGATGCCGTCTTTTGGATGAGACCGAGACCCCATCTGTCCTCTCAGGTGGACATAAAAGATCCCTCGGCACAAATTTGAAGAAGAGCAGGGAAGTTCTCCCCGGTGTCCTGGGCCGATATTTATCCCTCAACTAACATCACTAAAACAGATTATCTGGTCATTACCACATTGCTGTTTGTGAGAGCTTACTATGTATAAATTGGCTGCTGCTTTTCCCTACATTACAACAGTGACTACACTTCAAAAGGACTTCACTGGCTGTAAAGTGCTTTGGGACGTTCCATTTAAATGCAAGTTCTAATTTTAAGATTATGTCCCCTTGTGCTGGATTCCCCCACCAGAGGAAATAATTATTCTATATCTAGCCTATCGAATCCCAGAATTAGATCACCCCGAATCTTCTAAACTCAAGGGAATACAAGCCAAGGTTATGCAACCAGTCCTCATAATTTAACCCTTTAAGCCCTGGTATCATTCTGGTGAATCTGCGCTGCACCCACTCCAAGGCCAATACATCCTTCCTGAGGTGCGGTGCCCAGATGGAGGTCTGACCAAGGCTCTATACTACTAAAGCATAACTTCCTCCTCTTTGTATTCCAGCCCACTTTCAGATAAGGGCCATTAGCCTTTTTGATTTCGTTTTATACCTGTGCACGAGCTTTTAGTGATTTCTGAACCTGAGCCCCCAAATTATTTGCTCCTTAAGACATTTCAGAGAGCTGTGAAAAGGCAAACATAGGGATAATTCCACAACCCCACACTCCCAGCATGGAGCTACATCACAGAGAGCATGGGTTGGACAATCGGGACTACAGTGTTGTCGCCTTATCTCTGACCTGCGCTTCTTGTAAATGCAGCTCCCTACTGCGAGCGTGGAATCACGGACATACCCCTTGTATAACTCCTCACCAACGTACCTTCCATTATAGAAAAGTGTGTGCCTGGTGTTGCCTTCTGCAAAGGATGGGCACTGGGTTTTGAACAGGTGAAGACAGCTTGGCAGCTGGTCAATTGTTGTGCCATCCAACCTCAGCCAGGAGAAGGTATGAGCCCACAGAATGAGCAAGAACATTGGCCCAGATTTTGCAGGCAAAATAACAGCGAGTTCACGACACACACTGTTATTAATGCACAAATCGGCCAGCAAATTTAGGCGAAGATGAGCTACCCCATGAGTTGCGAATCGCCACAAGTTGCTGGATGATTTGCCATTAGCCTCGTGAAAATGGCAGCTCGCCCTCAACCTCCCCATGAGTTTCAAGAAATTGCTGTATTTGCGCATTAATTACCTAGTAAACTTGCAGCAGGAAGTTAGGGCTGGTACTTAGCAGCGTAAGTACCTTGTTAATGATGAAATTTATGTTCCTGCAATGCCAATCAACCTCTCCGGCCCAGAAAGGGAACAATTCAAACTGTAGAGTCTCATTCCTACAGGTAGTAAATTGATCTTAGAGATTTAAAAAATTTTGCATTTTTAAGTTTTATATTTGTTTTCTTACTTTTCCTTACAGAGGCCAGTGTCAGGAGCGGAGAGAGCAGCAGCACAGTAAATATTTAAACTCACTTTCGTGGGCTTTTTACAGAGGCCAGTGTTGGGAAAGGGCCCTTGAGTATATCATTTAATTGAAGTGAAATTGGTGGGATTCATTTAATTTAATTTTAATTAATTAATTAATTAAAGGGTAAGTCATGGCAGGAGAGCTCCGCCCCGTGATATGCTCCTCCTGCTCTATGTGGGAAATCATGGACGCTTCCTGTGTCCCTGACAACCATGTGTGTGGGAAGTGTATCCAGCTGCAGCTACTGATAGACCGCATTGCGGTGCTGGAGCTGCGGATGGATGCATATTGGAGCATTCCTGACGCTGAGAACGTCATGGATAGCACGTTTAGCGAGTTGGTCACACCGCAGGTAAAGGGTGTACAGGCAGGAAGTGAATGGGTGACCACCAGGCAGAGTAAGAGGTGCAGCCAGGTAGTGCAAGGGTCCCCTGTGGCCATTCCCCTCTCAAACAGATATACCACTTTGGATACTGTTGGGGGGGATGACTTATCAGGGGAAGGCAGCAGCAGCCAACTTCCTGGCACCATGGGTGGCTCTGCTGCACAGGCTCGGAGGAAAAAGAGGGGTAGAGCTATAGTGATAGGGGACTCAATTGTAAGGGGAATAGATAGGCGTTTTTGCGGCCGCAAACGAGACTCCAGGATGGTGTGTTGCCTCCCTCGTGCAAGGGTCAAGGACGTCTCGGAGCAGCTACAGAACATTTTGGAGGGGGAGGGCGAACAGCCAGTTGTCGTGGTGCACATAGGCATCAACGATATAGGTAAAAAACGGGATGAGGTCCTAAAAGCAGAATATAGGGAGTTAGGAGGTAAATTAAAAAATAGGACCTCAAAGGTAGTAATCTCAGGATTGCTACCAGTGCCACGTGCTAGTCAGAGTAGAAATAGGAGGATATTTCAAATGAATATGTGGCTAGAGGAATGGTGCAAGGGGGAGGGATTCAAATTCCTTGGACATTGGAACCGGTTCTGGGGGAGGTGGGACCAGTACAAATGGGATGGTCTGCACCTGGGCAGGGCCGGGACCGATGTCCTAGGGGGAGTGTTTGCTAGTGCTCTGGGGGAGGGTTTAAACTAAAGTGGCAGGGGGTTGGGAACCTGAGCAGGGAGACAGAGGAAAGGGAAACAAGGATAAAAGCAAAAGACAGGAAGGAGAAAAACAAAAGTAGAAGGCAAAGAACTCAACGGTTTAAATCAAACATGGTCACAGTAAATAATAATTCATATAGGTCTGAGAGCGTTAAAAAAACAAGCCTGAAGGCTTTGTGCCTTAATGCAAGGAGCATTCGGAACAAGGTGGATGAATTAGCTGCGCAAATAGAGGTAAATGAATACAATTTGATTGGGATTACAGAAACATGGCTCCAGGGTGGCCAACGCTGGGAACTCAACATCCAGGGGTATTCAATATTTAGGAAAGATAGGCAAAAAAGAAAGGGAGGTGGGGTAGCATTGCTGGTTAAAGAGGGGATTAACACAATTGAAAGGAAGGATATTAGCGCTGATGATGCAGAATCTGTATGGGTAGAACTGAGAAATAACAAGGGGCAGAAAATGTTAGTGGGAGTAGTATATAGACCTCCAAACAGTAATACGGAGGTTGGGGACGGCATTAAAAGGGAAATTAGAGAAGCATGCAGTAAGGGCACAGCAGTCATCATGGGTGACTTTAATTTACATATAGATTGGGCTAACCAAATTAGTAAAAATACTGTGGAGGAGGAATTCCTAGAATGTTTACGAGATGGTTTTCTGGAACAATATGTCGAGGAACCAACCAGAGATCAGGCCATCTTAGACTGGGTATTATGTAACGAGAAAGGATTAATTAGCAATCTTGTTGTACGAGGCCCCTTGGGTCAGAGTGATCATAATATGATAGAATTCTTCATTAGGATGGAGAGTGAAGTAGTTGAATCAGAGACTAGGGTCCTGAATTTAAATAAAGGAAACTACGATGGTATGAGGCGCGAATTGGGTACGATTGATTGGGGAATGTCATTCAAAGGGTTGACGGTGGATAGGCAATGGCAAACATTCAAAGACTGCATGGATGAACTACAGAATTTGTTCATCCCAGTGTGGCATAAGAATAAAACAAAAAGGGTGACTCAACCGTGGCTAACAAGGGAAATTAGGGATAGCATAAGATCCAAGGAGAGGGCATATAAATTGGCCAGAAAAAGCAGTAACCCTGAGGATTGGGAGCAGTTTAGGATTCAACAAAGGAGGACAAAGGGATTAATTAAGAAGGGGAAAATAGAATATGAAAGTAAGCTTGCATGGAACATAAAAACTGACTGTAAGAGCTTTTATAGATATGTGAAGAGAAAAAGATTAGTGAAATCAAGTGTAGGTCCCTTGCAGTCAGAAGCGGGGGAAGTTATAATGGGGAACAAAGAAATGGCAGCCCAATTAAATGCATATTTTGGTTCTGTCTTCACAAAGGAGGACACAAATAAGCTCCCAGAGATGTTGGAGAACATAGGGTCTGATGAAAGGGAGGAACTGAAAGAAATCAGTATTTGCAGGGAAATGGTGTTAGGGAAATTGATGGGATTGAAGGCCGATAAATCCCCAGGGCCTGATAATCTACATCCTAGGGTACTTAAGGAAGTGGCCCTAGAAATAGTAGATGCATTGCTGATCATCTTCCAACATTCAATGGAATCTGGAACTGTACCCATGGATTGGAGGGTAGCTAATGTTACCCCACTATTCAAAAAGGGTGGTAGAGAGAAAGCGGGGAATTACAGACCGGTAAGCCTGACATCGGTAGTGGGGAAAATGCTAGAGTCCATTATAAAGGATCTAATAGCTGAGCACTTGAAAAACAGTGACAGGATCGGACAAAGTCAACATGGATTTACAAAAGGTAAATCGTGCTTGACTAATCTACTGGAATTTTTTGAGGATGTAACTGGGAAAATAGGTAAGGGAGAACCAGTAGATGTGGTGTATTTGGACTTTCAAAAGGCTTTCGATAAGGTGCCGCATAAGAGACTAGCGGGTAAAGTTAAGGCACATGGGATTGGGGGCAAGGTATTAACTTGGATAGAGAACTGGTTGGCGGACAGAAAGCAGAGAGTAGGAATTAATGGGTCTTTTTCCCAGGGGCAGGCATTGACTAGTGGGTTACCGCAGGGATCGGTCCTTGGACCCCAGCTATTCACAATATACATTAATGATCTAGATAAGGGAACTAAATGTAATATCTCCAAGTTTGCAGATGACACAAAGCTGGGTGGGCGTGTGTGCTGCGAGGAGGATACCGAGAAACTCCAGGATGATTTGGACAGGTTGGGTGAGTGGGCAGAAGCGTGGCAGATGCAATATAACGTGGATAAATGCGAGGTTATCCACTTTGGTGTCAAAAACAGAAAGGCAGACTATTATCTGAATGGCAATAGATTGGGAGAAGGGGAAGTGCAACGAGACCTGGGTGTCCTTGTGCACCAGTCGCTGAAGGTAAGCATGCAGGTGCAGCAGGCGGTGAAGAAGGCAAATGGTATGTTGGCCTTCATAGCGAAAGGGTTTAAGTATAGGAACAGGGATGTCCTGCTGCAGTTGTACAGGGCCTTGGTGAGACCACACCTTGAGTACTGTGTGCAGTTTTGGTCGCCTTATCTGAGGAAGGATGTTCTTGCCATGGAAGGAGTTCAGTGAAGATTCACAAGGCTGATACCTGGGATGGCAGGAATGACATATGAGGAGAGATTGGGTCGATTGGGCTTATACTCGCTGGAGTATAGAAGAATGAGAGGGGATCTCATCGAAACATATAAAATTCTGACAGGTCTGGACAAACTAGATGCAGGAAGAATGTTCCCGATGGTCGGAGAGTCCAGAACCAGGGGTCATAATCTAAGGATAAGGAGTAAGCCATTTAGGACAGAAATGAGGAAGAATTTCTTCACTCAGAGAGTGGTGAACCTGTGGAATTCTCCACCACAGAAGGTAGTTGAGGCCAAGTCATTAAATATATTCAAGAATGAGTTAGATATATTTCATAAAGCTAAAGGTATCAAGGGATATGGGGAGAAGGCAGGTACAGGGTACTGAGTTTGGATGATCAGCCATGATCTCATCGAATGGCGGAGCAGGCTCGAGGGGCCGAATGGCCTACTCCTGCTCCTATCTTCTATGTTTCTATCTCTTTTCTCTCTCTTTCTCTCTTAATCTAGTCTTTCTTTCCCCCTCTCTTTATTTCTCTTTCTGTACCTGATTTGACTCTGATTCACCCTATTTCCTTCTCCGTCATTCCTCTGTTTCTTTCTCAATCCTTAAATCTCATTGTTTAAGGAGATAGACGGTTGGTCCCATTGTTCACTCAGGTCCCAGATGCCTCGTTGCCCTCGCCGCACCGTTATCAGCTCGCACTTCCAGCAAGTTAAGGCGCAAAAAAGTTTCTAGCTGAAGGGTGAGGGAAAACGTCTAACGGGGCACACTGTGAGATGCCCCACTCCAGCAAAGTCTGGGCCATTATGTTTGGTGAGATGGAACACACTGTGAATCAAAGATTTGTAAGCACTGACCTTTTGACAGCTTTTAGTTGGCAGCATAGCCCTTAGCAAGCTCTTTTCACCTGATATTCCTCATGTGGATATCATCTGACAAGTTCCGCTGGCACATTGAAGGTGTCGTCTTTCATCAACAGTTGCATAAATGGCTGCCATTGTTGCATATACAAAGCCATGTGATCACTTGTTGACTGCCATCGTTATTCCTTCCTGGAAAAATTGCAAGAGCAAAGTCACAGTTAGTTCTGCACAAGCTCAGAGTCCAGAAACATGTAAACAGAGAGCCTGAGGAGGCTTCGACACAAAACAATCCCGACATTAAATGAGCTCCCCACATGGATCAATTGATATTGGGACCACCCAGTGTGGAACTGAGTTGTGTTGACTCGGATGAGCTGTGCTCAATGTACTGATCGCAGCGACAATGCAGGTCATATAAATGAAAATCTTTCTGTCTTTTTACTATGTGGAGAACCAGAAACGTACAAAGAGTGTTCCAAAAATTCCAGCCGGTCAAATGACAAAAGCCTGAAGATTGATAGCATCGTGTCAGACTGAGAGGTTCGAATCAGAACCTGGAAATTTCTGCGGAGGAATTTATTCATTTGCATTGTCCCATTGTTCCTGGACTGATTGGTGATGCTTCATTTTTGTACTTAAACTGAGATACCTTCCCGGCGCGTAGTGCCAAAGAACACTCTTATAAGTGATCCCGCGTTCCCTATGAACCGGAGTTTTCCTTAACACACCCAATAATTGTTGCGAGCCTGGGGTCAGACAGAAACCCTTGTCATTGTACACGATTTTACTGGATATATCACATGCCCACACATAATCTCCTTGACTTTGGAAGGCGAAGGTCCATGGCTTAGCCTATAAACGATGAAACATATTTAATAACAATAACAACTTACATTTATATAGCCCCTTTAAGGTAGTGAAACGTCCCAAGGCACTTCACAGGAGCGTTATCAGATAACATTTGACACCAAGCCTGATAAGGAGATATTGGGACAGGTGAGGAGGTAGGTTTTAACGAACTTCTTAAGGAGGAGAGGTAACGAGGCGTAAAGGTTTAGGGAGGGACTTCCAGAGCTTAGGGCCCAGGCACCTGAAGGCGCAGCAGCCAATGGTGGAGCGATGGAAATCAAGGATGCGCAAGAGGCCAGAATTGGAGGAGCGCAGAGATCTCGGAGGGCTGTTGGGCTGGAGGAGGTTACAGAGGCATGGAAGGGCGAGGTCATGGAGGGATCTGAAAACAATAAAAATACATAATGACAACAGCAACAAAAGTAAACAGGCCGATATCAGGAACTCAGCAGAACAGGGGAGTGGATCAACAGTGTTTCACCACCTTGTGGCAGACTGCATTACTTCTTCAACACAGTGACCCAGATCTTTTGGAATTTGCATGGTGTCTATTTTGGATTTTTGGTGCTGCCAGATTTCTTACTGTTGCTGATGAGGGGCCACCAAGATCCCTCAACATTGGGCAAAGATTTCCTCTGCTTCCCATGTGTTAATGGCCTTATTTTTTTATTTATCCTTGGGATGTGAGTGACACGGGAAAGTTTACCTAATGGGCACTAAGAGTCAACCACATAGTGTGGGACTGGAATTACCTGTAGACCAGACCAGACCAGGTACGGGGTTCCTTTCCCTGAAGGACATTAGTGAACCAGTTGGGTTTTTAACAATTTTTTCTGGTGATTAACCCAACAATGACCAGATTTATTGAATTAAATTTCACAACTTGCCATGATGGAGATTTGAACTCAGGATTGTCTGGGTTGCTAGTCCAGTCCATAACCACTAGGCTACTGCGCCCCTCAACATAGTCAGAAGACTTCCTGTGTTTCCAATTCTAGCAACATCGTTAAAACAACAACAACAACAACTTGCAATTGTTCCAGGTACGGGAGACAGAATAGAGGGAGTGGTGACAACTATTAGGAACTCTTCCTCCATCCTCTGGCCCATCATGTACCACCAACATCCCTCCAACGCTGTTGCCTGGAAACAGAGGTACTTCAGTGGAAAGACAAGGAAATTGGCAGGTTTCTGTGGTCCCGCACCCCCACCATCATATAAACATGGCCAAAAGTCAGACAGACAAGTTCCCTTCTGGGGGAGGCTGGAATAGTTACAGTGCCTATTTCAAGGGCAGGGGTCTGACAGTAGGCCTCCCCGCCCCATTTTCCCTCCTCCTCTGTCGCTATACTGCCTGATTTTGGAAAATCCAGTCCACCGTTTCCTCTGACTAACCATGGGGAAGAAAAAGAAAGAACCTGCATTTCTATAGCACCTTACACAACCTCAGGACATCTCAAAGCTCTTTACAGCCAATTAAGCAGTTTTGAAGTCTAGTCACTGTTATAATGTAAGCAATGCAACAACCAATTTGCGCACAGCAAGCTCCCACAAACAGTAATGAGATAAAAAACAGATAATCTGTTTTGAGTGATGTTGGTTGAGGGATAAATATTGGCCAGGACACCGGGGAGAACTCCCCTGCTCTTCTTCGAATAATGTCATGGGAACTTTTAAGTCCACCTGAGAGGCAGATGGGGCCTCGGTTTAACGTCTCATCTGAAGATGGCACCACTGAGAGTGCAGAACCCCCCCAGTACTGAACTGAAATGTCAGCCTAGATTATGTGCTCAAGTCTCTGGAGTGGGACTATGATCCCATAACCTTCTGACTCAGAGGCGAGAGTGCTACCCACTGAGCCACGGCTGACACCTCCAATACATAGAGACCGACTAATACATAGACAGATAGAAGTCTTGAGCCTGTCACACTTCAAATATCAGAAGTCATACTTAAAGTGTGGCACTTTGTTGGCAGAGACTGAACAATATTAAAAATGAGAATAAAATATGAGATGGAAAATTGATCCACACACTGCCAAGCAACAATCATTATTCTTCAATTTACCTCAGCATGTGCCTAAGCAGATGGGACTTCAAATTGAACTCAGAATATCATCAATTAGAATGTGTGACCTTAAAGGGACAGATAACATGCAGATCTACACTTGCAGCAGAATAATACACTGCACGTTACCTGATATAATGCTCCTGTCGTTATAAAACAGCATATTCTGCAGGTTACCTTAACATGGGATATTGGCTAGCTTTTTGTGAGCAACTTTGAGGCTTACCAATTTGCAATGACAGCTTAACTCAGATCGGGCCTAACCCAGAAGTTGCACCCAATGTCGTGCCCACTTTGCGATGTCCAGTCACACCCAAGTATCCTCCCAATCTCATTAGAATATGCCTGAACTTAAGATGGGCGTAAATCAGCGTAAACAATCAGGGCCCAAGGAAAACGTCGAACCCACACCTTATATTTCTTCTTTGAGTCTTAAAATTAAAAGTTTCATCTCATTTAACCGGCATTCATGCACATCAGGCACAATATGTTTATGAACCTGCAATCAGGGAAGCTTTTCAATTTTTAATGTGACTTGTACTTTGCCGTAAAAATCCATTCAAAGAAACAGATAATTCAGAGCAGGTCGCAGTGAGGATAAATTGGAAAAAAACGCTCAGAAAATTGCAATTAAAAAATTACTTTCTCTCCTGCTGTGCCTGAAAATCTGGTCGCGATGTGGAGAGACCCCCGAACAAGTGCAATTGGAGGACACTCACACTTGAGAGTTGGGGGGGCATGGCCAGCGTTGTGGGCGGAGATTCTTTTGGACAGAGGGTTTGTAGATAGGCATAAAAGATCAAGGAGACTTGGAGCGTATTGTAGTTATGCGAGTAACTCACTTATGTCCAATTTTTAAGCCACGTGATTGGTTTGCGCCTAGATTTCGGCTGTCTCTGGGCAAATGCGGAGGAAATTCCGGGACCTACATTTACAAATATTTCACATGCAACAGCTGCAGATTCTTTGCAATGGGTAAGGGGATGGGATTTATGTTTTCTTTAACATCAGCCACACTGAAATAGTCCTGGACACGCTAATCAGCCTGCTTCAAAACAACAAACAAACCTCCCAGCCCAATAGACTCCCTGCTCCTCCATCTTACTCCTCACTCTTGGTCCCTTCAAACCACTCTTTCACCACCATATCTCACACTCTGGAAGTCCCCCCACCCCCTAAAACTGCACCTCCTTGCCACCTCCTTATACTGCTTACAAAAGTCTCCTAAAAACCACATCTTTTCAACCAACACCTGCCACAACCTTCTGATGCTCCTCTCCCTTATGCTGTGTCCATTATTGTCCTCAGCCCCTGTAAAAGTGCTCTCAAAATTCCCTTGGTGCCGTACAGAAACAAAATTATTTTTGACGGATGTCTTGGACAACCTGTTCTCAACTGACCATAGTCTATTTATAGTTATGTAAAAAGTTTAGCAACTTTTTTTTATTTATTCTTTCTTTGAAAGTTGTTTTGCTGAACATCACATGTGATTGCAACTCTGGGTCCTGCTTGTTCTCAGTTTCACGTTGCAGGTTTCTAATATGGGAAGAGTTATGTTGAGGACTCTGTTCCCCATCCCCCACCGCCCCTACCCCAGCTATCATGTGACACTGGAACCCTTTATAAAAAGGACATGAGCTGTCCCCGCACAGACAGAAAAGGAACGAGGAGTGATCTTATCTCAACGCCTGAACTCTACTTTACTGAATCTCTTCTGAAGAGGAGCGTCGGATACTAACGAGGAATTCGACTGAAAGGAACGAGAGCGACAGGGAGAGGAAAAAGACGAAGCAACTCAACAGGTTTTAGGTGGTGTGCGCTATATTTGGAGATGGATTTCCAGTCGAGTATAATTCGAGAATCCAGCACGATGGAGACGCTGGAGAAACAACTAATCTGCCCAATCTGTCTTGAAATGTTTGAAAAGCCTGTTGTGATCCTGCCTTGCCAACACAATCTGTGCAGAAAATGTGCCAATGATGTGTTCCAGGTCAGTGTTTTTAATCAAGGTCTATTCAAAATTCCGCGACTGGGTTTTCTTTTAATTCTGGCCTCTTCAGTGTAAAAACCTCCTGAGACAGTAAATTTTCATATTTTCTTCTGAAAGCTCTGACCCCTTGCTGGGTTACAGTAGCCCACAGATGTTGACTTTTGGTCACCTGTCCTAATATCTCCTTATGTGACTCGGTGTCAAATATTGTTTGATATTTGATATTCCTGTGAAGCACCTTGGGATGCTTTTACTACGTTAAAGGTGCTAAATAAATGCAAGCTGTTGTGTTGTCGTCCCCCCTCCCCCGTACCTCACTCATGTGGCAGCCTAGACGGTGAGCATCAGCAGACAGTTCAACACTTGAGAGTATGGTAGCCAAGCCCAGTCCTGCCCTCAGCTGATGCCCGCACACGTGCAGCTTCCAGTGGGAGGCATGGCTGATATTCCCGCCACCCCCCACTTAGCCCAAGGGCACTGAAACCAGTTGGAGGACTTCAACTGAAGCCTCGGTTGAACTAACTTGGGGTTGAATGTGGAACCTTGTGGCCTCAGCACGGTACCAGTGAGAGAGAGAAAGAGTAAGAGAGAAAGAGAGAAAGAGAAAGAGAGAGAGAGCGAAAGAGAGAGAGAAAGAGAGAGAGAAAGAAAGAAAGAAAGAGAGAAAGAAAGAGCGAAAGACAGACAGACAGACAGACAGACTTGCATTTATATAGCGCCTTTCACAATCTCAGGATGTCCCAAAACGCTTTACAGCCAATCAAGTACATTATTGAAGTGTAGGAAAGCTCATTAAGGCATGGCAAGACCTTTCTTGCATAAAATTTAATAAAACTTTTAACTAGATAATTATCTTTGTTGAAAAATTTTCAAAACAGTAACTTAAAAAAAGTGTGACAACTTTTAAAGTTTAAAAAAAAAGCTGAATATGGTTTAATATGGTGACCAGTTCTGGTGCAATGCTGGTGTGTATGATTGTTCTGGATATTTTGTAGATATAGATGTGTTGTTTTTTTAGGCTGCTAATCCATACTGGCAGGGTCGAGGTACCATGGTGTCTGGAGGGAGATTCAGGTGCCCATCCTGTCGACATGAAGTTATCCTGGACCGTCATGGAGTATACGGGCTACAGAGGAACCTGCTGGTGGAGAACATCATTGATATCTACAAGGAGGAGGGCACCAGGTTAGCACTGGAAACTCCTTCTGCGTCAAGCCTGCGTTTTGAGGGGTGGTATGTGTGGGGGGTGGGGGGGGGGGGGGTTAGTGGGGGAGAGAGAAGGTGGGACCACCTTTGTTGGGGAGGGAAAAGGGCCAAGTGCTTGTCACAACACATCTCGTGCAATGGTTGCAATGATGCCTCCTTGAGGTGTTTGCTGGGATTTACATGGCTGCATTCTGTCGTGTTATACATGGGGAGTCACAACCTCGTGTAACCTTCAGGTGAAGCAGGGATAGGGGGTAATTGGACCAGGGGACACAGATGTAATTCAGTCCCCATTTTAAAGTTACATATTCTGTCTTTATTTATACGTTTCTGTTATAAATTTATATGTCCACATTTACAATGGACACTGCCCATGTGAACATCTCACACTGATAATTATGAAGGGGTTTGATAGGGTAGACGTAGAGAAGATGTTTCCACTTGTGGGGGAGTCCAAAACTAGAGGCCTTAAATATAAAATAGTCACTAATAAATCCAGTAAAGAATTCAGGAGAAACTTCTTTACTCAGAGAGTGGTTAAAATGGGGAACTCACTACCACATGGAGTGGTTGAGGCAAATAGCATAGATGCATTTAAGGGGATGCTACATAAACACATGAGGGAGAAAGGAATAGAAGGATATGGGTGAGAATGAAGTACAGTGGGAGGAGGCTCGTGTGGAGCATAAACACTGGCATGGACCAGTTGGGCTGAATGACCTGTTTCTGTGCTGTAAATGCTATAGGAATGTAAAAAGTTCACAAAAAGTGTACGCAGATGTAAGATTTTTGACGTATTACAGATACTGATATCACAAGTTAAAGAACCTTTAAGCCTTTCTCCATTTTACAATATTTATGAGTACAGATAAGTATAAAATAATTTTGCAGCTAATATATAAATGATATCTTCAAGTAACTACAGGGGGTAGTTAGGTCTCGAACACTGGGGAACTCCTGAGGATGGGGTAAGATGCTATACAAATGAAATTAGTTTTTTTTCTTTCATTATCATATTCAACTGGGGGAAAAAGATGAAATATATTTCTCCATAATACTTCCCTTTATAACAGAAATTAAGGAGAAGCATTTGAGAATGCACTCGACAGAACACGGAAGCTCTTCCAGTGCTCGCTTGGCTCTGTTGGTAGCTGTCTCTCTGAGTCAGAAGGTTGTGGTTTCAAGTCCTACTCCAGAGACTTGAGCACATAATCTAGGGAGTGCTGCACTGTCAGAGGTGCCGTCTTTCAGATGAGACGTTAAACTGATTCCCCATCTGTCCTCTCAGGTGGACGTAAAAGATCCCATGGGATTATTTTGACAAAGAGCAGGGGAGCTCTCCCTGGTGTCCTGGGGCCAATATTTATCCCTCAATCAACATCAACAAAAACAGACTATCTGGTCATTATCTCACTGGTGTTTATGAGGCCTTGCTGTGCGTAAATTGGCTGCCATGTTTCCCTACATTACAACAGTGACTACTTTGAAAGTACTTCATTGGCTGTAAAGCGCTTTGGAACGTCCTGAGGTAGTGAAAGGAACTATATCAATGCAAGTTCTTTCTTTTGACCTCCACCCAAAGTCCACTCTCAAGCACGAGTCACTGGACTGCAATCAGAAGCAGGAGACCTGACTGATATCCCCCTCGCTAACCACGGGTTACTGAGGCCAAGTGTAGCACCTCAACTGCTGCTCTGGCGGAGATCAGCAAATTCAGCACCAACCGTGGGATAGAATCCAGAGCCGTCTGGTGTAATGCCATACCAGGCAGTACATTGGCCCACATGGTGCATAGTTCAGATTAAAATCCTATCAAACAACATCTTCAGGAGTGCTTTTCACTCACTGGCAACATACTAAGTTATTATCACTTCCTACTGCGTCTATGTCCACAAGGTCATCTGGTCAGGGTTTCAAGTGGTAACGATGGCACAAACTTTATTTAGCTTAGTTATTTCTAAATGTATAAAAATAGTCGGCCAGTAACTGACCAACTCCAATGAAGTTTGCTGAGCTGTGCCTTTACGAAAAGCTGACCATATTTATTACTGCCAGACATTAGATAAGAAATTAATAATTTATACACATACAAGTGTCATAATATATTGATATAAAGCAAAGAGCATTATGAAAATTGTAATATTGAGGGAGATTAAGCTTTAAGCAATGATCGTCTCTGAGATGCAGTTGCAGAGGGAATAAATCGTCTCAAAGAACAATGTCAGTTTTCAAAAATGCCATCCAATGGGGATGGTCTTCATCACCAGTGACAAGGAAGAGCTGGTGCTGTGTTGGGTAGGCCTTCCATCCCAACAACTCCACCACCTAGAAGGACAAGGGCAGCAGGCGCATGGGAACACCACCACCTCCAAGTTCCCCTCCAAGTCACACACCATCCTGACTTGGACGTATATCGCCGATCCTTCATCGTCGCTGGGTCAAAATCCTGGCGCTCCCTCCCTATCAGCACTGTGGGAGCACCTTCACCACATGGATTGCAGCGGTTCAAGAAGGCAGCTGACCGCCACGTTTTCAAGGCCAACTAGGGGATGGGCAATAAATGCCGGCTTTGCCAGCGACACCCACATCCCGGGAATGAATAAAAAAAAGCTCTGCAATCTCCCCCAACCCTATATCCAAGCCCATGCCTTGCTGTCCTCCAATCCTGGCCTGCTGTTCATTCTCTCCACCGCCCCCCTACTCTTCCCCATCCCATGCTCCTCTCTTGCTGTAGGAGCTTTCAGCCATCTGGGTCTAACCCTCTTGGAGCTCCCTCCCTACCCCATTCCCCCTCACTACTTCCACCCACGCCTTCGATTACCTCCTCAAAAACTTTTCCTTTTCAACCGTGTTTCCAGTCAGTTCCCCCGTCATCGCTCAGTCTGTTCTCCTGTGATGTTTTAAGACGTCAAACGCGCGATGCAGGTGCAGGCTCCAGCTGTGCATAGGTGACAGGATGGTGTTTGGGGTGATGTCAGTGGTCTGTTTCGCTGCAGTTCACATGGGCAAAGAAACAGGCACAATCACACTGTAGAGATCAAAAGCAAACAACCACGAGTGCTGGAAATCTGAAACGGAAAATTCATGGAAATGCACAACAGGTCCATCGGCATCTGAAAGGAAAAAGGCATGTTTGGGTGCGGACACTTGTCTTTTCTCTTTTGACCAGTGCCCACAGATGCATTCTGTGTTTCCACCGTTTTCTGTTTCTGTTTAGATGCATTTTTAAGGGGAAGCGAGACCAACATGTGAGGGAGAAAGGAATAGAAGGGTATGCTGATAGGGTGAGATGAAGTAGGGTGGGGGAGGAGGCTCATGTGGAGCATAAACACCGGGAAGGCGCTGAACACCGAGTATCTTCGTCGGGAGCAAGTGGAAGCCAAGCGCAAGCAGCGCAAGGAGCGCACGTCAACCCAAGCACCCCACCCACCCGTCCCTTCAACCACCGTCTGCCCCACCTGTGACAGGTAGGTCCCGCACTGGACTCATCAGTCGCCTGAGAACTCATTTTTAGTGTGGAAGCAAGTCATCCTCGGTTCCGAGGGACTGCCTAAGAAGAAACACCAGCACAGACCAGTTGGGCCGAATGCAATGTTCCCCCTAAGGTGCGCATCCAGGCGGCTGCACCGATCGCGAGGTCCTGAGCAGCAAATTTAAAGGGCCCGGGCAGGAAAAAAAAATTAGAGGGACCATTGGCCGAATGGCCTGTTTCTGTGCTGAAAATTCTGTCTGTTTAATGTAGTTCATGTATTGCTTCTTTACAAACAGCGACATACTGATGAAAATACATGTATTCTTTTGACATCCAGCAGACCTTTGAAGAAAGGCAACCAGCCCATGTGCGAAGAGCATGAGGATGAAAAGATCAACATTTACTGCGTGACCTGCCAAGTTCCCACCTGCTCAATGTGCAAGGTCTTCGGCGCTCACAAGGACTGCGAGGTGGCCCCTCTACAGAATGTATTTCAACAGCAAAAGGTAGGGATTGGGTGGGAAAAATTGTTTATTTAAACTCATTAAAAGTGGCAACGCAGGTTAACAAAGCCATTAAAAAGTACAAACAAAGCACTGGGTTCATGCCGAGAGGAATAGAATTCAAAAGCAGAGAAATTATGTTAAAGTTGTATAGAACTTTGATTAGGCCACACTTAAGAGTACTGTATACAGTTCTAGTCTCTATATTACAAAAAGAATATAGAACTACAGGAGAGAGAAAGGAATAGACGGGTTTGTTGAGAGGGGGAGATGAAGTAAATAGAATGGGAGGAGGCTCGTGTGGAGCATAAACACTGGCACAGTCCTATTGGGTCAAATGGCCTGTTTCTGTGCTGTAAATTCGATGTAATCAACAATATTAAAGCAGTTCAGAAACGCCTGGGCAACGAGGTGTTAAAATAACCTTGTGCATAAACCCGCTTGACGTTCAGGCTAATTTTAGTGCAGGAGTGTCGCAGTGCGACAGCTGGCCTGGGGGCAGTGGGAAGGAGGAGCGAATTCTTCTGAGCTACGGTGCCCCACTTTTCAGCTTGTCTGCCTGCTTACTCGGGGAAATCGAAGTTGCATTGTGCTTCTTTAAATGTGGTCAGGTCTCCTTGAGTTGTGTAACTCATTCCCCTCCCGAAGGCGCTATCTCTACCTGGGGTGTGGGCACCATCTAGCACCTCACCCGAACAAGTATGCTTCGCGTGTGAGATTGGCATCAATTGTTGGCAGGTTGTTTGATCTAAGGGGTCATCACAGCAGTACCTGAACTTGTCCATACACACCCACTTTCCAGCTGGGCTCAATGCATAGTGTCGAGGAGCAGCGACCCGGTCTGATTTTCCTCCTCCTTATCCCAAGGGCAGTGAGACCAATTATACTGCCCCCAAGTGGCTGAGCTCAGCTATCCCAGCACAGACCAGGGGTGGAACCTGGGGGCATCCTGGCCTGTGTGTGCCAAGCAGCGCACTTACCCATCCAGCCTACTGGGGGAGCACCAGAGCCGCTTTATTGTCAGATGCAGTTTGGAAAGTGGCGATAAATGCGACAGCTTATCGCTCCCGCAGGGCATCATTTTCTGCCATCTTCCTGTCACGTGACCCCCCCCTATAAACTCACCTTGATCAACAACCCAAATTTACCAGGATTAAATTCAGGAATGTACCAGGATTGCCAAAATACAACAACATTTTCAATATACTAACATATCTCTTGGCGTTGTAGTGCAGTAACTGAGAGTTTACGCTGTTTTAGAAGCAGAGGGACGTTATACTATGTACGGGACAGGCATTATTCTGCTACTGAGGTGAAACTGGGCTTTAAATGGTCTGTCCCTTAATTGCTATAAATAGGCACTTCCCTGGGTCAGTTATAGCTAGTTGCTGTTAAGATCAATTAGAAACTAATGATTGGCTTTCTTTTTGTTTGCATTGATCTAGAACAATGGGTTGCATTCACTTTTGTTCTAGTACAATACTTTACGTTTTATGGTCGCACACTGACCTAGAACGTCACAGTACATTGGGCCATATCATATTGACCGAGAACAGCTGACTACCCTTAACGGTAGCACGTTGATGTAGGGCAGGAAACAATTCAGTAAAGTTTTGTAAATAATTCATGCCTCCAAGTCTCCCGATGCCTCGACCTCCACTTCACCTCTGTGATTCACCACAGGGGGTTTACTAGGTTGAAGGTGCTATGTAAATACAAGTTGATGTCTTGGTTGAAGGCCACTGTCATATTACCAATACTGGGGTGAAGCCATTCTATGCAATGAATAACTCAGACTAGAAGCCCCAACATATCCCCTTGGCTCGAGAAAATGGATTTCAGTAATAAGTGATCGAGAACAGTGAGTTACCCTCAATATCTTGAGTATCTGTGCAGAACTCCTCTCTCTGTTCTAGAACGACATGATACGATGCAGCATAACTTACTTGTTCTAGATTAATGTGATGCTGTACAGTGCGATACACTGTTCTAGATCAATACGATACACTACAGCGCAGTGCACTTTTAATATCGATGTGATACGATTTAAAGAGCCAGCTCTCTGTTAACAGTAACAGCTTAAAAAGGAACTTTTAAGAATTTTATAACGTACCATTTTTAGATGCTTAAAGTCGACTGAGATGGTTTCAAACCTGAGTCGCACTAGTCAATTTGTTTCAATGCAAAGCTGAAACCACATCACATGTGGCATGATTGGCCTAACTGTGATATTAAAAATAGCATAGCCTGACCTTATAATCAACTTTTAACAATTGCAGAAAAGATCGCTGAATAGAATTGTGATTTCCTGTCTCAAACCTTGTGTTCTCTGTTGCAGGATGTGGGTGTGATGGTTTTTCTTTTACAATCAGTCCTTCTAATATGTATGTTTTGTTTTGGTGTGTTTCCACAGACAGAGCTGACTGATGGGATCGCCATGCTCGTGGCTGGCAATGATAGGATCCAGGCCATTACAGAACAGTTGGAAGAGATATGCAAAAGCATCGAGGTATGGAATAACCGACAGAGAATTTTCAGTAGTGGGTCCCTTAAATAGACGCCTGCATTCTTCCCCCACTTCCATGGCAACAGCTAATCTCATCAATACCAGTGATGTTCAGTGGAGTTCCTTACATCTCTTCTAAAATAGCCCATGTAAAGTAACCCAGTTTAAAATAAAGTTCCAGGGATCGGGAATGTGCGTTCAGTGTGTAATCCCATTTTATTTCGGAACTCTTTAGAATGCTGAGTCGATAACATAGACTTAAACAGACCTCTTAGCTCAGACTGAGAGCCTAAGCTCTGGAATTCCCTCTCTAAACCTCTCCACCTCTCGCTCCTTCTTTAAGACACTCCTTAAAACCTACCTCTTTGACCAAGCTTTTGGTCACCTGTCCTAATATCTCCTTAGTTATTGTGACTCGGTGTCAAATTTCGACTGATAACGCTCCTGTGAAGCGCCATGGGACATTTTACTACGTTAAAGACGCTATATAAATGCAGGTTGTTGCTGTTGTTGACTGTGAGTATAAAATGAACAAACCTCAAAAGGAGACAAAGGGGAGTGAATATAAGGAAAATATAATCCCATCAAAAGCAATCAATGCTGAGACGATTCATTCATTCAAAAAGAAAAATCTGTATAAATACTTGGTTAAGTATAGGACTGAAAGTTAGAAATACGGATGACAATAAGTCACTTGCCACTGAGTAATGGTGAAGCATTCCACAAATGTCTCTCACAATGAGGAAGGGGGCTGTTACAGGCTCGTCATGAATCGATTCTCTGCCTTCCTCACTGGGAGAGACACTTGTGGTGAAGCAATCGTCTGCGTGAAAAGGTTCTAACTTCTCACTCTGGTGAAAATCCTGAGTCTCTGCTCCCTTGTTACCAATTGGCCAATCAATGGATTCAACTAGGTATTCCCAACCCATACACAATCTAATCAGGGCTGGCTGTCCATCGGGTGAAAGATAGGATCAATGCCAACATCTAGGGGAAGCTGGTGACCTCAGTTGGTGAGCGTTTGCTTTCTACTGTGTGGTGAAGGTTTCTTATTGCCTTATTTTCCCAGGAGAACAGTAAACACCAGAAACACTCACTCATAGAACAGTTTGACATTTTGTACGCCATTCTGGAACAGAGGAAAGAAGATATGCTGCAATCAATTACAAAAGTACAGGAGGAGAAAGTGACATTCGTCAAGGATTTGATCAAGCAATACAAAGAACATCTAGAGGGGTCCTCTAAGCTGGTGGAGAATGCCATTCAATTCATGGAGGAGCCTGGAATTGCTACCTTCCTCATTGTAAGAGGCACTTGTGCTGTGTATTTCCTTCCATGAATAGACCTATTGTCATAATCTTATAACACACAGTGTGATATATGGGTATAGTTGTGTTTTACCCTAGTAACACACAGTGTGATATATACAAAGTATTAAGTGATGTCCTGTGGCCCCCGCTCATCTCATGAACCCTAGTAACAGTGTCATATATGGGTATTGTTGTGTTCAATGTTTCCTCTAATTTTTTTTTGTGCGTGGTACCTTTAAATTTGCTGTGCGGTATCTTAAAGGGAACAGCTTGGGAGCGGTCTGCGCAGTACCTTCCCACTTGCTGCGTGACTGCGTGCACGCGCAACTTAGAGGGAACATGGTTGTGTTGTACCCTAGTAAGACATAGCGTGATATATATAATACTAAGTGATACCCTGTGGCATTGCTTGTGGAAAGAAAGTAACAGGTTTCGGACTAGCCGCTCCGCTCATCTCAAGAACCGTCCTCCTCTTCTGGATCACACAGTGCCTCAGATGTTGCAGCCCATCCAAAGCTGCAGCATCTCTCAGCTGCACTGGAGCATCTGCCCAGACGCACAGCATCACACCCAATGCCAGCCTTGCTGCCCACACACCCGACCTCAATCCTGTACCGCCAATGAACCCACCTCGTAACAGCCTGGACTGCCAGTAAATTCCCTCCACTCCAATGTCAGTAAAGGCCAACCTTCTTGCCCCAACCCAAAAAAAAATGGGTTCTGTGCCAAGACAGAGTCCTTCACAACAGTCCATGCAGTTCATCACACAGTGTTAGCTGTGGCTCAGTGGGTAGCACTCTTGCCTTTAAGTCATGGGTTCAAGTCCCACTCCAGAGACTTGAGCACAAAATCCCCCTCCCTAACCCTGGAGAGCTGAGGCTAATTATCGTCCACAACTGGCTCCTAGACTGAGAGCAACATAGAAACATAGAAACATAGAATCTAGGAGCAGGAGTAGGCCATTCGGCCCGTCGAGCCTGCTCCACCATTCAATACGATCATGGCTGATCATCCAAATCCAGTACCCTGTCCCTGCTTTAATCCCCACAGTACACATATCCCACCCTACCCCCGTATTTAATTCCCCCCTAACATATCCCATCCTATCCCCATAACCCCACATATTTAATCCCCCCCTAACACTAAGAGTCAATTTATCATAGCCAAATCAACCTAACCCGCACATTTTGGTCTGGACCGAGTTCAAAGTTGGGATCTTTCCTCATCCAGATATGGCTCTGTACCATACTGGGTTCACCCTCTAAAGCCTCCGGGGAAGCTTGTTGTGCTTAATATCTATAACCCCAGCTTCTCACTCCTCCTCATGTTGCTAACTACCTCTCCATGGAACTTCAGTTAAACATATAAATGTCACGGCATTTTCCATGCAACGAGAGAGAGTGAACACAAGTCAGTGTGTACAAGCTGATACTCCCCAGGACTTTGTTCTAAATGCACTGATAGGTTAATTACTTATTGAGGAAGATTTTCTTTACATTAAATGATAAAATATTCAAACATCTAATCAATGTTCCTTTTCTTTCCACAGAATGCAAAGAAACACCTGCAAAAGTAAGTGTTCATTGAGTTTTGTCATTCTTAACTAAGCTTGTACCTCATTATTTCCTAACTTAAAAAATCAAGGCTCTCTATTAAATCAATTTTCCAGCACATTTAACTCAATCGTGAACTCAATTCCACACCAGTAACAGCTTTGTTTAAGTTGTGCACTTTCTGAGTGAAAGCATCGAACTTAATGAATAATTGGATCAACTGAGCATTGCCAAGCTTTCTTCCCTCCTTTCCTGAAGACTCTTTCTGGGGTATGGTTTATGGGTGCCAATTGCTCTTTGATACCATGTCCAAATGTCCATTCTTCAGTGAGCCAAAACAGTGAGCATCAGGCAGCTGATTGACCAGGGAGGGCATCGCAACTGAGCCCAATCCTGCCCTCACCTGCATTTGCTGCCCAATGGGAGTCAATGGGCACTGAAAAGAAAGAACTTGCATTGATAGAGCGCCTTTCACACCTTGGGTATGTCCCCAGGCGCTTCACAGCCAAATAGCCTTTTTCTTTCGAAGTGTAGTCATTGAGGTTCTGGAGGGAAACGCGGCAGCCAATGTGCGCACAGCAAGCTCCCACAAATAGCAATGAGATAAATGACCAGATAATCTGCTTTTGGTGGTATTGATTGAGGGAGACTGGAAGAACGCTACTTCAAATGGTGCCGTGGGATCTTATACCTCTAACTAAACAAATGGATGGGTCATCGATTCAACATCTCATTCAATAGATGGCACCTCCGACAATGTCTCTTCCGAGATGATATGCTCAAGTCCTGGAGTGGGATTTGAACCCACAATCTTCTTATTTGGCAGGGGTGGGGGTGGGGTGCGGGGGGCTAGCACACTACCAATAGACCAAGCTGACAGTTGATTAATGATTAAAACTGGGAGTCCTGATTCCTCTTTTCATCTCCCTAGCCCAGGGTGATGAGACCCAGCGTCACACTCCTACCCGCTGCCCTGGCTGAGATCAGTAACCTCAGTTCAAGGGATTGAACCTGGAACTGTTACTGTTCTGCATGACTCCAAACAGTGCAGTTATTCACTTAACCACCAGGTTACTGACCCAAGCAGTTTCATTCAGCAAGGCCATTCAGGTAGAGGGAGTGAGAAATTAAAATACCACCGCTGTACAGTAGGGGGTGCTCTTCACTGTTGGAGCAGTATGAAGAGAACCCTGAGCTGCTTCAACAGCTGAACTTTCAATGCTTAATGTTTAACCTCATGCAATATATGCAAACAATAAATAATATTAGTTGATAATCTAAATAAATTGATAATCAAGTGCAGGCTTGGCTCTCCCGGAGATCTGGCCAACATTCCTCCCTCAAGCAACACGACCGAAAACAGATTATCTGGTCATTTATCTTTGGGACATCCTGTGCATGTGATAAGGTTCTCTATAAATGCAAGGTCGTGGATAGAATGATACAGCACAGAAGGAGGCCATTCGTGAAAGAGCTATCCTCATTTTCCCTCCCTGTTTTTTTTGCCAAGTACTGCCAATTGCCAATTAGTTCTTTATTCTAAGTAAAATGCAGTCATGATAAATTAATTATTCAGATTGATTATAACTCAACACACCTAAATTATGCTCTTTAATTCAAATCTCAGAATCATTGACGCCTCCAGAACCTCTCACATACCGAAACACGAAGATGGGTTTGAGAACATGGATCAGTTTTCAGTGAGTCTGGAACTGGCTGAGGAAACCCTGAAAAATATAACATTTGGAACAGGTACGATGATTGTAGACACTGGAGTTTGGCAAAAGAAAGTGCACGCTGTGGCCTAGGAGAGTGGGTAGTGCAGTGGCCCTGGGTCAGCACATTGACCTTTCACCCCTGGCTGGGGACCCAAGGCACAGAACTCCCCATAATTCAACACTATTCAGAGTGGCCACAAGGATGGTTTCAATAAACTCCAGACTGAGGGGATGAACATAGGAAGGAACATAGCAACAGGAGGAGGCCATTCAGCCCCTTTAGCCTATTCTGCCATTCATGGCTGATCTGTATCTTAACTCGATTTACCCGCCTTGGTTCCAACCTAGACAGTGAATGTTGGCAGGTTATTTGAATGTGGGCGGGACCTGACGGCTAAGACCAATCATGTTCTCACCTGATATGATAACATGTGTTTGGGGCAGAGCTTTCCACCAGTAGTCACTAAATAGCAACCAGGGGTTGGGAATCCAGCCTGATTTCCCCCCTCTCCATAGCCCAGGGGTACTGAGACCATTCGTTGCACTCCTACTGTTGCCATCGGCTAACTCAGCACAGACCCGAGATTGAGCCTGGGACTTCAAAGAATGATACAGCACAGAAGGAGTCCATTCGGCCCATCCTGCTATGCCTACTTCATCTGCATGATTCAGTGCACTAAGGACAGTAAGAAAAGTAATTGATCGTATGCAAAGTGACTTTGAAACATTTCTGAGAGATGTAGTGTGGCGCTAGATAAATTAAAGTCTTTTTTTCATAGAATGATACAGCACAGAAGGAGGCCATTCGGCCCATCGTGCCTGTGCCCCTGCTCTTTGAAAGAGCTATCCAGTTAGTCCCACTCCCACTTCCCCAGTGAACTTACCAACTGGGATCAGGGGTACACGCTAAGAACCTTTTTGGCATCTAACTGGCTTGATTTTCAAGCAAAATATAAATTAGGAAGCGTTGTGGGGTTACTGGGCAAACTTTCGATTCTAGAATTGCGCAAAATCTACCAGAAACTGCCCGCCAAACATCTGAGTTCAATGGAATTCATCTTAAAGCAATAATAATTCAAAATAAATAGTGCAAAATAAATAATCTGGAAATACTCCAGTTGGAAAGTTGAGTGACAGATCTGCATGTTCTCCCTCCAGATGAAGAAGAGATAGAAGAAGAGGTGGAGACTGAGGAAGAGGATGAAGCAGAAGATCAAGCTAATGGTGAGGAAAACGGAGCGTTCTACTCAGATAGGACTTAGGTTGCCTCTCACTTAAGTGCACCTCAGCACATCTGGCAGGCAACTTACAAAAAGCTCATCAGAGGAATTGAACCTAGTGGGATTAAATCAGATCACTATCAATACAACTAAATATAGCAGGTAGCTGTTCAGTTGGCAACATCTCCTGGCCAGCCTTCCACCTTGCACCCTCCGTAAACTGGACCTCATCCAAAACTCTGCTGCCCGTATCCTAACTCACACCAGGTCCCGTTCACCCATCACCCCTGTGCTCGCTGACCTACATTGGCTCCCGGTCTGGCAACACCTCGATTTTAAAAATTCTAATCCTTATGTTCAGATCCTTCCATGGCCTCAGCCCCTCCCTATCTCAGTAATCTCCTCCAGCCCCACAACCCTCTGAGGTTGCGAACAGTCTGGTTCAGCCTCAGGCAGTGGCCAGGGAGAGGGATAGAGTCAGTGGCTATTCTTCATGGGTGAGCCTTGGATGGCAATCAGGAATGGGAACCCTGGCTGATTTCCTGCCCCACCCCCTCCCCTTCCTTAGTACAGGGCTGTTGAGTCCAATAGAAGGCTCCCTGCTGTTGCTCAGCCTGACATCAGCACAGACCTGGGGACCTCCCTGGTATATGTGGCGCAGTCGCACATTGGACAATGTTGGGTTAGCTGCAGAGTTCTTGTTATTTGGTCATAAAACAAGCTGGTCTATGTTCACTTTGTTAACTCCTGTCGAAATCCCATTTTGCACTTGCCAATCATTTAGCTAAAATTATCGACTGGTTGAACTTTACCGCCCATCGCAAGTTTTTTAGACCATCCGTTGTTGGCTGTGGTTTCACAACTGGAAGCCGCAGATATGTTTCATGTCACAGTTGACAAATGGCCTTGTCAAAGAATTTTGCAGCTCTCTTGTACAAAAATAACAAAGACCTCGTGACAGACGCTGTGATCACATTGCACTATCGGTTTTGGTAGTAACGCCAGTTTAGCCAGCCACATTACAATCTACGGGACCAGAAAATCTGCAGGGTGCATGGGGGCAAACCCCTGGCATACGTGCTGGCACGAGCCACTGGGAAGCTCCACCACTGACTCCGGTGGGCTTTGCAGGTTCAGGGGGAGGCTCTTTATTTTGTTTGTAGTGTACATTAATGATTTAGATATGAATGTAGGAGGTATGATCAGTAAGTTCGCAGGTGACACGAAAATTGGTGGAGTGGTAAATAGCGAGGAGGGAAGCCTCAGGCTACAGGACGATATAGACGGGTTGGTCAGATGGGCAGAACAGTGGCAAATGGAATTTAACCCTGAAAAGTGTGAGGTGATGCATTTTGGGAGGACTAACAAGGCAAGGGAATACACAATGAATGGTAGGACCCTAGGAAGGACAGAGGATCAAAGGGACCTTGGTGTGCATGTACATAGATCCCTGAAGGCAGCAGGACAGGTAGATAAGGTGGTTAAAAAGGCACATGGGATACTTGCCTTCATCAGCCGAGGCATAGAATATAAGAGCAGGGAGGTTATGATGGAGCTGTACAAAACGCTAGTTAGGCCACTGCTGGAATACTGTGTGCAGTTCTGGTCGCCACACTATAGGAAGGATGTGATTGCATTAGAGAGGGTGCAGAGGAGATTCACCAGATGTTACCTGGGCTGGAGCGTTTCAGCTATGAAGAGAGACTGGACAGGCTGGGGTTGTTTTCCTTAGAGCAGAGAAGGCTGAGGGGGGACTTGATTGAGGTGTACAAAATTATGAGGGGCATAGATAGGGTAGATAGAAAGGAACTTTTCCCCTTAGTAGAGGGGTCAATAACCAGGGGCATAGTTTCAAGCTAAGGGGCAGGAGGTTTAGAGGGGATTTGAGGAAAAACTTTTTCACCCAGGAGGGTGGTTGGAATCTGGAACTCACTTCCTGAAAGGGTGGTAGAGGCAGGAACCCTCACAACATTCAAGAAGCATTTAGATGAGCACTTGAAACGCCATAGCATACAAGGCTACGGACCAAGTGCTTGAAAATGGGATTAGAATAGACAGGGCTTGATGGCCAGCGCAGACACGATGGGCTGAAGGGCCTCTTTCTGTGCTGTATAACTCTATGACTATGACTCTATGACTATGGCGCCCATGCCACTAGGGGCACATCGTTACTGTCGATCTATCCCCAGAGGCTGCAAGAATGTGGCATATTGTGCCAGTGCTGGGGGGCGGGGTGGGGGGCGGTGGGGGGGAACGGGCAGGTTTGTTAGTGCCTCTCCGGAAAGTGGTGAGTGAGTGAGTGTGCAGCGGTGAGCGAGTGAGCATGTGATGAAACCTCTAGGAATACATCCAGCCAGTGTTGGCAGCCCTAACCCCAGCAAGGGTCGGGACATTCAGGAGAGGAGTGAGAAACACTGGAAGCAGTTGTGGGAATGCAAGCAAGAGGTCAGCACAGTTAAGGTGTATGTTTCATGTTCCCTGCCACAGGCCAGTAGTGATGTTGCCATTGCAGTGTGACGAACCTTCGACGTCTTGTTTGAAGACTTCAGGTGCCTCCGACTTGGAGCACCTCTTCTGAATACTTGGGATTGTCCTGACTCCGAATCACAGACAACCGAGGAAGAAGGCAAACCTGTTCAACAAACTTCTTTTTGTTCATAAAATTGTTTAAAAAAAAACACAAAAAAATGTTTTTATATGGTGCAAAATGGATGGTTTTGTACATTTTATATATTATTATTTTTGTATATAATACAATGGAGCAATAATTAATTGTATTTTTTAAAACAATTTGAGATTTAGCAGCCAACGCAGCTTAAGTCTACTCTTTGCAGTATGTCTGCCATACCATTAGCTTTTTAGCTTCACCATCTACTGTGATAGACCCCAGTCAGCGATGGGTAAAGTGATTGTACCAAAAGCTTCGCTAAGTAACACTTAGGGGAAGCTTAATACATTGTAGGTGGCAGGTGTAGAGGGAGAACAACAAGGAAATACTGAATTATCGGAAGATAACTCTCAAGATAATAAGACTGAACGCTGGAAACCTGAATTAGAAACAGGAAATGCGGCAAGTAGACCGCAGGTCAGTCAGTATCTAAAAAGGAAGAGGTTTTTGGGCGAGGTGATTCACGGGGACTCAGTTTTAAGTGACCCTGTAAGCTCCATTATGATAGTTACTTCATTTTCATGCCTGTATGTTGTTTGGAATTATTGAGCGTAAATAAACTTATTTACATGACGTTCTCGAATTTCTTGGGGTTTTTTTTGCAAGCAAGGGTTATTTACCTTTTCTAATTCTCTCCCCATTTCTGACGATGCTGACCTGTGCTGAGGTAGAAATCCACAGGCACTGGTCACAAGCCAAGTAGTCGTTCTTCATATGAGGTGTAGTCAGACTATCCGACTGTGGTAATGGTGCTGGGGGGAGGGGTTTAATCACAGTCCACCCTGTTCTCACACCAGTGCCTACTTTCCTTAAGATATGGGGCCAGAATTTGCTGCCAACTCTCAGCGAGTTCAATGGCACTCGCATTTATTAATGTGTAAATCGGGCAGCAACTTGTGGCGATGAGGTGATACGCCGTGAATTGCGAATCGCCACAAGTTGCTGGATGATTTGCGCCGCTCCGCCGTTAGCCTCACGAAAACGACAGCTCGCCCTCAACCTCTCCGTGAGTTTCAAGAAACTGCTGCTTTTGCGCATTAATTACCCATTAAATCTGCCGCAGACAGTTAGGGCTGGTACTTAACAGCGTAAGGACCCATTTTAATTAGGAGATTTATGCTGCTACAATACCACTCAACCTCTCCGGCCCAGAAAGGGAACAATTAAAACAGTGGAGTCCCATTCCTGCAGGTAGTAAATTGTTCTTCGAGACTTTTAAAAATGTTACCTTTTTTTCTTACTTTTCCTTTCTGTCTCTTATTCTCTCTCTCTTAATCCAATCTTGCTTTCCTCTCTTTATTTCTCTTTCTCTACCTGATTTGACTCTAATTCACCCTATCTCCTTCTCCGTCATCCCTCTCTTTCTTTCTCAATCCTTAAATCTCATTGGTTAAGGAGATAGACTGTTGGTCCCGTCGTTCACTGAGGTCCCAGTTGCCCCGTTGCCCTCGCCGCGCTGTTATCAGCTCGCACTTCCAGCAAGTTAAGGCACAAAAAATTTCAAGCTGAAGATGCCCCATTCCAGCAAGATCTGGGCCACAGGTTTATCTGGCATTTCTTCTTCTTCTTAGGCAGTCCCTCAGAACCGAGGATGATTTGCTTCCACATTAAAAATGAGTTCTCAGGTGACTGATGAGTCCAATGCGGGACCTACAGTCTCTGTCACAGATGGGGTAGACGGTGGTTGAAGGGGCAGGTGGGTGGGGTGCTTGGGTTGACGTGCGCTCCTTGCGCTGTTTGCGCTTGGCTTCCGCTTGCTCCCAGCGAAGAGACTCGAGGTGTTCGGCGCCTTCCCCGGATGCTTCTCCTCCACTTTGTGCGGTCTTGGGCCAGTGATTCCCAGGTGTCAGTGGGGATGTTACACATTTTCAAGGAGGCTTTGAGGGTGTCCTTGAAGCGTTTCCTCTGCCCACCTGGGGCTCTCTTGCCGTGCCGGAGCTCCGAGTACAGCGCTTGTTTTGGGAGTCTCGTATCGGGCATGCGGACAATGTGACCCGTCCATCGGAGCTGATCGAGCATGGTCAAAGCTTCGATGCTGGGGATGTTGGCCTGAGTGAGAACACTGACGTTGGTGCGCCTATCCTGCCAATGGATTTGCAGGATCTTGCGGAGGCAGCATTGGTGGTACCTCTCCAGTGCTTTGAGGTGCCTGCTGTACATGGTCCATGTCTCTGAGACATACAGCAGGGCGGGTATCACTGCTGCTCTGTAGACCATGAGCTTAGTGCCGGGTTTGAGGTCCTGGTCTTCAAACACTCTCTTCCTCAGGCGACCGAAGTCTGCACTGGCACACTGAAGGCGGTGTTGGACTTCGTCGTCGACATCTGCCCTTGTTGACAGTAGGCTCCCGAGGTATGGAAAGTGGTCCACGTTGTCCAAGACCTTGTCGTGGATTTTGACAATGGGAGGGCAATACTGTGTGGCGGAGGCAGGAAGGTAGAGGACCTTTGTCTTACGGATGTTTAGTGTAAGGCTCATGCTCTCGTACGCTTCGGTGAAGGTGTTGTCGATGGTTTGTAGTTCGACCTCCGAGTGAGCGCAGATGCAAGCGTCGTCTGCATACTGTAATTCGACGACAGAGGATGGGACGACCTTGGAGCTGGACTGGAGGCGACAGAGGTTGAACAGTTTCCCGTTTGTTCTGTAAATTAGCTCCACTCCAGTGGGGAGCTTACTGAGGGTGAGATGGAGCATTGCAGCAAGGAAGATCGAGAAGAGCGTTGGTGCGATGACACAGCCTTGCTTGACCCCGGTTCGTACGTGAATTGGGTCTGTGGTGGAACCGTTGGTCAGGATCATGGCTTGCATGTCGTCGTGAAGCAGGCGGAGGATGGTGACAAACTTTTGAGGGCAGCCGAATTTGAGGAGGACACTCCATAATCCCTCACGGTTGACAGTGTCGAAGGCCTTTGTGAGATCAAAGAAGGCCATGTACAGTGGTTGGTGCTGTTCCCTGCATTTCTCTTGTAATTGACGTGCGGCGAAGATCATGTCCATTGTGCCCCTTAGTGGGCGGAATCCGCATTGCGATTCTGGGAGGAGCACTTCGGTCACTGGGAGAAGGCGATTGAGGAGGATTCTTGCGATGACTTTCCGTGTGGCAGACAGCAGGGAAACTCCTCTGTAATTACCGCAATCGGACTTGTCACCTTTCTTGAAGATGGTCACAATTACGGCGTCTCTGAGATCCCCTGGCATGCTCTCCTCCTTCCAGATAAGAGAAATGAGTTCATGAATTCGCACCAGTAGTGCTTCTCCGCCATGCTTTAGTGCCTCGGCCGGGATTCCATCTGCTCCTGAGGCCTTGTTCTTCAGTTGTCAGATGGCCTTTTCAACCTCATGCCGGGCTGGGGTTGTGCTGAGATGGTGGCGGGTTGCGTGCTGTGGGATGGAGTTGAGGACACTCGCGTCGAAGACAGAGTCTCGGTTAAGGAGATCTTCGAAGTGCTCCTTCCAGTGGGCACTGACTGCCTCTCTGTCCTTGATGAGTACCTCTCCGTTCTTGGCCCGCAGTGGGGTAGGGCCTTGGGTGTTTGGGCCGTAGATGGTCTTGACTGCGCTAAAGAATCCACGCACGTCGTGGTTGTCGGCTAGCTGCTGGATCTCCTGCACTTTCTCCACCCACCATCTGTTCTTTAGGTCGCGAGTTTTTTGTTGGACCTCGGCCTTCAGGCGTCTGTAGAGCTGCTTTCTTGCTCTCGAGTTCTGTTGCTGTTTCCAGATCAGGAATGCCTTGCGCTTGCGGCTTATTAGCTCCTGGATCTCCTGGTCATTCTCGTCGAACCAATCTTGGTGTTTCCTGGTCGAGTGACTGAGCGTCTCTTCACAGGTGCTGATTATGGAGGCCTTGAGTGCAGACCAGGCGCTGTGGGCACTCTGTGTCTTTGCATAACTGGGAGTCGTCAGGTTGTTTGTGAGGCGCAGGCTGAATAGGGATTTCTTAGCGGGGTCTTTGAGTGCTCCAGCGTTGATTTTCCTGCGGCATTGCTTCTGTTGCCGCCGCTGTTTTGGGGCTACATTGATGGAGATGACAGAGCGGATTAGGCGGTGGTCTGTCCACTACTACCAGCTGCGCCCCTAGTGGCAAAATATAAATATTGCTGCCAGAAGGAAAGGCCATAATCTTTTCTGGCTATGTATATCGGTGCACTAATATAAAAGGGGCAGATTTCACAGCACTGCGAACAATGCACCCGGGGAACAAATTGCCCACTCATGCAGCGAACACTGATTCCTGACATACCTTCAATAGACAGCTGAACCGGTTCCTGGCTGGAGCAGAGATCACATCATACAAAGAGTAGCATACCAAGAAATATAAGTATATGGCCAGTGTGTCTCCTGGCCTACTTTCGATCACCGGAGAGAGGCTCAGCGAAGAATTTTTAATAGATTTTTCGTCTCTCAACAACAACAACTTGCATTTATATAGCACCTTTAACATAGTAAAAATATCCCAAGGTGCTTCGCAGGAGCGTTAGCAGACAAACTTTGACACCGAGGCCACATCAGGAGATTTTAGAACAGGTGACCAAAAGCTTGGTCAAAGAGGTAGGTTTTAAGAAGCGTCTTAAAGGAGGAGAGAGAGGTTTAGGGAGGGAATTCCAGAGCTTAGGGCCCAGGCAGCTGAAGGCACGGCCGGCAATGGTGGAGCGATGGAATTCGGGGATGCGCAAGAGGCCAGAATTGGAGGAGCGCAGAGGCTTCGGAGGGTTGTAGGCAATGTTCCCCCTAATTTTTTTTTGGGTGCGTGGTTATTTAGGGGGCTGCGCGGCTGATTCACAGTTTCACGCATAAGCAAAATTTAACATTAGAAAAGCTGGTCCCAGGATATGTGGGACTGGCTGAGAGCCGCACAGCTTAGAGGGAATGTTGGTTGTAGGGCTGGAGGAGGTTACAGAAATAGGGAGGGGGCGAGGCCATTGAGGGATTTGAAAACAAAGATGAGAATTTTTAAATCGAGGCCTTGCTGGACCGGAAGCCAATGTAGGTCAGCGAGCACAGGGGTGATGGGTGAACGGGACTTGGTGCGAGTTAGGATACGGGCAGCATTTCCATTTTGTTTGTATGAGATGCACTGTATTATAGAACCACATCGATTCAAAGCAACACAACATAACACCCATCACTTTTACTTTCATATAAATGTCTAAGGGGGAAAAATTTGGGGCGTTAAATGCGCCGGGGTGCTACTTTTAGCGCCCCGAAAAAGTTAGCGCTCCGAAAAAGTTAGCGCTCCAGCGCCGTAAATTGAGTGGTAGCGCCCCAAGCAGGAGGCGGGGTGCTACTGAAAGCACTATCCCTCCCTCTTGGGCGCTACCATTCAATATTGCAGCACTATATGCAACAGCACCACGCACGTCGGCACGTAGCTCCGCGGTATTACAGGCCTCCCTCCCCTGATTAAAGGGGAGGGGCCTAGCGCAGTGCGCACTGGGGCCCTGCTGGACCACCGGGGAGCAGGATGCCGGGAACAGAGCCCGGCACTTAAGAGAAGTGCCGGACTGAGCGATCGCGGCCGACACCCCGCATGAAGAAGCGGGAGGGGGCAGGTGCTGGCAGGCGGCCCACAAAATAAAATGGCCGCCTGGCACCTGCCCTTTAATTAGCGCCGCTGCGGCCGCAAAAACGCTGCCCTGACCCTGTTGGACATATCGTCCGGCGGTAGGTCAGGGGGCGCGACCGAAGTTTGTGGCTGGGGCGGGGGCGGGACGCTGTGCACGGTAATGACGACATCGCCGGAGGCGCAGCGCCAAAGGGCGCTACAGGCTACTGCCGCCACTAACCTCCCGCTGAATTTCACAGGAGGCGTTAGCGGCGCCGCGCCCGGGCGCTAGGTGCTTTGCGCCCTGTTGGCGCCCCCCCCGGGGCACTAACAGGAGGCGCAAAGCAACCCAATTTTTCCCCCTAAGACAATAAGATACTACTAGGGGTAGTGTAAAACATTAGTAACCGAAGGAAAAATGATTACAAATTCTGATGGCCTCAACGTGGCTCAGTGGTAGCAAGCTCACCTCTGAGTCAAAACGCTTTGAGTTTGAGCCCCAATCCAGCACTTGAGCCCATAGTGTAGGCTGGGTTTTAGGGGTCCAGGTTCACAAATTACTAAAATCTAGTGGACAGGTACAAAAAGTAATCAAAAAGGATCATGGAATGTTGGTCTTATCTCAAGGGGGCTGGAACAGAAATGTGAGGAAGTGATGTTTCAGTTGTACAGAGACTTGGTCAGACCCCATCTGGAGCATTGCGTTCAGTTCTGGACTTCTCACTTCAAGAAGGATATATTGACCTTGGAGAGGGAACAGCACAGATTCACCAGAATTATATCAGGGCTCAAAGGGTTAAATTTTGAGGACAGGTTATATCGATGCTGTTTCCCCTGGCTGGAGAGTTTAGAACTAGGGGTCATAGTCTCAGGTTAAGGAGTCAGCCATTTAGAATTGAGATGAGAAGAAATTTCTTCACTCAGAGGGTTGTGAATCTTCGGAATTCTCTACCCTAGACAGGTGTGAATGCTCAGTTGTTGAGTATATTCAAGAAGGAGATCGCTAGATTTTTGAACACTAAGGGTATCAAGGGATATGGGGATAGGGCAGGAAAATGGAGTTGAGGTCGAAGATCAGCCATGATCTTTTTAGCACGGGTACAGTAGCCTAGTAATTCTGTTACTGGACTAGTAATCCAGAGGCCTGACTAATGATCTGGAGACATGAGTTCACATCCCACCATGGCAGCTGGGAAATTTAAATTCAATTCAATAAATCTGGAATCCAAAGCTAGTATCATGAAACTACCCGATCGTCATAACAACCCATCTGGTTCGCTAATGTTCTTTAGGGGAAGGAAATCTGCTGTCCTTCATGTGACTCCAGACACCACAGCAATGTGGTTGACTCTTAACTGTCCCCTGAAATGGCCTAGCATGCCATTCAATTGTATTCAAGAAGATGGCTCACCACCACCTTCTCGAGGGCAATTAGGGATGGGCAATAAACGCTGGCCTTATCAGCGACATCCACATCCCATGAATGAATTTTTAAAAATGATCTTATTGAATGGCAGAGCAGGCCTGAGGGGCTGGATCTCATGCTCCTATTTCTTATGTTCTTTGGTTGTAAAAACTTGGCTTGAGTTTAGAAGATTGAGAGGGGATCTAATTGAGGCGTTTAAAATGATGAAAGGATTTGATTCGGATCTGCCATAATCTAATTGAATGACGAACACACTTGAGGGGCTGAATGACCTACTTCTCTTCCTAAATTCTCAAGCCTGAATGGGTTAACCAGTGAACAGCAAGAGGGATCAGAGAAAACTTAAGCGGGCCAGGGACAGAGTTGAAGGGCCAGCAAAGACCAACAGGAAAGCATGGAGAAGTAGTGGGGAGAACTGATGCTATATAAGAGAGAAAAGGCCAGCAATAAACAAGGTGCGAAGGGCAGCAGGCAAAAGAGGCAGCAAAACTAATAGGCCGAGAAATTCGATACTACTGCGATGCAAGATATGCCCGTGCCTGTTCAAATCAATTTCATGCTGCCTGCTAATTATAATGATTGCAGCGCACAGCCTAATGCTGAACGCATTGCTGACAGGCTGTGTGCTCAGCAGGGAGCCATAGTTCGTGTTGTTCGAGTGTGGCTAGCTTCACTTAAAGCTAGCCTGCTCCTCTTAAAGGCAGCCTGCACCTCTTAACAGTGAGCTGTCTTCTGCAGATGAAAATTTTTACAAGTGCTTCAGCACTATGCAGTCTGCACCTCTTAAAGGTGAGCTGCCTTCTGCTGATCAAAAAAGGTAAAAGAGCTTCAGCACTACTACAAATGGCTCAACAGGCCAGGGAAAATGCACCCAGGGTCTCAGACTCAGCACTCGAGCTTTGTGCAGGGGGTGAACACTGGAAGAGAGGTCCTCTACACACAGGGGGCCAGGAGGCCCTCCAGAAAGAAGGTAGTGGAGCCAGATCACCAAGGCGGACACTGCCAGCAGTGCTGCCCCCAGGACCTGGCTTCAGTGCCCAAAGAAGTTTCATAACCTCAGACGAGTGGTCAAGGTCAGTGAATGCATCTTAAAAAGCTGTCTCCTACCAACTGCACCACTAGCCTCACACACTGCTCAATGCACAACACCTCCCCCCGCCCCCCCCCCATCACTCACCTACCAACAATTTCTACCAAACACGAGGCACACCTCACATTCCTAGCTTCACCCCACCCCCTTGGAGGAGCCAGCGGCGGGGCTGAAAGAATACAAGATGCTGGTATCCTTATACATTATCCTCCTTCTCACATCCCACTTGCCCCTCACCCCACAATATCTTCTGATTTACAAGCTGCACACGATGTAAGCATGCACCTCTTGCTTTACCCCCGCCCCTCCCCTCACCACAACCCTACCCTTGTGCCTTCCTCATTTCAGACACCCAAGAAATCCAGCCTGCCCAGCCAATGCTTGACCAAGAAGAGGAAGAGGAGAGAGAAGAAGAAGAACAAACACCGTCACTCGATTTCACACTCGCAGCCACCAGCTCCTCGATGTTGTCCTGGAAAGCCATCTTCAGTGTTCCCCACTGAAAGTCAGCAGTTTCCACCAGCCATGCTGCAGCCACTGGAGTAACACTGCATGACATCAGTAGGATAGGCAAAGGCACACGCAAGACACTCACTAAGGGAATGCACAAGGGTGACTACTGACTAGTTGATTTTTTTGATGTAATATTGGATGCATATATGGATAAAGTTGGATTGGAAAGTTTGCTTTGTGGAGGCTTTTATTTCAGCATTGTGGCCAAGAGGACGCTGTGATAGTCAGTAACAGAGGGAAGGTAAGGTATGGGACAAATGTTGAAAGGGGAATTGGCGTTGTGTTCACTGGTACCGCAGATGGATGATTCGATCCCGGATATTCCAGCCAGAAAGGGGCTGTCTGGGTTGCCTCCTTCCTTCCACTTCCTCCTCTTCTGCTTCCTCCTCTTCTGCTTCCTCTGCAAGCAGTTTGTCCCCTATGCTGCCTCTGTTCCATCTCCTTGTCATGCTGCAGTCCAAGGGGGACTGCAACTAGAGCCCCAGGACTGGGAGCATGTGGTGTTCTCAGAGGCCTTCCTTTAAGAGCCAAAGCCTTGCAAACATCCAGCAGCATTCCCTGCACACTTTAACAATGTTTTAAATTTATTACACCAAGCCACTACTCCAATAAAATGTAAAGAAACCAGTACAAAAGCTAAAATCTAAACTTACGTGAAAGTTGCCTGTGTCCCTTTAAGAAGCGTTGGCAGTGGGTCCGTCGTCCTGCTGCACACACGTTCTGCCGTGCGTGCTTTGGAGAGGGTGTTAATAAGAGCGGCAATGTCCAAAATACCACGCTGATTGAACATTTGAAGTGAGCGCAGGCAACGGCAGCGCTGCTGAGCTGCCCAAAATGGCGGCTGCCACATTCCGTGCTGGGAGCAGGCGGAAACAAGGCAGCCGCCATTTTTTCTTCCAGGCCGGTGGAAACGGTTCCAATTTCCCGGCCAAGGTCTTTACGCTGCCCCGCTCCTCTGGATACCTGTGGTTTTATTGGTCTTTGTTTGAATATCGCTTTTGTTTATTTAACTACCAGTGGTGAAGCAAGATTTTTTTTTGCATGAGGAGATGTTTGGCTATGAGTTTGCCAGACCGAACAAAATTACTTTGAAAGGTATATTTGTCAAATAGGAATTCCACAATAATTATTACTTCCATTAACTTAACAATTTAAAATAAAACAAATGGAAAAACAACAGTTTTGTCAGACAGAATCTCTAAAGCATGAAGTCGAAGTGCTGGTTATGAGTCGCTAGTCTATCACTAACTTCACTATTATTCAACAACTCGCATTTATACAGCGCTTTTAACATAGTAAAACATCTCAAGGCGCTTCACAGGAGCGATTATCAAACAAAATTTGACACCAAGCCACATAAGGAGATATTAGGACAGGTGACCAAAAGCTTGGTCAAAGAGCTAGGTTTTAAGGAGCTTCTTAGTGGAGGAAAGAGAAGTAGAGAGGCGGAGAGCTTTAGGGAGGGAATTCCAGAGCTTAAGACCAAGGCAGCTAAAGGCACAATCGCCAATGGTGGAGCGATGCAAATTGGGGATGCGCAAGAAGCCAGAATTGGAGGAGCACAGAGATCTTAGAGGGTTGTAGGGATGGAGGAGATTACAGAGATAGGGAGGGGGCGAGGCCATGGAGGGATTTAAAAGCAAGGATGTGAATTTTAATATCGAGGCATGGCCGGACTGGGAACCAATGTAGGTCAGCGAGCACAGGGGTGATGGGTGAACGGGACTTGGTGCGAGTTAGGACATGGGCAGCAGAGGTTTGGATGAGCTCCCAGGAGATTACATGGCTTCTGATGGGTGAAGAGTTTCTGAATCGTGATGCCTAAGGCATCATGTGTGTGTCGGACAAACCAGATGGACCTTTTACTGTCAGACATTTCCATTTTGTTCGTATGTGGCACATTGTATTATAGAACCACATCGATTCAATGCAACACAACACAACCCCCATCCTTTTACATTCATATAAATGTCTAAGACTCTAACGTAGGACAATAAGACACTACTAGCGGAGTTGTAAAACATCAGTAACCGAAGGAAAAACGATTACAAATTCTGATGGCCTCAACTTGGCTCAGTGATAGCAATCTCACCTCTGAGTCAAAAGGTGAGTTTAAGCCCTAATCCAGCACTTGAGCCCATAGTGTAGGCTAGGATGACCATATTTTCTAAACCAAATCCGGGGACGCACAGGGTGGGAGCATAGCAAAGTAGCCAGGTCGCGTTTCAACAAAACCGGCATAGAAACATAGAAACATAGAATCTAGGAGCAGGAGTAGGCCATTCGGCCCGTCGAGCCTGCTCCACCATTCAATACGATCATGGCTGATCATCCAAGTCCAGTACCCTGTCCCTGCTTTAATCCCCACAGTACACATATCCCACCCTACCCCCGTAACCCCACGTATTTAATTCCCCCTAACATATCCCATCCTATCCCCATAACCCCACATATTTAATCCCCCCCTAACACTAAGGGTCAATTTATCATAGCCAAATCAACCTAACCCGCACATTTTTGGACTGTGGGAGGAAACCGGAGCACCCGAGGAAACCCACGCATGATGGCGACTTAGTTGCTTCTGCTTCTGCTAATGGAATACGCGTAGAGTCATTTTCACTTTACACTGAATCGCGAATCTTGCGTGTGTTCTGGCAATAGTTCTTTACCATCTATACTCGACCCCAAATACCCTAACTTTTAATTTCTCAATATTAAATCTGTTCCAAACAGACTGAGATTTTCCATATAAGGTGTGAAACACTCTCTGTCTCCAAAGGTTTCAGAAACCTCTTCCCAGTGGGAGAATTTAGAGCTTGCCTTATTCAGTAAAAAAACCACGATGCACCATACTGATCTGAGGTAAAGTAAATCCACTCACCCACCAGCTCTCACTGCGCCCTCAGCTTCTCCCGTGCATTTTAAAGGTTCTGCCCTCCGGCAGTCACTATTGGCCGAAACATGGGGTCAGATGACTCAATCCCCCAGAGTGCAATGCAGCCCGAGCTATCGATGGGGCCTTTTGGCCGTCGTGCTGCATTGTGGGAAGGTGTGGCTACCATCGTCGTCTCCATTCAACCGGCTCCTGGAATCCGTGCCGGAGCTCAAACCAGGTGGGAACAGGCTGAGAATCTCCCCCGGGGTTTCTGTACATTCGCGTTTAAAAAATGAAAACTCTATACGGGGACGGATTATCTGAACCGGGGACTCTTCCGGGGACAATGTTTGCCCGGGGACACAGTACCTCATCCGGGGACTGTCCCCGGAAAACGGGAACGTAGGGTCAGCCTAGTTTAGGCTGGGATTTAGGGGTCCAGGTTTACAAATCACTAAAATCTAGAGGACAGGTACAAAAAGTAATCAAAAAGGATAATGGAATGTTAGCCTTTATCTCAAGGGGGCTGGAAAACAGAAGAAGTTATGATTCAGTTGTACAGAGTCTTGGTCAAACCCCATTTGGAGCACTGCGTTCAATTCTGGTCATCTCACCTCAGGAAGGATATATTGGCCTTGGAGGGGGTACAGCATAGATTCACCAGTATTATATCAGGGCTCAAAGGGATAAATTATAGGATGGGTTATATAGATGCTGAGAGGCTGTTTCACATGGCTGTAGAGCCTAGAACTAGGGGTCATAGTCTCAGGATAAGGGGTCGGCTATTTAGATGAGGAGAAATTTCTTCACTCAGAGGGTTGTGAATCTTTGAAAATTCTCTACCCTAGAGAGCTGTGGTTACTCAGTCATTGACTATATTCTCAATTAGATCGGTAGATTTTTGAACACTAAGGGAATCAAGGGATATGGGGATATGGCAGGAAAGTGGAGTTGAGGTCGAAGATCTGCCATGATCTTATTGAATGGCGGAGCAGGCTTGAGGGGCCGTATGGCCCACTCCTGCTCCTATTTCTTATGTACTTATGTTCTTAGGTTGCATAAACATGGCTTGTATTCCCTTGAGTTTAGAAAATTGAGAGGTGATCTAATTGAGGCGTTTAAAATGATGAAAGGATTCGATTCGGATCTGCCATAATCTAATTGAATGACGAACACGCTCGAGGGGCTGAATGACCTATTTCTCTTCCTATCTTCCCAAATTCCCAAGCCTCCCTGGGTTAACCAGCAAACAGCAAGGGGGATCAGAGAAAACTTAAGCGGGCCAGGGACAGAGTTGAAGGGCCAGCAAAGACCAACAGGAAAGCATGGAGAAGTAGTGGGGAGAACTGATGCTTTTTAAGAGAGAAAAGGCCAGCAATAAACAAGGTGCGAAGGGCAGCAGGCAAAAGAGGCAGCAAAACTAATGGTCTTTACGCTGCCCGCTCCTCTGGATACCTGTGGCTTTACTGGTCTTTGTTTGAATGTCGCTTTTGTTTATTTAACTATCAGTAGTGTAAGCAGGTTTTGTTTTTGCACGAGGAGATGTTTGGCTGTGAGTTTGTCAGACCGAACAAAACTACTTTGTCAAATAGGAATTCCACAATAAATATTTCTCCCATTAACTTAACAATTTAAAATAAAACATATGGAAAGAAAAAAAATCAGTTTTGTCAGACAGAATCTCTGAAGCATGAAGTCCAAGTGCTGGTTATGAGCTGCTAGTCTATCACTAACTTCACTACTATTCAACAACTTGTATTTATACAGTGCCTTTAACATAGTAAAACATCCCACGGAGCTTCACAGGAGTGTTATAGCTACATCATTACATAAATTTAAAACAGAAATAGACAGTTTCCTAGAAGTAAAGGGAATTAAGGGTTACGGAGAGCGGGCAGGAAATTGGACATGAGTCTAGGTTCGGATCGGTCATGGCCCTGTGGGTAGCGTAGCGGGCCCAGGGGCCGTGTAGCCTGATCCTGCTCCTATTTCGTGTGTCCAATTCTGTTAGGTTCAGGAGATGGTTCTGTGATAGTAGATTGGCGGTTAGGATCAGATCAGCCATGATCTTATTGAATGGCGGAGCAGGCTCGAGGGGCCAATTGGCCTACTCCTGCTCCTATTTCTTATGTTCTTATGTTATCAAACAAAATGTGACACCGAGCCACAGAAGGAGATATTAGGACAGGTGACCAAAAGCTTGGTTAAAGAGGTAGGTTTTAAGGAGCGTCTTAAAAGGAATGGAGAGAGGTAGAGAGGTTTAGGGAGGAAATTCCAGAGCTTAGGGCCTAGGCAACTAATTCAGTGCAATATCCCCGCAAACATATAGAATCACAAGACCAACTAATCATTTTTCACTGGTCGAAATGCACAGCTGATCAGCTCTGGAAGAACAGTTGTTGTTTCTGTCTTTCTATCAATGATCTCAGGCACATTCTTTCAGAAGGAGCAGTCAGATAAAAAAAATTATAGAAATGTTGCGGTATGCTTGAACACCCAGAGTGTTAACTAGTTAATGTTTACAAAGCTATATATTTCAACATGACGTGTTCTTTGAATTTGGTGATTTGTATTGTGATAATGTGGTATGGGAGGTTCCACTGCACTCTCAGTGGGTTTGCTAAGGGGAAAGGTTTTAACATCTCTGGGTAACTCCCAGCTCTTGGAACTTTCCCAATTCAATGAGGTTATAACTACCAGGAAAGACTGAACAGGGTGGGGCTCGTTTCTCTAGAAAAAAAGAACGAGCAGTGACCTAATCTCTGTGTTTACAATGATGAAGGGGTTTGAACAGGTAGAGGTAGAGAAGATGTTTCCACTGGTGGGGGAATCCAAAACTAGGGGCGATCAATATAGGATAATCATTAATAAATCCAAATAAAGAATTCAGGACAAACTTCTTTACCCAGAGAGTGGTGAGAATGTGGAATTCGCTACCACATGGAGTGGTTGCGGCGATTAGCATGGATGCATTTAAGGGGAAGCTAGATAAGTACATGAGAGAGAAAGGAATAGAAAATTATGCTGGTAGGGTGAGATGAAGTAGGGTAGGAGGAGTCTCTTCAGGAGCATAAACACCAGCATGGACCAGTTGGGCGGAATGGCCTGTTTCTGTGCTGCAAATTCTATGTAATTCCTAAATCAGCCCATCTGCTGCGGAAACCATTTTTGTTACTTCCAGACTTGACTATTCCAACGCTCTCCTGGTTGGCCTCCTCTCTTCCACCCTCCTTAAACTTGAGCTCATCCAAAACTCTGCTGCCCGAATTCTAACTTGCCCCAAGTCCTGTTCACCCATCGCCCCCTCTGCTCGCTGACCTAGACTGGCTCCTGGTCCAGCTACAACTTGATTTTAAAATTCTCATCCTTGTTTTCAAATCCCTCCATGGCCTCGCCCCTCCCTATCTCTGTAACCTCAACAACAGCATGAACAACTTGTATTTATATAGTACCTTTAATGTAGTAAAATGTCCCAAGGTGCTTCACAGGAGTGTCAGAAAACAAAATTTGACACTGAGCCACATAAGGAGATATTAGGGCTATGACTAAAAGCTTGGTCAAAGAGGTAGGTTTTAAGGAGAGTTTTAAAGGAAGAAAGGGAGGTGGAGAGGTTTAGGGAGGGAATTCCAGAGCTGAGGGCCTAGGCAGCTGAAGGCACGGCCACCGATGTTTGAGCGAGTAAAATCAGGGATGCTCAAGAGGCCAGAATTGGTGGAGCGCAGAGATCTCGGAGGATTGTGGGGCTGGAGGAGATTACAGAGATAGGGGCCAGGCCTACAACCCTCCGAGATCTCCTCGCTCCTCCAATTCTGGCCTCTTGCGCATCCAGCAATGTCAACTCTCATGATTTAATCGCAATACCCGTGATTTTTAATGAAAATTCACCCCAACTTGCGATCTCAGGACTCACCTCAGAAAACTCATGATTTTTTATCTCTGTGTTAAACTTGTTTTTTTATTCATTCCTGGGATGTGGGCATCGCTGGCAAGGCCAGCATTTATTGCCCATCCCTAATTGCCCTTGAGAAGGTGGCGGTGAGCTGCCTTCTTGAACCGCTGCAGTCCGTGTGGTGAAGGTACTCCCACAGTGCTGTTAGGGAGGGAGTTCCAGGATTTTGACTCAGCGACGATGAAGGAACTGGCCGATATATTTCCAAGTCAGGATGGTGTGTGACTCGGAGGGGAACTTGGAGGTGGTGGTGTTCCCATGCGCCTGCTGCCCTTGTCCTTCTAGCATTGGAATTGCCTCACTGCTACCCTAGCTCAGATCTGGTAACTCAGCATAAGCCACGGATCAAACCCAGGCACCTTCCTGCTCTTACATTAAGTAAGTCAAACAAAAATAATAATAAATATATATACTTAATTGTGTAACTAATTTTTATACAGAAAAACTACTCATTGTGTTATGGGGATCCCCGAATTCTTTTATAACATGGGAGGGGGGACTCAGAAGCAAGAGGCCCGAGGATCAATAGAAATTGGTCCTCGGGCCACGTCTGCATACTCGGGGCGAGCTGCCGACACTGGTCGCGCCTCCTGTCTCCATGGGAAGGTGTTTTTGATATTTTTCCCAAAACTTACCTTTGGTAGCCAGCTGCAGGGACTGCATTGCGTGGTGGTTGTGTTGATCACTGCCAGTCCGCACGCACCTCAGTGGGAACATTTGTGATAACGGGTAGGGTTTTTAAAAAGTTTTTTGTAAAGCATTTTCAGATGCAGTAATATAGTTTTTGTAAGAGCGGTGACCTGTTAGAGATTAAATAAAGCCACTAATGAGGTTTATAAACCAACTGTCAATCTATATTGGTTTATGTTTTAAAAAAATAGCAACTCATGATTGCTGACCAAATTTCATGATTTTCAAGAGTTTCTCTCACGATTTATGACACGATGGGGTTGGCATTACTGCGCATCCCCGATTTTCTTCGCTCCATCATTGCCGGCCGTGCCTTCAGTTGCCGACGTCCTAAACACTGGAATTCCCGCCCTAAACCTCTCCGCCTTTCCACCACCTACAAGGCACAAGTAAGGAGTGTGATGGAATACTCTCCACTTGCCTGGATGAGTGCAGCTCCAACAACACTCAAGAAGCTCGACACCATCCAGGACAAAGCAGCCCGCTTGATTGGTACCCCATCCACCACCTTAAACATTCACTCCCTCCACCACCAGCGTACCGTGGCTGCAGTGTGTACCCTCTACAAGATGCACTGCAGCAACTCGCCAAGGCTTCTTCGACAGCACCTCCCGAACCCGCGACCTCTCCCGCCTAGAAGGACAAGGGCAGCAGGCGCATGGGAACACCATCACCTCCAAGTTCCCCTCCAAGTCACACACCATCCTGACTTGGAAGTATATCGCTATTCCTTCATCGTCGCCGGGTCAAAATCCTGGAACTCCCTCCCTAACAGCACTGTGGGAGTACCTTCACCACACGGACTGCAGCGGTTCAAAAAGGCGGCTCACCACCACCTTCTCAAGGGCAAAAATGAGAAGTCGCACAACACCAGGTTATAGTCCAACAGTTTTATTTGAAATTACGAGCTTTTGGAGCTGCTGACGAAGGAGCAGTAGCAGCAGAGTGGTGGTCTCTGTGAGCAGGAAGAGGAGAAGGAGAATGAGACCAGACAGCAGACCACCACCAACAATCCACAAACCACAACTGAGGTGCCTGGAGAGAGAGGACAGGAGAGGAGAAAGAAAAGAAGGAAAGGAAGGCCAAGGCCATTAACAACAGAGGAGAGGCCTTTCAACACTGCCTCCTCAATTGGCCTCCATTTTAGGAGAGGGAGAGAGGGGAGAAAACAACACAACATCCATCATCTGTTTGGAAGGAGGAAGGAAGGAAAGAACAACAGCTACAGGTGGGTGTGATTCTGGTGCACTCTCCCAGAGACTTTGTTTTGTAGGTGGGGGGAGGAAAGAAGATAAGAAGAGGGCCGGAACATCCAAGGGGTGTGTGTGTGTGTGTGTGGCTTTTGTAAAAGCTAGGCCGCACACACCATATTAAACACCCCTTTCCCATTGCCTGACCTGGGACAGCTGGAGCTGCCTAGGTGAAGTCCCCAATTAATTTAATATTATTGGGCATCGTTAAGACCTGGTGCAGGACTGAGCCTGGGCATCTCCAGCTATCCCAGGTGAAGACATCTTCTCCCCCCACCAGAAGACCACCACCAAAGACTTTTATTACATCGGAGAGTGCACCCCCCTGCCAACACCCACCCACCCACCATCCTGAGTGGCGACCCTGCCCTTGCGGCTTCCCTCCTTCCCACCCCCTCTCTCTCTCTCTTTGTCTCTTGTCTCTCTCTGCCTCTCTCTCTAAGAGGCACCTCAATCTATTTTAATTACGTACCCATTGAGCAGAGGGGAGAAGGCCCCTCTCCTAATTCAATCAACTAAAGGGAGAGGTGTGCCTTCAATTTAAGAGCTCCCTCTGCTCAGGGGAAAACAGAAACAAAAAACCGAGGCCATTAACACCTTCAGGCCTGTGACTTGCGGTGAGTGTAGCCCTTAAAGACCAACCCATCATGGCGACCACATCTTCGCCGGTGGCGGGGGCAGCGAGGACATACGCGAGCGTGGCAGCCGCGGCCACGGCCGCAGCCACGAGTCCTCCTGTTACCCCGTCACCTTTTACCCTCCTTACGAGGAAGAATGGGGTCAAGAGCTACACTCACCCCAACATGACTATAGAGGCGTGCGTTAAAGCCATGGCTGGGGTTGTCGGCCCTTCAGCCATCGTCGCCGCCTCTAAAATGTACGGCAAGGCTGTGTTCTTCCTGGGGTCGGAGCGGGCGGTGTCCCTGGCCATCGAGAAGGGGCTCACCGTGGGCGGGACCTTCCTGCCGGTGGACCCCCTTGAGGCCACCGCGCAAAGGATTGTGGTTTCCAACGTCCCGCCCTTTGTTCCGGGTGAGCTCCTCCTCCCCCACCTACGTCAACTGGGGGAGGTGAGGTCGGGGATCACACCCATCCCGCTCGGCTTCCGGGAAGCCAGCCTTCGTCACGTCTTCTCCTTCCGGCGCCAGCTTTTCGTCCGGCTGGCGCGGGAGGAGGACGCGGATGGCGCGTTCACGGTGCTCCACGGGGGGACCGCCCACCGCGTCTTCTGGACCTCGGACGGCGTGCGGTGCTACGCCTGTAAGGAGGTGGGGCACGTCCGCAAAAACTGCCCCGCCTCCAAGGCTGCCACGACACCTGGCGCGGCCAGGGTTGGCGCCGCCGCCCCCCCTCCCCCTGATACTGTCCGCGCGTCGACGGCGACGGATGCGCGGTCGCAATCGGAGGCCAACACCACCACGGCCTCCGGCGGGGGGGAGGGAGAGCGTCCGGGGGGAAGGAAGGCGCGTAGGAAAAATAAACACCTAAGGGCGGATCCCCTCGCGGAGGAAACATCGAGTTGACCGAACTCACGCCCGAGTACATCGCGGAGTTGGTCGGGACGCATGAGACTGGGGGGGTCCTCGTGCCCGGGCCCGTGACCGTGACCGCAACTGCTGAGGCAGCTAAATCAAGACCTGCGGCCGGGCTCGGGCCCGAGGGGCCCAAGAAACCCAGTCGTCGGAAGGGGGCAGAGAGGGAGGCCCCAGCAGACATGGAGGCCTCCCCCTCTCCGGGCCCCAACTTGTTAAAAAGAAAGCTCCGCCCCCAGCAGGAGGACTGCGAGGAGGAAGGTCCCTCCGCAAAAGGGGGGCAGTCGTCCGCCGCGGGTGCTGCGCCCCACCCCACCACCGTCATCGTCGCGTGCGATCGGCAGGGGTCGTCTGTCCCTCGGGAGGGTGAGACAGCCGAGTCTGTCCGACCTGTGCCTCCCGGGGATGGGGAAGTGACCCTGCCCGTGGGGGGGGGGCGCGGAACAACCCGCGGAGGGAAATGTAGTTCCGGAACCGTTGCTCCTCGCCGGGTCGGGCGTCCTGGGGACTGGGGCGGGTGAGGCCAAAGAGGCTGAAGCCGAGCCCGCCTTTTATAACCCAGACATCTCCCAGGGACTGCTCGACCTGGTGGAGGAGTGTAGCAGTCCCCAGGCCCGCTGGGTCGGAGGTTGGTGGCGGGGAGACAGAAAGCCCCCTGACTCCGTCTCTGTTGTTGGCGCCGGACGTGCTGGAGGAATTTGGGATTATTTTCTCCCCGGTTTCTCCGGTCGCTCCGGCGCCTGAGGCGGGGGGGGGGCCCCGAACCGCCGCCGCCGCCTCCCGGCCCGGCGCCCCTGAAGGAGCCCAGGGTGGACTCCTCTGCCACCGATCCTGGGAGTGGGATCGTGACGGAGGCGGGGCCGGCCGGTGCGGCCGAGCCGTTCGCTGCACCCTGTGTGACGGACGGGTTGGCCGCCGGTGACGACCTCCCGGAGGAGGACAGGGACTCGGTGTTGGGCTTCGAGGACGATTTGGAGTCCATCGGCAGCGAGGTGATGGACGCCCTCGTGCCCTTCACCGACTCTCCCCTCATCCCCGTAGGGGAACTCCGGGATTTTATGGCCATGAGCCAGGGTCGTCACAAGAAGATCCGGCTGGCCCTCGACAAGTGGTCGGAGCTGGCGCTGCTCGTCGTGTCCGTCCGCGCCGCCGTTAAAATCATGGGCGCGGACAAGGACGTTGGCCGGCTCGAGCTGCGTCGGCTCAAGAGTTTCCACACTGGGCTGCTGAGGGAGTGGCGGTCGTCAGTGACCGCGCTCCCTCCCCTCCGTTAGGTAGAGGTTGCACTATGCTTCTGAGATGAAGATAACCATAGCCAGCCTCAACATCAACGGCAGCAGGGAGGCGCACCGTAGATTCAATAACTTCTCGGTCCTTCGGGACGGGAAATATGCGGTGTGCTTCCTGCAAGAAACCCACACCGTTCCGGGAGACGAGGCCACGTGGCTCCTGAGTGGCAAGGAGGGGTCAGCATGAGTCACCTCTCTAACAATTCCTGCGGGGTGGCTGTCTTGCTGGCCCCGCATTTTCAGCCGGAGATCTTGAGGGTCAAGGAGCACGTGCCGGGCCGCTTGCTCCAGGTCACTGTTCGCCTGGGAGGCGTGCCGCTCCATTTAGTGAACGTGTACGCCCCCCGGACCGGTGCGCAGCAAGTGCGCTTCTTCGGAGAAGTGTCCGCTCTTCTGGGCTCCATCGACGTGGGCGAGTGCGTCATCCTCGGGGGGGATTTCAATTGTATCCTCGAGGCGCGGGACCGGTCGGGTCCCCCGCGAAGCCCGGCGGCGATGGAGAAGTTGCGGGACCTGGTCGGGTCCTTCGACTTGGTGGACGTCTGGCGAAATCTCCATCCCGACTCCAGCGCCTTCACGAGCGTGAGGTCTGGAGGAGGAAGGTCCAGAATCGACCGCCTTTACATTTCCCGGGCGTACGTCTCCTGCGTTCCGGCGGCTTCCATGCGGCCGGTGCCGTGCACGGACCACCACCTGGTGTGGGCGGAGCTCGCTCCGCTGCGCGCGCGGGGGGGGGTCCGCGTACTGGCATTTTAACAACCTGCTGCTGGAGGACACGCGGTTCCGGGATTCGTTTCGCCGGTTCTGGGCCGACTGGAGAAGGAAGCGGGGAGGCTTCCCCTCCTTGAGGCTATGGTGGGACGTGGGCAAGGCTCACGTCCGCGTCTTCTGTCAGGAGTACGCGAAGGGGTCGACCAAGAGGCGGGAGGCCCGGGTCGGGCGATTGGAGAAAGAAGTGCTCGACCTGGAGTCCCGTCTCGGTCAAGTCGTCGAGGACCCGGCCCTGCGGAAGGTGTACGAAGAGAAGAAGGGCGCGCTGAAGGACCTGCAGCTGGTCGGGTCCCGAGGCGCGTACGTGAGGTCGCGGATCCAGTTCCTGCGGGACCTGGACCGCGGCTCCCCCTTCTTCTACTCGCTGGAAAAAAGACGGGGGGTCCGTAAGCAGCTCTTGGGGCTGCTGGCCGACGACGGATCTCTGGTCTCGGATCCGGAGGGCATCAGCGCGGAGGCCCGGGCCTATTACGGGGCTCTGTTCTCTTCGGATCCGTCCAGCGAGGATGCGCGCAGAGTTTTGTGGGAGGACCTGCCGAAGGTCGGCCCGGAGGGCGCCGAGAATTTAGAAGCTCCGCTAAGCCTGGCGGAGCTGACCGGCGCCCTGCGCCAGCTCTCGAGGGGCAAGTCCCCGGGGCTGGACGGGCTGACCGTGGAGTTCCACAGGGCGTTCTGGGACGTCTTGGGGGACGACTACGCGCGGGTCCTGGGGGAAAGTCTGGCGACCGGGGAGATGCCCCTCTCTTGGCGCAGGGCGGTCATCGTCCTGCTGCCCAAGAAGGGCGATCTCCGCCTACTTAAGAACTGGCGCCCGGTCTCCCTCCTCAGCACGGACTACAAAATTTTCGCCAGGGCTATGTCTGCTCGCCTTGGCACCGTGCTGGCCCGCATGATCCACCTCGACCAGTCCTACACGGTCCCGGGCCGGAGTATCCACGATAACATCCATCTGGTCCGGGATCTGGTCCACCATTCCCAGAGGGCTGGTCTGTCGGTCGCCTTCCTTTCCCTAGATCAGGAGAAGGCGTTCGACAGGGTGGATCACGAGTATCTTTTCGGGACTCTGCGCGCATTCGGGTTCGGGACGCATTTCGTCGCCCGGATCCGACTTCTGTACGCCGCCGCGGAGTGTCTCATTAAAGTTAACGGGTCTTTGACGGCGCCCCTTCGCTTCGGGAGGGGGGTGCGTCAGGGATGCCCCATGTCCGGTCAGTTATACGCCGTTTGCGTGGAGCCTTTCCTGCGCCTCTTGCGGAAGAGGTTGACGGGACTGGACTCTGCAAGGGCCGGGCGTGGAGGTGGTCCTCTCGGCTTACGCCGATGACGTGCTCCTCGCGGTCACGGATCCCGTCGACTTGCGGAGGATGCGAGAATGCCAGCAGATTTACTCGGACGCATCCTCCGCCAAGATCAACTGGGAGAAATGTTCTGGACTCCTGGTGGGCCCATGGCGGGTGGACTCCCTGCCGGAGGAGTTCGGGCCTTTCGCCTGGAGCACCACGCACCTCCTCTACCTGGGAGTCTACCTCAGCCCGGCCGAGGACGCCTGGCCGGCGAACTGGCAAGAGCTGGAGGCCAAAGTCACCGCTCGCCTAGGACGCTGGACAGGACTGCTCCGAGTGTTGTCCTACAGGGGTCGAGCGCTGGTCATAAACCAGCTGGTGGCCGCCATGTTGTGGTACCGGTTGATCACTTTGATCCCTCCCCCTGCGTTTGTCGCCAAGATGCAGAAGAAGCTCGTCGACTTCTTCTGGGACAAAAGGAAGCACTGGGTCTCTGCCGCGGTTTTGAGTCTCCCGCTTAGGGAGGGCGGTCAGGCGCTGGTGTGCCTTCGCACCCAGGCGGCGACTTTCCGTCTTCAGACGCTGCAGAGATACCTGTACGTAGAGAATCCTCCTAGGTGGCGTGCGCTGGCGACGTATTTCTTCCGCCAGCTGCACGGCCTCAATTACGACACGCAGCTCCTGTTTGTGAGAGTGGGTGGCACGCGTGCCAGCCTGCGGGAGCTGCCTGTCTTCTACCAGGAACTGCTATGGGTTTGGAACAGCGTCGCCTCCGAGCGCAGTTCTCCCCCGTCAGGAGCGGCGGCCGTCCTTCGGGAGCCGCTGTTCAGGAATCCGCACCTCCACGACCGCGGGTTCGGCTGGCTGGCGGAGGGCAGGGCTGTGCCCGGTAAGGTGACCAGAGTCGGGGACCTGCTCGATGGCGGAGGAGCGGGCTGGATGGCGCCGGAGGAGTTGGCGAGGCGCATGTCCTGGGTCAACGTCCGGCTCGCGGTCAAAGCCATCGAGTCGCTAAAAGTGGCACTGGGCCCCGTCTCCACTAGGTGTGTCGAGGAGGCTCAAGCACGTGGGGCGATCCCGTCCGAACTGACCCCCGTTCGGACGGAATTCCTTATCGGCGCCCGGCCCCGAATCCTCCCTCGGGAGCCGCCGCCTCACCACTTGAGCCTTCTCGGAGAAATGCCCTCCGTGCCCTTTCAATCCGCACGGAGGCGTTTCCTGTACGGGCTGCTCCTGCACACTCTCCACTTTGCCATCTTCGTCTGCCGTACGGACACGCCTTGGCGTACCATCCTGCCGTCCGGCGGAGGCGAAGGTCCCCATTGGAAGGCTCTCTACGCGGGAGTCTTCCCTTGTTCTATTGGGGACTTGGCCTGGAGGGTGTTGCACGGAGCAGTCCCGTGCAATAGGATTTTAAGTAGGTTTACGGACTCCCAGGCTGCTTGTCATTTCTGCGGCCTAGAGGAGTCCGTCTATCACATTTATATTGAGTGTGAGAGGTTGCAGCCCCTCTTTCATTATTTGAGGGGCTGCTCCTCAATTTCTGGTTGCACTTCAGCCCCACGCTCCTGATCTACGGTCACCCGGTGCGGAGGGGAGTGGGTAGGTCGGAGGACCTCCTCGTAGGACTGCCCCTGGGCCTGGCCAAGAAAGCCATTAATTGGTCCAGGCAGCGGGCGGTCGAGGGGGTCGTTCGGCCCGATTGCCTGCCTCTCTTCCGCGGCCATGTTCGCGCCCGGGTGGCCCTGGAGATGGAGCACGCGGTGTCCGCCGGCACGCTTGAGTTTTTCCGCGACCGGTGGGCGCCGCGGGGACTGGAGTGCATCGTCACCCCGGACTTCAAATTTTAATTTGATTTATTAAGTTTCATTTAAAGTTTTAATTGATTTACAGTAAATTTGTGTTTGTCCAACCAAAAAGAGCAACACCAGGTTATAGTCCAACAGATTTATTTAATTTTACAAGCTTTCGGAGCGGTTCGCTCCTTCCTCAGGTAAGTTAGCAGTGAGAGAATCTCCCAGAATTCACAATTTAAACACAGACAAAATCTATTCAAATCTTTCCCTACATCAAAGACACACTAAGAGCACAGCCAAGACAATGAGATGTGTCCCAGGGGGTCCAACGTGTCAAACCACCTGCTGGCTGCATATCCTGTCAATTTGTGTTGGTTCTTGTGTTAGTCTTTTTTAAAAAAAACACCGGTATCTCCTCATCATTCTCAAGGGCAATTAGGGCTGGCCAATAAAAGCTGGCCTTGCCAGCGACGCCCACAAACAAATAAAAAAAATACCTCTCTCCTCCTTTGAAACGCTCCTTAAAACTTACCTGTTTGAGCAAGTCCAATTTTGTTTGATAACACTCCTGTGAAGCGCCTTGGGACGTTTTACTACGTTAAATGTGCTGTATAAAAGCAAGTTATTGTAATGGGAAAAGTTTTGAGAAACTTTCCCTGCCTGTGCTGCCCACATAAACCTGAAGCAGGCGCATTGGTTTCAATGTTAATTTCGCATTTGCCAAGCTTTATTTTGGAACCCGATTATCCACACGATCTAAACACTACGCCCCCTATTTTCAGGGCAGTCAATGGTTTAAAATGATTTCAAAGTTTCAAAAAAAAGTTTGCGAACGAGTTTCCATTGCACGCGAGCTGGGGGAGAGCCGGGCTCAGCTCTTCCACACGGTCCGAAACTGTCAATAAAAGGACCCCGATCACCCCGCCCGGTCTCTTGATCACTTTGTCTCCCTTCGTGGAACTTTGCAAGAGATTTCCGGTTTTGGGAACCGTCGCAAGTGGGATTCGAAGTTTCCTCAACCCCCAAACTTCTCCTTCCGAAGGATTTTAAGTTGGAAAATCGATGGATGGAATGAGCGAGATTTCGCCGCTGCTGAAGGACTCGACGCCCCCAGGAAGCTGCCCCTCCGCCGGCTGCGTGGCGCTGGACGGAAGGTACCAGGAGGGTCACCCGCTTCCTCCTCTCTCTCTCTCTCTCTCCTCCCTCTCCAACATCCTTCCTTGGATACCTTTTTAAAAGGTTTACTTTCATATTCGATAGCTCCTCTGACCGTTTCAGTGCTTGGTGCGTGATCGAATCCAACCCGGATTGTCCCAGGTTCAATCCCTGGGCTGTGCAGGAATAGTCCAGCGTGGTATCGGGACATTACAATTGACCTCAGCATCGCTGTACTCGGGAGGTGAAAATCAGCTCCTGATTGCTCTCGAGCCGACCCTATTGGAAGTGTGTGTGTGTGTGTGTGTGTGTATGTTGGGCAAGAACGAAATCCGATTTGTGATGCCCCTTGTAGTCAAATAGTTTCCTAGCTCGACTCGCCGACGAAGAATGATCGCTTGGGTGAGGCACAAATGTGGAAGTTCGAGGAACTACACCCAGTAAGAGGCTGCTCCTCGATTTTTGGTTGCAATTCAGCCCCACGCTCCTGATCTACGGTCACCCAGTGCGGAGGGGAGCGGGCAGGTCGGAGGACCTACTTGTAGGACTGCTCCTGGGCCTGGCTAAAAAAGCCATTAATTGGTCCAGGCAGCGGGTGGTAGAGGGGGTCGTTCGGCCCGATTGCCTGCCTCTCTTCCGCGGCCATGTTCGCGCCCGGGTGGCCCTGGAGATGGAGCACACGGTGTCCGCCGGCATGCTTGAGTTTTTCCGCGACCGGTGGGCGCCGCGGGGACTGGAGTGCATCATCACCCCGGGCTACCAAATTTTAATTTAATTTGTTAAGGTTTATTTAAAGTTTTATTGATTTAGTTTATTTGGTTAACCACCCAAATTAAAAGAGTACACCCAGTAAGAGATATTGCTGGGGGGGGGGAGGGGGAGGAGGAGGAGCGGGGCGGGGAATCGACATAAAGGGTGGAAAAGTAAGCATAGGTGAGAAAACAAAACAAAGCAAATCAGGAAGTAGAGCTCCAGTAATTTTTTATTTTAAAAACTTGTAGCTTGTAGGAGGGAGGTGAAAGGATAAAGAATGAAAGAACTTGCATTTCTGTACCGCCTTTCACGACTTCCAGACCTCCCAACGCGCTTTAGAGCCAATGAAGTACTTTTTTGAAGTGTAGTCACTGTGGTGATGTAGGAAACACAGCAGCAAATCTGCACACACAACGATCCCACAAACAGCAATGCGATAATGACCAGATAATCTGTTTTAGTGATGTTGGTTGAGGGTAACTATTGGCTAGGACACTGGGGAGAACTCCCCTGCTCTTCTTCGAACAGTGCAATGCGATCTTTTACATCCACCCGAGAGGGCAAACTCAGTTTAACGTCTCATCTGAAAAACGGCACCTCCGACAATGCAGGACTCCCTCAGTACTGCACTGGCGAGTTGGTCAGGATTTTGTGCTTAAGTCTCTGGAGTGGGGACTTGAACCCACGACCTTCTGACGCGGAGGTGAGAGTGCTACCCACTGACCACGGCTCAAGAGTGAGGGGCTCAAGAGTGTTGAGGTCTTGAAAGAATGATTTAGAGACAATTTTAACACAGGGAAGAGAAACATTGGGGTCAATTTTGAACTTTGGGCGATCGACCGGCAGAACGCGCTGCCCATTCCGGCTGGGCAAAGGCCCCATTGATTTAAATATGGCCGGCAAACTGCAGGGCACCACCCTGGTACAGCTCGTCGGATCAAGGCCTCAGGGGAGCCGCCAGCAGGGTAGCTTGCCCACAGAAATAATTCGACACTTGCCTTCAGTTCTATCACCCATGGAACTGGTCGAGTGAGCACTACACAAGCTCCGACCTAATCAGACTTAATTCTGACCTAAAATGGTAGTCGGGATCCCATTTAAGTCATAGGACCCCAATTTCCATATTAAAAGGGGCCTGTAGCTTGAAGCAGGCGAGTGCTTTGGCTACCCGGTGGTAGGCCCCTTTCAAAATGAAGAGTGAATTCGGAAATGTGGAACACATTGCTCCAGAGGACCACAAATGCAAAGTCAATCGGAGTATTTGAGAGACAGATACTTATAGGGAAGTAAGGCTGTTTGGGGGGGGTGGGGGGGGGGGATATGGAGAAAGAGCAGGGAATTGGGATTTAAAAAGATGGAGCTGTTGTGGCCGAATGGGTTCGATGGGTCGAATGGCCTACTCCCGTTTCTGTGTGTAATTATAAAAAAATTTTTTCTCTTTTTGGTTTACAGCACTTCCCTGGAGCACCATGAAGTCTTTTCAAACGTGTTGTATGGCAGCCTGACGCCTACGGACCCTGTCCTGGATCAGCTGGAGCCTCAGCACTGTCATGCCAGCCAATCATCTGGAGACCATAAGGAAGTGGATAAACAGCATGCCCGTCGGAGGCTGTATCTAGCCTCTGCTGTCTGCTTGGTCTTTATAATTGGCGAAGTGATAGGTAAAGAATGAAATAACTTATATTTATATAGTGCCTTTCGCGACCTCCGGATGTCCCAAAGCGCTTCACAGCCAATTAAATACATTTTTGAAGTGTTATTACTATTGTAATGTAGGAAACGTGGCAGTCAAGTGATGCACAGCAAGATCCCACATGCAGCAAAGTGATAATGACCAGATAATCTGTTTTAGTGATGCTGATTGAGAGATGAATATTGGCCGGGACACCAGAGAGAACTACCCCCTGCTTTTCTTTGAACAGTGCGGTGAGATCTTTTACATCCACCTGAGAAAGTAGAAGGGGCTTCGGTTTAACGTCTTATCCGAAAGCCAGCACCTCCGACGGTGCAGCACACACTCGGTACTACACTGGGAGTGTCAGGTCCAGATTATGTGCTCCGGTCTCTGGAGTGGGAAATGAACCCACAACCTTCTGACGCTAAGCCAAGGTTGACACCTTGCTTCAGGTAAATAGAAATCCGTTTCTGCAGTGGTACCATTCCAGCATGTCCACTTCACGTTTTAATTTGAAATGGCTGTTAATTGGGTTCCATCAAGGAGAATGCCCAAGCCAAATTTAAAAAAAAAAAAAAATCCTCTAGTAGATCCAATGTGGTAAAGAACCATTCAAGAGTAGGAAGGTCCCAGATTTGATTTCATGTGCTGAGTCAGCTAGGTGGGGAGGGGGCACTCCAACTAGCCTTGGTGCCTTTGGGGGGAGGACGGCCGAAATCGGCCAGGCTTCCCACTCGTGATTACAATCTAGTGACCTGCTGGAAAGTGCATGTGTGCAGACATCAGGTGAGAGGACAGGATGGGGCTCCAATGTGATCAAATAGTCCATTGAAACTCGCTGCCCAGTTTCACCCATGAAGAAAGACAACAGTTGGTGTCAGAACTGCACCCAGAAAGAGGAACCATCTTCTTCAGGAGAGATGGGGAGAAAATTGGAAAGGGGAGGGGGTTATTGTAGAAATCTAATGCCCTGGATACTAGGAAGGTTGGAATAAATGTAGTGTGGATATTGAAACCCCATTTTCTGATCCTTGCCAACCATTCATCTTCCTCATTCAGGGGGATACTTGGCTCGGAGTCTGGCTATCATGACCGATGCTGCTCATCTCTTAACGGATTTTGCCACCATGCTCCTCAGCTTGTTCTCACTGTGGGTTTCTTCTCGACCTGCAACTAAAACCATGAACTTTGGCTGGCATCGTTCAGGTGAGGTCTGATCTGACATTTGTATCTAGATGTGGAGAGAGTCCGGTCATTAATGTAACCAGTTATATAATCCTCGGTTTAAGAGTTCATCCGAGTGAATCAACTTGTAACGCATTTCAATCTGTTCTTTCTTTCAAAAATGGTCTTGTGATCACTCCAGGGCATTCTGGCCTCGCGATAGAAATGGTTATTAACTCATACTGCAGATGCTGGAAATCTGAAATAAAAACAGAAAACGCTGGAAATACTCAGCAGGTCAGGCAGCATCTGTGGAGAGAGAAACAGAGTTAACGTTTCCGGTCGCTGAGCTTTTGTCAGAACTAGAAAAGGTTAGAGCTGTTAGAGAGGGTGCAGAGGAGATTTACCAGAATGGTTCCGGGGATGGGGGATCTTAGCTACAAGGACAGGTTGGAGAAGCTGGATTTGTTTTCATTAGAGCAAAGGAGGTTGAGGGGTGATTTGATAGAGGTGTACAAGATTATGACGGGTTTGGATAGGCTAGACGGGGAAAGGCTATTCCCACTAGTTGATGGACTAGGGGGACACAGATTTAAGGTTTTGGGCAAGAGATACAGGGGGGGATGTGAGGGAAAACTTTTTTACGCAGCGAGTGGTGAGGACCTGGAACTCGCTGCCGACGGAAGTGGTTGAAGCGGAAAAGTTTTCAAGGGGAGACTGGATAGGCACTTGAGGGAAATAAACTTGCAGGGCTAGGGGGATAGAGCGGGGGAATGGGACTGACTGGATTGCTCTACAGAAAGCTGGCATGGATTCGATGGACTGAATGGCCTCCTTCTGTGCCGTATGACTCTGGGTTGGGGGCGGGTCAGGTGCTCAGCGGGTCCCGCTCCCGCCTCCGATGTCAGGCGGGATAATTTAGCTATTTTGCCCTAATTGGGCAATTGATTCCCAGCGTGTGCGCACCCCTGGCCCAATGAGTCTTTTGGGCCTGAAACTCGCCTCTGATGACGTCATTTATGCAGCTGCATTTAAGGGCTCCAAGCAGCCTTGGTTCATTTTCTGCCTCAAAACTTTTATTTGCTAATCTTCTAACGATTTGGTCCTCTTGAAATGTCTAGTTCAAGGGCCAAGGCCTCACCCTGGTTTGATGATGACTCCCTCCATGCTCTGGTGGAGGGAGCCAGAGCTCAGAAGGAGATGCTGTTTCCTTCCTCTGGGAGGAAAAAACCTCCCCTGCAGTCGAAAGCTGTGTGGCTGCAACTGGCACAGGAGGTCAGTTTGAGATCAATGTGCGGCAGAACCTGGCTGCAGTGCCGAAAGAGGTTTAATAACCTTGTCTGCACAGGAAAAGTGAGTATAACATCACCATTACCCTCAATCTGCTCCCCATCGCCTCTCATCACCAGCATTGTCAACCTACTCCTCCACATCCCACTTTACCCTTGCATCCCTTGCACCCTTAACCATCCTCTCTCTCTATGTACACAATCACTTAACTATTCGACTATGCTGGCTCGCACTCCCTATCACTGTTATGCTATGACAACAACTAACAACACACAGGGAGGGCCCTTGGTCTTGGGACCTCACTCCATCTTTGTGTCCTTCTAAGCATCTATGCTATGGGTTCTCTACACTCACTCCATAATTCTCACTCAAGCTCCACTTGTGTCCCTCATTGCAGGAAAAGAGAGCCCACAATTAGAGGGAAAAGGTGAAGACAGGAGGAGGGCCACCCTCAATAGCCCAGCTCACAAGCGCTGAGGAGGCGGCCCTAGAGATCGTTGGAGCTGAGGAGGATGTGGAAGTGGGGGACGGACAGACGGGCGCATCAGAGCAAGCTGGTGACAGAATAGTTTTGCATCTCATTGACATTGCATGAGTGACTGATATGGCTTCTGATGCTCATACAGATTGACTTATGATCATCTGCACAATTCCATGTGCATGCAACGTTTATATCACATGTCTAACTCAGTCCTGTGGGGGAGTAAAGGAATATCAACAGCCCCCCTCCCCACTGTCCAGGAGGAAGAGCCTGAGCCAGAAGACTCCTCAGAGGAAGCTGCAACCTCTGAGGGCGCAGCGTCAGCAGAATTAAGCGCACCCAGCACCAGTGCAGACACTCGCACCTCGGTGGGACCTTCGCGACATAGAGTAGTGTTGTCACCTGGTGTATCAAAGCTCACAAGTGAGCATCAGATGATGGTGGAGACAGGGACAGCAGTGGAGAGTCCTCGTCGGAGGCCGCAGGACGCTCCCAGCTCTGCTCAGCTGCATGTGGACCCTGTGCCTCCGGGTCCATCCAGAAAGAGAGCGGTGCTGGAACTCCAGGAACAGGTGCAGGAGTCTCTGGCAGGTTTTGTCTCCAGGGTCACTGCGAGTGTGGAGAGGATGGAGGAGTCCATCGCTAACATGAACAGAGCCTTTGTGGAGGTATTGGCGCATGAACGCATCACCACGGAAAGGATGGCAACCACCGTGGAAAGGATGGCTACCTCCGTGGAAAGAATAGCTATGGTAGAGGAGAGGATGGCTACGGCCATGGAGGAGCTAAGTCGTCAGTGTTGAAAACATGGTGATTGTTCAGAATAGACTGACATCTCTGGAGGAGCGATGGGCAGCTATTGAGCAGAGAAACCAGAGCTTCATGGAAGTCCTCTGGAGTAGGACTGCCAGTGCAGATACAGGTCCTCATGGCCCCCCTGAAATGCAGCAAGGTGCTGTCAAGCCACTTGCTAGCTCTGAAGTGGGGCTGACCCATGAGAGGGGTGTTGGTGGCAGACAACAAGGAATTGGGGGCTCCTCTCCAAGCGCTCTCACTCCCATGCCACTGCGGAGTCCTCGGTCAGAGCCCCACCAGAGTCCTCACCCAACTGAGTCTCATCCCCTGCACAGCCGTAGGAGCAGCAGACTGTTGCCGAGCCCTCACAGGCTCGCAACCCCAGAGGACGCCCGCCAAAGGTGTCGAGGCAGGAGCAGCATGAAAATGAGCGAGGGGCCTCCACATCTGCTGAAACCACAGGGGAAGCACCATGTAGGAGCACGCGTAAGAGGAAGATAAAGCACAAGTAGTCACTTGGGTGTTCTGTTGTGTTTAATTGTTAAATGCCATCCTTTAGTCAATGTAACAAAATGAAGTGTCGTCAAACTGTTGAAGTTGTGGGCTGTGTCATTTCGCAATGGAAGTTCCACATTGAGGGCTCAGGGCGACTTGGATTTGTCATGATGGTGTTCAGAGTGATGGGAAGCCCCAGGTTCTTGTCCATTGTCTATGGTGTGGTAAGAAGGTGCAAGCCAAATGTGTTTGTTTGGACAACCTAAGCAAATCTGGCCAAGATGAGTGCATCCCGGGCAGCAATGTGCTTGCGTGCTGCTGCCGCTGGTTGATGCGCCTCCGCAAGGTCTTCGTTCTCGCTCTCCTCCTCCTCATCCTCATCTGAGGAGGCTGTGCGCTGAGCCACTTGTCCCTCAGGCAGCTGCAAGCCACGATGCTGTGCGATGTTGTGAAGTGCACAGCAGACCACGACGATTCTTGAGACCCTGGCTGCTGAGTACTGCAGGGCTCCACCTGATCTATCAAGGCATCTGAATCGCATCTTCAGCAAGCCGATGGTTTGCTCGATGATGGATCTGGTCGAAATGTGGCTGGAGTTGTAGCGCTTCTCAGCTTCGTTGGATGGCCTCCTGAATGGCGTCATTAGCCACGTCTTCAGGGTATAGCCCTTGTCTCCAAGTAGCCACTCGCAAAGTTAGTTTGGCGGACTGAAGAGCGGAGGCACACTAGACTGCCGCAGGATGAATGACAACTGCCAGGGTACTTGGCGCAAACATGCACTGTCCTTGTGGTTACACACCAGCTGCATGTTGAGGGAGTGGAAGCCCTTGCGGTTGATAAAAAGAGCTGGATTGTGATGGGGTGCCTTAAGGGCCACATGTGTGCAGTCTACGACGCCCTGCACCCTTGGCAAGCCTGCCATATTTGCAAATCCAACCGCACGTGCAGTTATACTTGCTTGATCCTTGGAGAAGTTTATGTCATTGTGCGCCTTTGCAAAGAGGGCATCGGTAACCTGCGTGATGCAAGTGTGTGCGGCCGGCTGGGAAATTCTGCTGATGATCCCTGGAATGAGCCTGAAGCAAAAAAGTTGAGTGCGGTGGTGACTTTTACGGCCACTGGTAAGGGGTGTCCACCTGATCCTCTGGGCTCCAGGTGTTGGTGCAGCATTGCGCAGATGTCACCCACTACCTCTTGCAAAAGTCTCAGCCTCCTTTGGCACTGCTGCTCAGTCATGTTGAGGTAGCTCATCCTCTGTCTGTAAACCCTGTTTTGGGGGTATCTCCTGCAGCGACGTGCTTTCCTGTGCTGGCACCTTCTGGCCTGTGCAGCTTCAGGTGGGTGAGCAGCAGCTTGGCGCTCCTGTTGGTGCTGCTGTTGTTCCTGGTTCTGCTGCTGCCGCAGCTGGTCTTCGTCCGAATCTGAGGTCCAGGAGGAAAGGAAATAAAAGGTTCCCATGCTGCTGGTATATACCTCAATTGAGGAAGCGCTCAGTCAATGTGGGGAGAGGGTTTTCCCAGGAGGTCACAGTGGAGATGGATCTCGGCTTCACCACTTCCAAAATCAGTAGACCTGCAAAAAGTTCTCCAAGACCTGAGAAAACAAAGTTTTGCCACCTGCAACTGATCCTTGTTGAAAACTCCGTTTTTATGGTGGAGCTGCAGCTGTTAGGAAGCCAGCCACTTGTGAACCCGACAGGATTAGCTGGTGTGTTTCAGGAGAGACGTGCAGCACGCTGGAAATGTGGCAAAATTTGAAAGGCCTCTCAAAATGGGATTGTTGAGGTCGTTAAGTAGCAGTTATGTGCCTTAAGGGCCTATCCCGCCGCTTGGAGGCGGGACCGAAACGGAGTCTGCAAGCCCGCCTTTGGGAAAGTTGCGCAGAGGCGGGTTGACGACGGGATCAGAACCTGCCATTTTTTTACAACTTTCCCACCTGACCCACCTTCAAACCCGCCTCCTCGGGGCTGGTAAAATCCAGCCCTATGACTCTGGGGGAATTTTGCCAGCCCTGGGGAGGCGGGTATGGAGGTGGGACTGCTGGGAAAATGGCAGAAACTGGGAGTGGGTATCAACCCCGCTCCCAACCCGCCTCCATGCCATCTTCCCAGGAGGCGGGTCCTCGACTCATGCAGGGACCCGTCTCCTCAAGGCGGGAAGGGGATTACAGCCACTTAACTGCCTGTTAACAGGTAGTTAACAGGCAGTTAAGAGGCTTATCCCCATTTTACCCACACAAGTGCGGGCTTCCCAACAGATGCGAACCTCGCCAGGATCAGCGAGGCGAGCAGTGGGTCTGTGGGGGTGAGAGGGGTCGAAAAGTCCGCTGTGGAGGTGAGTGATGGATGCAAGTGTGGAGAGGTAAGTATGGGAGGTGAGTGTAATGTGTTAGAAAAAGTTTACTTACCTTTGCTTCTTCCTGCAGGCTTCAACCCTTGGAGATCCGGAGGTGCCTCATCTCAACAGCAGAGATGACAGAATGGCTGCTGGATTCTCCGATGCAGCAGCCATCTGATTTCTGCTATGGGAAGAGGTTTGGTGAGTCTTCAGTACAAGGACTCACCTTAGAACAGAGATCGTCAGTGTTTGACAGCTTCTCAAAGCTGTCAAATGATAACAATTCATCTGTCAAAAATTTTTGACAGATGAAACGTCATACGCTGACGTCCTCTGTCACTGGCTTTCCCTTAATTGGCCGGTTAAGCCCGTAGGGCTGGCTTAACAAGGTCAATCAAGGGAAAATAGCGTGGGTTGGCCGGACGTCGTTGGGGGCGGGACTGAAACCCGACAACCAGCAGTCCTGCCCCCAACGCGTCCCCATTGATAAAATCCAGCCCTATGCAACAGTTTTTAAGCAAGTAGAGGCAGGGAAAGGGGAAGTGGAGGAAAGAACATAAGGGAAGGCCTTTGATAGGGTGGAAGGCAGGAGTGATTAAATGACAAAAGGGATAATGGTGCGAGGCAAAAGATTGTGGTAATGGGACAAGTAAAGAAACAAAATATGAGTCTAGAGCTGCTAATGGTTATTAACTGCTTGACTTTCGCATAAATGGGTGTTAGGGGAAGGGTTTATGTAAATCCTGAATGGGTTGAAATTGTGGAGACTGAGGCGGTGAGATTGGTTTTGGGTGGCAGTGCAAAACAGGCAGTTCCCATTGAAGTCGAGTTCCAGGCCAATTTTGCTCCCGAGTGTTTTACACACTCCTTGTGTAGATGGGGACAGTATTGTGCTCGAAGTCCCTCTGGATAAGTATTTCAGAAGTTGCGTCAGTTGGACGTGTCTGTTTCTTGTTTGTAGTCTGGGAGTAGCTCGCCTTGCCTACGTTGCCACAGATCCTTTCACCTCCCTCCTGGGGAGGACCGTGGACTCCATTTGCCCCGTCCCCACAACGCCCCGACCATAGCTCCCTGGTGGACTTGCATCCCAGCTCCCTGTACGAACATATGACAATGACTGACAGGTAAAGACCATCTGGTCCATCGAGCCTGCCCCACACAATTGCGCTACCTTGTGTATCACAACATATACACACCACCCCACCCGAAACCATGTGATCTCCTGGGAGAGGCAAAAAAACAGATTAAAAACCCCAGGCCAAATTGGGGGAAAAAAATCTGTGAAATTCCTCTCCGACCCATCTAGGCGATCGAAACTAGTCCAGGAGATCACTCTGGCCCTGAATTCCCTGCAGTACCTACCTTCTGTAAGAGGTGATCTCCGCCCCAGCCAGAAACAGGTCCAGCTCTCACTTGAAGGAATTCAGTGAATCGGCATCCACCGCACAAGCCAGCAGCTTGTTCCAGTGGTCCACTATTCTCTGGGAAAAGAACCACCTCCTGACATTTAATCTAGATCTGGCCTTGTACAATTTAAATTTGAGACCCCTGTAGCGGTGTGGTTTGGCGCTCCAGCACGCTGTCTTAATATTTCCCCTTTTTCTTCGAAATAAGTACAGGTAGTTGCTTAGTGGAAGTGGGGACTGAAGCCAAGTTGTATGTTTTCCCAACCTGGCTTTGGAAACACAGAGGGGATGGTGACTAGCTGTTGTGTGCTAAGGTGCAATTACATACAGGACAATTATCATGGGATATGGAGCAAATGTGGAAAAATGGGAGTTCGAGGTGCAGATCAGCCATGATCGAATTGAATGGTGGGGCAAGCTCGAGGGGCAGAATGGCCTGTTCTTGTTTCTTGTGTTACTATTCCATTGTTCAAAAGCCTACTCGCCAGGCTCACGCCTGAGGAATGGGCACTTGGTGAGGTACAGAAGGGCCTACATAGAATGTACAGCACAGAAATGGGCCATTTGGCCCAACTAGTCTATACCGGTGTTTATGCTCCACACGAGCCTCCTCCCACCCCTCTTCATCTCACCCTATCAACATATCCTTCTATTCCTTTTTCCCTCATGTACTTATCTAGCTTCCCCTTAAATGCATCTACGCTATTTGCCTCCACTACTCCCTGTGATAGCGAGTTCCACATTCTCACCACTCTCGGGTAAAGAAGTTTCTCCTGAATTCCCTATTGGATTTATTAGTGACTGTCTTATATTTATGGCCCCTCATTTTGGTCTCTCCCACAAGTGGAAACATCTTCTCTACGTCTACCCTATCAAACCTTTTCATAATTTTAAAGACATCTATCTGGTCACCACCCAACCTTCTCTTTACAGTAAGGGGGGTGGGGAATAGATATCCAATGGTATTGTAAATTGAGATTTACCTGTGCATGTTTTTTTTTAAATCTCTAATTATTTTACGCAAATGAACTCTTTTTTTTTCCTTCCTCTGGTGCCCTGAAGAGATTCTAGGAGCCCTGATCTCGGTGTTGTCCATCTGGGTGGTGACTGGTGTGCTCGTGTATCTGGCGATTGAGCGACTCATTTCTGGGCAGTATGAAATTAATGGTAAAGCCATGCTGATCACCTCGGGATGTGCTGTTGCTGTCAATATCGCGTGAGTATCCTCTTGTGCGTAAGTAGCATTTTGTTACTTTTTATTCCTGAGGTTTTCCTGTCATGAGGGCGCTGACCCTTGCTAGGGTATGGTTTCACTGAACACGAGAACCATTCAGTAACTTGCTCGAGTGTCCACTCTTCCTGTGAGAGCCTAGTGAATATTGTCTGGCTGTTACTCCATGGAGGCATCACTGCCGAGCCCAATCCGGTCTTCCTCTGCCAAGCCAGATTTGTGCTTTCCAGCAGGAGTTACTAGGCAGAGATCAGGAGCAGGAATCCGGGCTGATATTTTTGCCTCCCTCCTGAGCCCAGGGGTGTTGAGATCGATTTCATCATCCCTATTGTTACTGGGGCTGAGATCAGCCAACACTGCACAGACCACTTGTAACCTTATGACTGTCTTATTGGTGGTAATTACAGTATTGTGTGTTTGTAGCCTCCCAGGAATTGCGAGACGAAAAAAAGACCCCAAGTTCCGTCTAGTTCGTCTTCTACCATTCCGGTAGATGTTTGGCACAACGATAATGGAGTTGTTGACTAATCGTAACAGTCAATCGCTATTAACGAGTCTACAATCGACCCAGACCTGATGGGCTGTCCAATGTTCATCAGCTCCCTACCTCCCCAGCCAAACATCCTTAAAGCTACTGAACTGAATGGCTGGGCAATATTGGGGGGGAACCACATGATTTGGGTTTTGTTTCGCCCTCTCTCGCTCTTCACTATCTCACTTTGAGTTCCTGATCTCCATTGCATTGCTATGTGGAGGCTCCAATCAAAAGGCAAAACCCTTCTTGTGGAAGGGAGGGGAAAAAGGGCAGATAGGGAAACGGTTAACATGCTTCCTGGTGACTGGCCAAGTCGCAGTGACCTGCTATCAAACCTGTGGTCTTGTCTTCTCCATTACAGGAAATCCTTGACCCATGAGGAATGAGGTAAGGGGGTGGGGGAGTAACGTAGTTAAACGTGTTCTCATTTTTCAATTTTAACAAATTTGGTGTTGTAAGGAATGACTGTCATCAATCCATTCTCCCCTCCAATTTGCTCCTGCCCATTCCTCTCCTGAAGGTGCTGACTGTTGCTGGAGTACAGTTCCATGAATACCACCAGCCCTCTATCACCTCTTCAAGTGGTCATGCTTCATGCATGAGCCAAGATGCAAGCATTGGCAGGTGGTGGGGTGGGGACATCACAGGTCCTATCCGTATACTTGCTTTGCAGCCGAGGTCACTAGGCATCACTGGGTAGCAATCGGGATTAGAAACCCTACCTGATTTAAAAAAAAAATCTTGTTGCCCTATCTTAGTGTCACTGAGTCCAACTGTAGTACCCTTGTCGTTCTCCCAATTAGATATCAGCAAAGTCAGAATGTGAACAAATCCTGGGTCCTTCCCTGTTTGTGAAGCTGAGTACGATATTCGGCAGTGCAGATACAAGACTTGGCCATCAACGAGCCCTACTATCTGATTATTGGTTTTTAATCTGCATTTTGATTTTTGTTTTTTGGAAGCTCAAGGCTTTGCCATATACTCCATTCTAATTTCTTCCTCTGCCTGTTCCTATTCCCACCCCCCTCCTCCACAGAATGGGAGTCATCCTTCATCAGTCTGGTCACAACCACAGCCACGGCAGTACAGGAGAGGTCAGATCACATGACACCGAGTCCGAGCCCCAGGGGTCAAGGTTCAGTGGCCGTGTGAACCCCAGTGTACGAGCCGCCTTCATCCACGTCATGGGAGACCTGTTGCAAAGCTTCGGAGTCCTGATCGCTGCTTTTATCATCTATTTTAAGGTACGTGGGCAGTATTTCAGTTACGTGGTTCTTAAAACAAAAAAGGGAGAACTGGTAACTTTGGAAAGGGGAGGGTGAGTTTGGAGTAGGGTTGCCAACTCTAGTAGGACGTATCCCTGGAGGTTTTGTAATATTATCTGTCGCCTCCAATCGCCCGCCCAGTCAAACAGCCTTTTCCCCCCGCTCTCCAATATTTTTATACCTAATAAATTAAAGTGTTCAAAGAAAATGGGGGGGGGGAAAAAACACACTTTTTTTTAATGCCCCTCCATGATTTCTTTTCTCCAGGGTGTTGCTCACAGCAGTGTCCAGGAGACCAATCTTTAATTCCTGTAGACTCCAGGACAATCCTTGGAGGGTTGCCAACCCTAGTCTCAACACATCCCAAGGCGCTTCACAGGAGCGTTATCAAACAAAATTTGGCACCGAGCCACATAAGATATTAGGACAGGTGACCAAAAGCTCGGTCAAAGAGGTAGGTTTTAAGGAGCGTCCTAAAGGAGGAGAAAGAGGTTTAGGGAGGGAATTCCAGAGCTTGGGGCCTAGACAGCTGAAGGCACAACCGCCAATGGTAGGGCGTTCGAAATCGAGGATGTACTGCACTAGACTGTGAATTTGCTCTCAAAACATTGAGGTTTCTTTTTCATGTTTAAATGTCAAACTCTCTGCCTGGAGTGATAACATTCCTGGAATCCGTTTGGCACCGGAGCCAAGAGATCAGTGTCACCTAAACATACAACAGGCCTTTCTTTTCTTTTTAATCTCCTAATGTGTCAGGTGTTTTAAATACATGCTCGTTGCATTTGAATAATTTTCTTTTAATTTGTGTTTAGCCTGAATATAAAATTGTGGATCCAATCTGCACCTTCCTCTTCTCCTTGCTGGTTCTGGGGACCACCATCGCCATCCTGAGGGATGTTCTCCGTGTACTAATGGAAGGCAAGTCTGGAGTTTTCACATTTTTATTTGCTGTTGAGAAATCTTAAGTGAAGGTGCAGGACACCATGAAGGGTGAAGAGAGTAGGAGAGAAGATGAGGTACAACCATCCTTGGGTTTTTAAAGCCTGTGGATTGGGAAGGGTGAGAGAGGCAAGTGAGTCCACAGGTTTGAGGTGGTGGGGGAGGGGCGGGACATCAATTTGTGTTACAGATGATCACAGAATCCCCACAATGCAGATAGAGGCCATTTCGGCCCATCGAGCCTGCACCGACACACATCCCACCCTATCCCCGTAACCCCACGTATTTAATCCCCCTAACACTAAGGGTCAATTTATCATAGCCAAATCAACCTAACCCACACATCTTTGGACTGTGGGAGGAAACCGGAGCACCCGGAGGAAACCCACGCAGACACGGGGAGAATGTGCAAACTCCACACAGACAGTCACCCGAGGCCGGATTCGAACCCGGGTTCCTGGCGCTGTGAGGCAACAGTGCTAACCACTATGCCACCGTGTTGATGTAGTGAGTCATGATTTCAACATCGTGAGGTTTCAGGGAGGTGGAAGAGCAACTAGGAGGATTATGTATAGCCATGGAGGGACCACGGTAGCATTGATTTTAAAGGGTTGTATGGAGGAGGGAGGGGGGGGGGCGGGGAGAGAGAGAGGAAGGCTGGAGACTAGAGGATCGGCGATTGGAAGGATGTTTTTCTTTCCTTGTATCCAGGAGTGTGGGAGAAGTTTTAGAGCCCCTGCAGATAAGAGAGCAGGGTTGAGTCTTGGATGGATTTGAACCATGCAGGGAGTTAATATTTGCTGAGGAGGAGTGTTTGGCATGAAAGAAGGAACCAGCGCAGCTACAAGAATATGGGAGTTTCATTTGAGATTAGAGGAGATGGTGAGGCCCAGGAATAAGAGCACAGAAGGAGCGATGATGCACACTCATTTTAAGCCAAACAAAAGTATTCCCACTGAAGCTCAGCTCTGTATTTCAACCCAGGTACCCCGAAAGGAATGGATTTTAACCATGTTAAAGAGACTCTCCTGTTAATTGATGGCGTGAAAGCCATGCACAGCCTTCACATCTGGGCGCTGACCATGAACCAGCCAGTGCTATCTGTCCACATCGTCATCAGTAAGTACGAGTGTATTACTCTCATTGGCGGAGATTACTGTAGATTTGTTCAGCTGTGTTGGCTGTGGCTCAGTGAGTAGCACCCTCGCCTCTGAGTCAGAAGGTTGTGGGTTCAAGCCCCACTCCAGGGACTTGAGCACATAATTTAGGCTGACACTCCCAGTGCAGTGCTGAGGGAGCGCTGCACTGTCGGGCATGCCGTCTTTCGGATGATACGTTGAATCGAGGCCCTGTCTGCCCTCTCAGGTGGACGTGAAAGATCCCACGGCATTATTGGAAGAAGAGCTGGGGAGTTCTCCCCGGTGTCCTGGCCAATATTTATGTCGCAATCAACATAAATAAAACAGATTATCTGGCCATTATTGCAGTTTGTGGGAGCTTGCTGTGCACAAATTGGCTGCCGCGTTTCTTACTTTACAACAGTGACTACACTTTACAGCCAATGAAGTACATTTTTTTTTTAAAGCGCTTTGGGACGTCCTGAGGTCATCAAGTGCGAATCATTTTTTTTCTTTTTGTTGTATCTCATATTAAAGGGGGAAAGAAGCCTAAGGGGTGAACTTTGAGCACACCATACTCTCCCTCCACCAACAGAATATTTTATATTATCGTCTGTTCAAACGATAATATAAAATATTCCAGGGCTGGGAATTTCCTTTGAGCTGCTGGCATAACTTGGCCAGAAATCCCATTTGCGCACCACGTACATAGTTTCTGCCATGCTTATGGCAACGTTACGATGTCCGGCCGGAAGCAATCCGAGCAAATTCCCAAACCTGACCCTTTTCGTTTATTCAGGAGTGAAGAGCCCCATGTCTGGTCGTCAGGTTGTCCCTGATGCCTACATAGGTGACTACACTTCAAAAGTACTGAATTGGCCATAAAGCACTTTGGGAGGTCCGGAGGTTGTGCAAGGTACTCGATCAATGCAAGTTTGTTCATCGAATTGTTTTGATCCAGTTTTAAATTGCATTTGTTATCGGATGGTTACACACAGTGCAAACCCTCTGACTAAGGTCACCCACTCTGATTATGAACTCATGGAGGTTTCATCACATGACCTCCTGTCCTCGCCCCGCCCGTCCTCGCCCCGCCCGTCCTCGCCGTGCCCAACCTCGCCCTGCCCCGCCTTCCCGCTGCCGATTTGGAAAGTGAAGAGATTCTTCATTACCTGATTGGATGATTCCAGTCACACAGCCTTTCTTCCCACGTCTGATATTTTAATAACTAATAAACAGAAGTGATCAAAGAATTAAAAAAAAATAAACATTTTGCTGCCCCCCCCCCCCCCCTATGATTTCTCTCCCGGGTGTTGCTTACAGCAGTGTCCTAGAGATTAATCTTTAATTCCTGGAGACTCCAGAGCAATCCTGGAGGTTTGGCAACCCTCCCCCTGCCCTTGTATTACTGAAGTAGTGAGGTCCAGGGGCGAGATATAAATAAGCCAGTGTTTCCTTCCTGTCCTGTAAACTAGTAGGCAGGAAAGAAAAAAAAAATAGTATACTAATATTTTCCATAACTCTTGTTTAATTTCTTTCAGTTCCATATAACAGTGGTCAGGGCAGCGTTAATGAAGCTGATTGTTTACAGTAATTGAATGTTACAATTTTGGTTGTGCACAGGCCACAAATGTTTGCAGTGCCACATAGCACCAACTGATGGGGCTGCTGAGCATCAAAAGCAGGCTTTCCCTTCACCAGCACCACTATGATGCTGTAGTCTTGTTCGCTGATGACTGCACAGTGTTCAGTGCCATTCACAACTCCTCAGATAATGCCTGCATGCAACAAGATCTGGACGACGTTCAGGCTTGGGCTGATAAGTGGCAGATAACATTTGCGCCACAGAAGTGCCAGGCAATGACTATCTCCAACAAGCGAGAGTCTAACCACTGCCCTTGACATTCAACGGAATTACCATCCCCGAATCCCCCACCATCAACATCCTGGGTGGTCACCATTGACCAGAAACTTAACTGGGCCAGCCACATAAATACTGTGGCAACAAGAGCAGGTCAGAGGCTAGGTATTCTGCGGCGAGTGTCTCACCTCCTGACTCCCCAAAGCCTTTCCACCATCTACAAGGCACAAGTAAGGAGTGTGATGGAATACTCTCCACTTGCCTGGATGAATGCAGCTCCAACAACACTCAAGAAGCTCGACACCATCCAGGACAAAGCAGCCCATTTGATTGGCACCCCATCTACCGCCTTCAACATTCCCTCCCTCCACCACCAGCGTACCGTGGCTGCAGTGTGTACCATCTACAAGATGCACTGCAGCAACTTGCCAAGGCTTCTCCGGCAGCACCTCCCAAACCCGCGACTTCTACCACCTAGAAGGACGAGGGCAACAGGCGCATGGGAACACCACCACCTCCAAGTTCCCCTCCAAGTCACACACCATCCTGACTTGGAAATATATCGCTGTTCCTTCATCGTCGCTGGGTCAAAATCCTGGAACTCCCTCCCTAACAGCACTGTGGGAGTACCTTCACCACACGGACTGCAGTGGTTCAAGAAGGCGGCTCACCACCACCTTCTCGAGGGCAATTAGGGATGGGCAATAAATGCTGGCCTTGCCAGGGACGCCCACATCGCATAAATGAATTAAAAAAAAAAAAATGTATAAATGGAGCGAGAGACACATGCGCCGAGTTTACGGGCAGTGGTATTTGACCTGGTCTCCCTGCGTGGATATGGCCTGAAACTGATTTTAAAAGGGAGCAAAAGCAAAATATAAGTTTTGAAAGAGTTGGAGTGCATGATGGACAAAACATCGACTATGACGCTAGAGGTCATTGAGCCAACACTTAGGCTGGGTATTTAGATGGTCTATTTGCTGAATTGAGTCTTACTGAATAATTATATTAAGATAATGCTTATATCTCACTATCTCTGTAATCTCCTCCAGCCCCACAACCCTCCGAGATCTCTGCGCTCCTCTAATTCTGGCCTCTTGAGCATTCCCGATTTTAATCGCTCCACCATTGGAGGCCGTGCCTTTAGCTGCCAAGGCCCTAAGCTCTGGAATTTCCTCCCTAAACCTCTCTGCCTCCTACCTCTCTTTCTTCCTTTAAGACCCTCCTTAAAACCTACCTCTTTGACCAAGCTTTTGGTCGTCTGCCCTAATGTCTCCTTATGTGGTTCAGTGTCAAATTTAGTTTTATAAGCTCCTGTGAAGCACCTTAGGACGTTTTACTACATTAAAGGTGATGTATAAATGCAAGTTGTTGATGATGATGATGATGATGACCCTTTTAAACCACAGGTATATCATTGCTAGAGTTCAAAAGATTCCCAGTACTTTAATAGACCGAGCAGATAACCAGTGCAAACTAGGTCTTTGTTGGAGGGAGACAGTCTCGCAGAGCTGCCTTATAATAAAGGAGACTGATTGTGACTGATGGCTACCTGCTGAAGACTCTTGACAAAAGTCATCTTCAGTTGTGTGATGCGGGTGGTCCTATTAAGCAACAGAATGAGGTGATTGAGACCCTGAAAGACCCCAGCTCTGTCACGAGTTAGTCTACACTGATTATCTACTAAAAGAAAAGAAAGACTTGCATTTATATAGCGTCTTTCACGACCACCAGACGTCTCAAAGTGCTTTACAGTCAATGAAGTACTTTTGAAGTGGAGTCACTGTTGTAATGTGGGAAACGCGGCAGCCAATTTGCGCACAGCAAGGTCCCACAAACCGCAATGTGAAAATGACCAGATAATCTGATTTTGTTATGTTGGTTGAGGGATAAAATTGGCCAGGACACCGGGGATAACTCCCCTGCTCTTCTTCAAAATAGTGCCATGGGATCTTTTACGTCCACCTGAGAGAGCAGACGGGGCCTCGGTTTAACGTCTCATCCGAAAGACGGCACCTCCAACAGTACAGCACTCCCTCAGCACTGCACTGGAGTGTCAGCCTAGCTTTATGTGCTCAAGTCCCTGGAGTGGGACTTGAACCCACAACCTTCTGACTCAGAGGTGAATGTGCTACCCACTGAGCCACAGCTGACGCTCCTAATACGGGGCTGTGAGTTGTGATATAGGAACAGAAGGAGGCTTTTATGTCCCTCGAGCCTGTTCCGTCATTCAATTAGATCATGGCTGATCTGTTTCTTAACTCCATTTACCCATCTTGGTTCCATAACCCTTAATACTCTTGCCTAGCAAAAATCTATCAATTTCAGTTTTGACATTTTCAATTGACCCCTGGCCTCAACAGCTTTTTGGGGAGAACGTTCCAGATTTCCACTACCCTTTGTGTGAAGAAGTGCTTCCTGACACCACCATTGAATGGCCCCTTGTTCTGGACTCCCCCACCTATGTTCCCTGTAATTTTTTCAGGGGCTGCGTGGCTCCTTCAAGATACTGCACATGTGTTTTTTACATTGAAATGCCCGGCAAGCCGGCTGTGCGCGTTCCCTGGAGCAGTGCGCGACCTTGTGGCCCGCACCTTACAGGGAACACTGCACCACATCCTGCCCGAGCCTATCAAATCCTTTAATCACCTCAATTAGATCAACCCTTAATCTTCTATACTTAAGTGATTACAAACCTAGTCTATGCAACCTGTCCTCATAGTTTAACCCTTTTAGCCCCGGTATCATTCTGGTGAATCTCCGCTGCACCCCCTCCATGGCCAGTATATCCTTCCTGAGGTGTGGTGCCAGAATGAATGCAGTCTGAACGCAGATGTGGTCTAACCAGAGCTTTATATAACTAACATAACTTTTTTTATGCGTATATGGGATGTGGGCATCGCTGGCAAGGCCAGCATTTATTGCCCATCCCTAATTGCCATTGCAGTCCATGCGGTGAAGGTACTGTTAGGCAGGGAGTTCCAGGATTTTGACCGAGCGATGATGAAGGATCGGCGATATATTTCCAAGTCAGGATGGTGTGTGACTTGGAGGGGAACTTGGAGGTGGTGGTGTTCCCATGTGCCTGCTGCCCTTGTCCTTCTAGGCGGAAGAGGTCGCGGGTTTGGGAGGTGCTGCCGAAGAAGCCTTGGCGAGTTGCTGCAGTGCATCTTGTAGATGGTACACACTGCAGCCACGGTACGCTGGTGGTGGAGGGAGTGAATGTTTAAGGTGGTGGATGGGGTGCCACTCAAGCGGGCTGCTTTGTCCTGCATGGAGTCGAGCTTCTTGAGTGGTGTTGGAGCTGCACTCATCCAGGCAAGTGGAGAGTATTCCATCACACTCCTGACTTGTGCCTTGTAGATGGTGGAAAGGCTTTGGGGAGTCAGGAGGTGAGACACTTGCCGCAGAATACCTAGCCTCTGACCTTCCACCCCTTTGGATTCCAGCCCCCCAGCCCTTGAGATAAAGGCCTTTTAAAATTTTTTTTTTACCTGTCTACTAGTTTTTTGTGATTTGTGTAATCTAATGGCTTTGTTTCTTGCAGATAAAGATGCGAATGCTCAGGTTATATTGGCTGAAGCTAACCAGAAGCTCCAGAGCAAGTTTGACTTCTACTCCATCACTATCCAAGTAGAAAATTACTCTGATGATATGGTCAATTGCAGGGAATGCCAGGAGCCCAGAGACTAGTTCCCACCAGTGACTGGGATTTCTCTAGTGTGTATGTCTGAGAGAGACATCACTTGTGACCACATCTCAGTGAATCACACCTGAATGAGTTGAGTGCGAGAGGCAAGATGATGTATGAAATACTTTTATCACTGACTGACCCCGGAACCCAAGCACTGTAGGTGAGAGTGAGTTGCGATGGTCCTTTTTGCACATTGGAAAGTCAATGGTCAGGCTCTTGTATGTGTCCACATTGAACACAGTCATAAGTGAGACTTGAAAATGATATTTGAACATAAATGTACCATTTGGGCATTCAACTGGCACTAGGAGAGTCATTCCCTGGACATGCCAGTGTCTTCTGGGAGAGTGATTTGGGGGTTGGAGATAATTAAGCTTTTGTGTTTATGATCCATGTTCATAGATGTAATGTGTTTTAGACATGACTGTTCTGCCCTCTTCTTTCCCATCGATGTGACTGAACCCTGGTGATGGGAGACTAATGCTGTCACTTTTTTTTATGTAGTTATCATTCAATGTGTCCAGGTCTTTCATATTTGTGCAAGAGTTCTTAATGTAAATTTTTGCTGAACCAAAATAAACACTTTTTGAAATTTGTAATCTCAAAGTGGTGTGGTGTCTTGTGTGTCAGATTAGCTCAGTTTAAGGCAAAAGAACCAGAGGCAACATGAAGAAATAATATTTTACGCAGCGAGTTATGATCTGGAATGCACTGCCTGAAAAGGTGGTGGAAGCAGATTCAATAATAACTTTCAAAAGAGATTTGGATAAATACTTGAAGGGGGAAAATTTGCAGGGCTATGGGGAAAGAGCAGGGGAGTGGGACTAAATGGATAGCTCTTTCAATGAGCCGGCACAGACAGGATTAGCCGAATGGCCTCTTTCTGTGCTGTATCATTCTAGTTGGTGACACTTGTCACCTCGTAATCAGGAGGCTGAGAGCTTGAGTCCCGCCCCAGGAGTTGAGGACATAATCTGGGTTGACACTTCATCTCTGCCTCGTACTACACAATACTGTCTGCAGGCAAGATGTTAAACTGAGGTCCTGTTCCGGTGTACGGTAAGAGTGATTTTCTAACAAAAATTGATACTGCGCCATATAAGGAGATATTGGGACAGGTGACTAAAAGCTTGGTCAAAGAGGTAAGTTTTGAGGAGCATCTTCAAGGAGGGGAGAGAGAAACGGAGGTTTAGATCGGGAATTCTAGGGCCTAGGCAGCTGAATGCACGGCCGCCAATGGTGGAGCGATGAAAATCGGGTATGCGCAAGAGGCAAGAATTGAAGGAGTGCAGAGATCTCGGAGGGTCGTATGGATGGAGGAGGTTAGAGCTGGGGAGGGGGGCGAGGTCATGGAGGGATTTAAACACAAGGATGAGAATTTTAAAATCGAGGTGTTGCCGGACCGGGAGCTAATGTAGGTCAGTGAGCACAGGGGTGATGGGTGAACGGGACTTGGTGCGAGTTTAAAATATGAGCAGCAGTTTTGGATGAGCTCAAGTTTAGAAGGTGTAAGGTGGGAGGCCGGCCAGGAGAGCATTGGAATAGTCGAGTATGGAGATAACAAAGAAATGGATGAAGATTTCAGCAGCGGATGAGCTGAAGCAAGGGTGGAGGCGGGCGATGTTACTGTCTAGTCATTTGTTTTATTGCTGTTTGCGGGATCTTGCTAGAACAAAATGTCGATGAAATGTAATTCATTGTGTGAAGTTTCTTTCTTTTGAGATGTTTTGATATGGGGAGGAGCCAACTCCATGCAGGTCTTATTAACTTTTAACAGTAATTCTTTAGTTGTAATGTAAGGAAAATACAGTAACTTTTAGAAAATGAAATGTTGTGACTTCTACTGCAAACTTTTCCCATAAGTAAAAGTATCTCTTGTGCCCCAATGAACGCCTTTTGATAAATGCCCTACTCGCTATACTACTGAGCCATACAGAACATGCAGGTCCCGGGCTAGAACCGTAGAATGGTACACTGTAGAAGGAGACCATTCAGCCCATCATGCCTGTGCTGGCTCTTTGAAAGAGAGCTATCCAATTAGTCCCACTGCTATTCCCTTTACCCACAGCCCCTCTATTGTTTACACTTCAAGTATTTATCCAATTCCCTATTGAAAGTTACTATTGAATCTGCTTCCAACACCCTTTCAGGCAGTGCATTTCAGATCATTATAACTCAAGTGTTTATTAAAAAAAAAAATTCTCATCTCCCCTCTGGACCTTTTTTCAATTGCTTTAAACATTCTACCCTCTGGCACTGGTAATTTGACCAGTAGTATGGATGCTACCAATGTTCCCTTTAATTTTTTTTGGGGGGGGGGGTGGTGCAGCCCCTTTAAGGGGGCAGCAGGGCCCTTGCAAAATGCAGCGCATGCGCGGTTTTTCCTATTTAAAAGCCGGCTGCACGGGAGCTGCAGAGTGCTGCACAGTCACGCAGCTTAAAGGGAACATTGAATGCTACTTTTGGCACAGTGTCCCTGAGTTATAGAGTGGAAATGTAATGCTTTCCAGTAACCCCTGTAACTTGGGCTGTCTCTCGGAAATTGCCTCTGTGCTATTCCACTCTGTGCAGAGGGGTTTCCTGTATGGGCTGCTCCTGCACACACTCCACTCCCTCGCCTCATCTTCCATCCGGACTATCTTGCCGCCTGGCGGGGAGTGGGGATTTCGCTACCCGGGAGTCCTCTCCTGCACCATTGGGGATCTGGGATGGAGAGTGTTGCACAGAGCAGTCCCGTCCAATAGGTTTTTAAGTCACTTCACGGACTCCCAGGCGACCTGTAACTTCTGCGGCCTGGATGAGTCCGTGTTTCACATCTGCACAACCCCAATTCCGTTATTTAAAGGGGCTGCTCCTCAATTTTTGGCTCTACTTCAGTCCCACATTCCTAATCTTTGGCCACGCAGTGGGAGGGCGAGTGGGCAAGTCAGGGGGCCTCCTCACGGGTCTGCTCCTGGGCCTGGCCAAGGGGGCCGTTCACAGGTTGGACACGGCCTGTGGGGAGCAGGGATCACTCTGCCTGCCTCTCTTCCACAGCCTTATCCGCGCCTTGGTGGAGAAGGAGTACGCGGTGTTTGCCAGTATGCTTGAGGCTTTCCATGACTGGTGGACACAGCAGGGACCAGAGGGCATACTGGACACAGGTGACAATATTATTAAATTTGATTAAGTTTCCTTTTTTTTATGGTTTAGTTTTGTATTAATTGTGCCCCTTTAAAAAAAAAGGACCATTGATGACACAAGGGAAACCCAGTGTCTCCTTATCGTTTTATTAAAAGGGGCAGACTGCAGTTCTTTCAAATGAATCCTTGTCTGCCCCGACCCAAAAACTCACTCAATCATACAGCACGTTTCGCAGTGCGGAAGTGAAGTCATCCACCCCTCGATCTCTGATTTGTTCCTGAACAACAAGACCGCTTCCTGTTACAATATTGAAAGTTTCTATTTTACATAAGAAAGGTTCGAGAGCGAACGGGGGCGAAGACCTGGTGGATGTGGATTTGAAGCTTAAAGAGGTAAAGGGTTTTTGTTTTGGGCTTGGGAAGAGGAGGCGTGATTCTTTGTTAATCCGTGTCCGGATTTTACATAAAATAACATGTTCACTTTTTGCAGACAAAAGATTCGGTGCAGTTTTGTTTGTGGCAACATTACCGATTAAATTTCGTACAGCCGATCGTTTCCTGAATCTAGTTATTTAATTCTGAATTAAAAAGATGGAAGGTGCTTATTGCGGGTATGTGTTTTGGGGGAGAGGGTGAGATGGTTTTGGAATGTCGGACGTGTTGCGATGCATTGTAGCAGCGTGTTTAGACCCTTCGCAACATTGTCTCAATGTTTCGAATGTGGGTTTCACTGGCGTTCGGAATGTTTGTTACAATGTGTCTGGGCGGCAGAAATTGACAAGTGCAGTATCCCCGAGCCGCCGTGAAACTGAACAGGCCGTTCGCCCTCGCCCATTCCCATTCTCTTCACTCCCCCGCCCCCCCCCCCCCCCCCCCCAAGCCGCCTTCTCCCCCCAAGCCGCCTTCTCCCCCCAAGCCGCCTTCTCCCCCCACCAAAGCCGCCTTCTCCCCCCACCAAAGCCGCCTTCTCCCCCCAGCCCTCTTCTCTTCGCTTCGCCCCCCCCCCAGCCCTCTTCTCTTCGCCCCCCCCCCAGCCCTCTTCTCTTCGCCCCCCCCCCCAGCCCTCTTCTCTTCGCCCCCCCCCCAGCCCTCTTCTCTTCGCCCCCCCCCCAGCCCTCTTCTCTCCCTCCCCCCAGCCCTCTTCTCTCCCCCCCCCCAGCCCTCTTCTCTCCCCCCCCCCAGCCCTCTTCTCTCCCTCCCCCCCCCCC
>CM059440.1:62641047-63060343 GCA_030390025.1 Squalus acanthias | reverse complement strand
CCCCCCCCCCCCCCCCCCCCCCCCCCCCCCCCCCCCCCCCCCCCCCCCCCCAGCCCTCTTCAATTTCTTCGGGATAGCAAAATACTGCGGATGCTGGAAATCCGAAATAACAACAGAAAACGCTGGAAAAACTCAGCAGGCCAGGCAACATCCGTGGAGAGAGAAAGAGAGTTAACGTTTCAGGTCGAAACCCTCCGACGAAGGGTTTCGACCTGAAACGTTAACTCTCTTTCTCTCTCCACGGATGTTGCCTGGCCTGCTGAGTTTTTCCAGCGTTTTCTGTTGTTATTTCTCTTCAATTTCTTCTCTGCTTCCCCTCTCCGCACCTGTGTAAACACAGTCTGTTGTGACACTCAGTGCCGGAAAGCCCCGGCCTCCGGGACCTCGGTCAGTGATACCGTGTGGAGCCTCGGGTGAGGAGGCAAACAAAACGGAATTATTTTACTGACCCTTTTGAACACTAAATGTCTTTTCCTGTTGCTTTGAAAATATGGACGGCTTTTTTCATTCCACCCCCTTCTTTCCCTCCTCTCTCTCCGCCCAGCCTGATCCCTTCCTTGCCTGACAGCACTTTCAAGCGCAAATCTCCTGCTGTGTAACCCGCCCCCAAGCTGGAGTTGCTGAAGCTGATATCCTTGAGCCTTCTGGCTTAAAAGGGTTAAATTATGAGGACAAAAACTGGCTTGTGTTCCCTTGAGTTTAAAAGATTGAAACGGCGACCTAATCGATACATTTAAAATGATAAAGATATTCTATAGGGTAGATACAGAGAAACTATGTCCTCTGGTGGGGGAATCCAGACAAAGAAGGTTTAAAATTAGAGCCAGGCTGTTTAGCAGTGATGTCAGGAAGCATTACTTCACACAAAGGATAGTAGAAATCTGGAACTCACTTCCCCCCAAATAGCTGTGGATGCTGGGGGTCAATTGAAATAGATTTTTATTGCACATTTCAAAATTTGCAGATGACACTAAATTAGGAGGTTGTAGTTAATACAGTGGAGGACTGTGACAGAATACAGGAAGACATTAATAAACTCGCAGAAGGGGCATATAATTGGCAAATGAACTGCAATATAGATCCATGCGAGTTACGATATTTTGGTCGGAAGAATAAGGAGGCCACATACTCCTTGGAAAATAAGTGTCTAAATGGGCGAGAGGAACAGGGGGATCTGTGGGTACAGATACACAGATCACTAAAAGTAGTGATGCAGGTTAATAGGGCAACTCGGGATGGGCAATAAATGCCAGGCTTGCCAGCGGCGCCCACATCCCAAAAGGAAATAAGTAATATCATTAAAGAATTAATCTTATCTTCAGCAGTGTAATGGGGAAAAAATCTCAGGAACCATGGAGGTTTGAACATGAGGATGAGAATTTTTTTAATCCAGGTGTTGCCGGACTGGGAGCCAATGTAGGTCAGCGAGCACAGGGGTGATGGGTGAACGGGACTTGGATACGGGCAGCAGAGTTTTGGATGAGCTGAAGTTTCTGGAGGGGGTGAGCATAAGGCACCAGAGCCTGTTCAGTTGTGGAAACCGCCTGATCCATAGTCTCTGCTCAAACGGTGAAGGTCTAACTAAATGTTTGCTGTGTGTGCGGGTGGGTGGGTTTTTGCTTATTTACATAAAAGGTTAATTCTGAATCAAAAAAGACTTGTATTTCTATAGCGCCTTTCACGACCTCAGGACATCCCAAAGCACTTTACAGCCAATGAAGTACTTTTGAAGTGTAGTTGCTGTTGTAATGTAGGAAACGCGCCAGCCAATTTTGCACACAGCAAGGTCCCCCAAAGAGCAATCTGATAATCTGTTTTTAGTGATATTGGTTGAGGGATAAATATTGGCCAGGACACCTGCTTCGAAATAGTGCTGTGGGATCTTTTACGTCCACTTGAGAGAGTAGACGGTGTCTCGGCTTAACATCTCATCCAAAGGACGGCACCTCCAACAGTGCAGCACTCCCTCAATACTGCACTGGAGTGTCAGCCTTGATTTTTGTGCTCCAGTCTCTGGAGTGGAACTCGAACCTTTTGACTCGGAGGCGAGAGTGCTACCAACTGAGCCACGGCTGTCTATAAAATGGGATCTGTTATTATATCATTATTACAGACCTTTTACCTTTTGAAACTTTTTGGGGTCAAGATTTTTTTTTTTTACCCTTCTCTCTCTGCCTGTAATTTAATCCCCATTTCTTTATTTCCCACGCCTGACGTCTCTGCTGCTGTAAGGATGGGTGCACAGTCTGCTCACAGGCTGTTGGCACAAGGTATCAGATATTGCATAGGAACAGGAGTTAGATCAGTGTTTCTCAAAATATTTTGGTTGAAGGACCCGCCATCTAAATTATAATACAGATAATACGAAAGTGCTGCATGTAAAGAGTGTTTTAATAATGCTTTTAAGAAAACAGGTATTTACTTACAGATATCAGTGAGGTGGGTGTGCCTGCCTCTCGCTGTAGAGTCTGTCTATCCTTGGTGTCATGTTTTTCCCCAGGTGAGGGAGGGAAAGTGTCCCTAAAATAGGGATGAACAGATGCTGTGGGAAGAAAGTTAGAGCGAGCGATCACCGGACAGCTCCACCAGCTCCTCTTGTGATCTTGATGCTGCTCTCCGCGCCCGTCCACGCGCGCGCGCTCCCCTCCTTGGCGAGACAGCCAGCCCACTCTGTGCTGCACCTGTGGCGGTCGCCCTCCTGGCTCGCACCAGGCCCGCCTCCGGCTGCACTTTCACATTATTTTGTGGACCCCAGGAAAGTCCCTAGTGGACCCCAGTTTGAGAACCACTGAATTAGATCATGGCTGATTTATGCCTAAACAACAACAACTTGTATTTATATAGCACCTTTAACGTAGTAAAACGTCCCAAGGCGCGGCACAGGGGTATTTTAAGACAACAAATTTGACACATAAGGATAAATTAGGGCAGGTGACCAAAAGCTTGGTCAAAGAGGTAGGTTTTACGGAGCGTCTTAAACGAGGAAAGAGAGGTTTAGAGAGGGAATTCCAGAGCTTAGGGCCTAGGCAACAGAAGGCACGACCACCAAAGGTTGAGCGATTATAAATCAGGGATCCTCAAGAGGGCAGAATTAGAGGAACACATATCTCGGGGGCTGTGGGGCTGAAGGAGATTACAGAGATAGGAAGGGGCGAGAATTTTGAAATCGAGGCGCTGCTTAACCGGGAGTCAATGTAGGTCAGTGAGCTCTGGGGTGATGGGTGAACGGGACTTGGTGCGAGTTAGAACACGGGCAGCCGAGTTTTGGATCCCCTCAAGTTTACGTAGGGTAGAATGTGGGAGGCCACCCAGGAAAGCATTGGAATAGTCGAGGCCACCCAGGAAAGCATTGGAATAGTCGAGGCCACCCAGGAGAGCATTGGAATAGTCAAGTCTAGAGGTAACAAAGGCACTGATGAGGGTTTCAGCAGCGGATGAGCTGAGGCAAGGGTGGAGACGGGCGATGTTACGGAGGTGGAAGTAGGCGGTCTTTGTTATGCTGCGGAAGCTGATTTCAGGGTCAAATATGACACCAAGGTTGCGAACACTGGTTCAGCCTCAGACAGATATTGAGGAGAGGGATGAAGTCAGTGGCTAGGGAATGGAGTTTGTGGCAGGGACCGAAAACAATGGCTTCGGTCTTCCCAAAATTTAATTGGAGAAAATTTTTGCTCATCCAGAACTGTATGTCGGACAAGCAGTCTGACAATTTAGTTACCTTGGAGGGGTCGAGAGAAGAGGTAGTGAAGTAGAGCTGGGTGTCGTCAGCGTACATGTGGAAACTGACGCTGTGTTTTCGGATGATGTCACCAAGGGGCAGCATGTAGATGAGAAATAGGAGGGGGCCAAGGATGGATCCTTGGGGGACACCAGAGGTAACGATGCGGGAGTGGGAAGAGAAGCCGTTGCAAGTGATTCTCTGGTTACAATTAGATGGATAAGAATGGAACCAGGCGAGTGCAGTCCCACCTAGCTGGATGATGGTGGAGAGGCGTTGGAGAAGGATGGAGTGGTCAACCATGTCAAAGGCTGCAGGCGAGTCAAGGAGGATGAGGAGGGATAGTTTAGCTTTGTCACAGTCACAAAGGATGTCATCTCAACTCCATTTACCCATCTTTGCTCCATATCCCTTGATACCCTTACCTAACAAAAATCTGTCGATCTCAGTCTTGATAGCTCCAATTGACCTCCAGCATCCACAGCCTTTTGAGCGAGAGAGTTCCAGATTTCCACTACCCTTTGTGTGAAAAATATTAATTTCACTCTGTAACCTCCTCCTGTCCTACAACCCTCCAAGATCTCTGCGCTCCTTCAATTCTGGCCTCTTGTGCATCCCTGATTTTCATTATTCGACCATTGGCGGCCGTGCCTTTAGCTGCCAAAGCCCTAAGCTCTGGAATTCCCTCCCTAAACTTCTTCGCCTCTCTACGTCTCTCTCCTCCTTTAAGATGTCCCTTAAAACCTACCTCTTTCACCAAGTTTTTGATCACCTGTCCTGATATCTCCTTATGTGGCTCGGTGTCAAATTTTGTTTGATAATCGCTCCTGTGAAGCGCCTTGGGACGTTTTACTATGTTAAAAGCGCTGTATAAATAAAAGTTGTTGAATGGCCTAGCTCAAATTTTAAGATCGTGCCCCTTCTTTCTCCGAGTCCCCCACCAGACAAAACAGTTTCTCTGTATCGACCCCATTGAATCCCTTTATCATTCTGAACACCTCGATCAGATCACCTCTAAACTCCGAGCCCCACCCGCTAACCATTTGCTCACTTGTCTCTCCTTTGTTATCTGCAGGTTTGCCTCGACAGGCGATGACGGCGCTACCAGGGGCCGGGCCGAGGATCCCTGGCCTGCACTCGCAAACCGCGGCCTCCGTCCATCCCTCTGCGCCAGTCCCCCCGCAGCAGCCGCAGAGCGCGCTGCGTGAGATCACATGTGTCACCCTCTGCAAGGTGGGCCAGGAGACCGTCCAGGACATTGTGGCGCGCACAATGGACATCTTCCACATGCTCCGGGCAACGCAGGTAATTGGTTCTTCCCACTTTTGAAGTGTAGTCGCTGTTGTAATGTAGGAAACGCGGCAGCGAATTTGTGCACAGCAAGCTCCCACAAACAGCAATGAGATAAATGACCAGATAATTTAGTGATGTGGGTTGAGGCACAAATATTGGCCAGGCCAGAACCCTCCTGCTCTTCTTCAAATAGTGCCGTGGGATCTTTTACGTCCACCTGAGAGGGCAGACAGGACCTCGGTTTAACGTCTCATCTGAAAGACAGCACCTCCGACAGTGCAGCGCTCCCTCAGTACTGGGAGTGTCAGCCTAGATTTTGTGCTCAAGGCTCTGGAGAGAGACTTGTTCCTGACAACCTTCTGACCCCGAGGTGAGAGTGCTGCCACGGCTGACACATCTGTGCCATTATTATTGCAGTGAGATTTGAACTGTATCGATGTTTCCCGCTGAAAGCCACAAACACACGTTCTGAGTCTCTGCCTGCGATTTAAAAACCGGAAATATGTAGCCAGTCTGTCAGCACCTGACATGAAGTAGGCAGATTAGTGCTCTCAAAATGGTGCAATGACTGAGCCATACAGATCACAAAGGTCGTGGATAATGTCAACCATGACAAGCTGTTTCACCTTGTCCGGAACAGTAGAACCAGAGGACACTGCCTGTGCTTGAAGGGGGATAAATCAAAATTAACCTGGGGAAACAATGGGCCGGATATTCCGATCCCTATGGGTGTGTACGCGCTGTGTACTCACCCGTAGGGACATCGGAAATGCTGGTTTCAGGCATGCACTGTGCATGCGCTGGAAACCGGCATTTCCGATCTGTCAAGAAAGCACTTGACAGATCGGACGCCTGCCCTGGAGAAGGGCCTCTGCCGGCGGTTACTGTTCTGTTTTTTGGAGACTCTCCGCCCGCAGAAAACCCTTACAATTTTTGCGCCTGGTAAAAGCAGGCGTAAGGCCTGCTTTTACCAGGATAAGAGTTGACAAAATACTTTTTAAAAAAAAAAAAAGGGTAAGTTTATTTTTAGCCCTGTAAAAAAAACTTTAATTTTTTTCAAATTTAAATTTTTGTTTAAAATTTATTGTAATTTCAAGTCATTTTAAAAATGTGATTTAAAAAAAAATTTATTTAAAGTTTTACTATGTTTTGGGGGTGATCTCCATTCATAGATTTGACAGGTCTTCCTGTCAAGTGTATGAAGGGAGATTCCCATCTGTGATTGGCTCCCCATGGCCCACGTGATCCCAGGGACGCTGCGAACTACCTGCGCCTCTGGGATACGTGGGCCCTGCGCACTTGGAGTTTGGAGAGGCCCAGCACCGGAAGTGTGTGCGTCCCGGGAGCCCTCGGGTAAGGGCGCAGATTTTTCCAGATCGCAGTCCTCCGCCCGCGGGAGGCCTGCGATCGGAATATCTGGGCCAATATTTCAGTGAGCAAGTGGTCAATCTATGGAACAGGCTCCTTAGGGAGATGGTGGAAACTGTTGGCATTGGTTCATTCAAATGCAAATGAGATTTCTTTCAGAAAGTAACAATTTGGGATACAGTATGTGAGTAATTTGAGACATGACGTGTGGTGAGTGTAGCCTGCTTGGGAGGAACAGGTGACTTTGGGCCTACGGTTCCCAAAGCTCTCCACCACTGGGGGTTTTTCTCACCTCATGTCTGGGTCTGTTGTAGATCAATCGATGGAGATTGATTGCCACGATTAGTCAACAACTCACGTGGTATCATGTGACTACTGGAATGGTAGAAGGCGACCTCGCTAGACCTTGGTCTTTTTCGTCTAGCATTTGCTATGTCCCTTCCTTGTCTGTGTGGCTCAGAGCTACCCCAGGTTGGCAACTTATCAATGGAGCCGAGGTGGGGGTTGGGGTTAGGGATGAGCTGCTGTTTTGTATTTTAACATAGAAGAATGTCCCGAGGCGCATCACAGGTGCACAATCAGAAATAACTAGACTCCGAGCCAAAGAAGGAGATATTGGGAGGGGTGATCAATAGCTCCGTCAGAGGTGAGTTTTAAGGAGGGTCTTAAAGGAGGAGAGAGAGGTGGAGGGGTTTAGTGAATTCCAGAGCATGTGGTCCAGGCAGCTGAAGGCACGGTTCCCACTGGTGAAGTGAAGGGCCAGAGAAATACATGAGAGTCAGAGGAACTGAGAATTCGGGGGGGGGGGGGGGGGTGGCGAGGTGTTGTCTGGGTGTGGGAGGTTAGAGGCATAGAGGGATGAGGCCATGAAGGGATTCAAACACGAGAATCAGCATTACAAATTGGTGACATTGGGGGGTCCATGAGCCATTATAGGTTAGCAAGAAGGATATGGGGCAGCAGAGTTTTGGATGCGCTGAAGTTTACGGAGGGTGGGAGGCCGGCCAGGAGTGCATTGGAGTAGTCGAGTCTGGAGGTAATAAATACATGGATGAGGGTTTCAGCAGCAAATGGGCTGAAGCGGGGGTTGGAGGCAGGCGATATTACGGAGGTGGAAGTAGGCGATCTTTGTGATGGAGAGGATATGAGGCGAGGAGCTCAGTTTGGAGTCGAATAGGATGGTGAGGTTGCGAACAGTCTGGTTCTGTCTGAGACCATGGCTGGGGAGGGGGATGGAGTCGGTGTCGGTCATTTTTCTTTTTTTGTCGTTCAACCCCCTGGACAAGGCAGTAAATAGCTTTGATATGCAAGGTTTGATATTTTTGGTGCTGTTTCTCATGACTGTGACTCCAATGGTGCATGATGCTGACTGGCACTTTACGAACTTGGTTGAAAGAAAGAACTTGAATTTATATGGTGCCTTTCATGACCTCCGGACGTTCCAAAGCGCTTTAAAGCCAATGAAGCACTTTTGGAGTGTAGTCACTGTTGTAATTTAGGGAAATGCGGCAGCCAATTTGCACCAGCAAGCTCCCACAAGCAGCAATTCTCAAGGGCAATTGGGGATGGGCAATGAATGCTGGCATGGCCAATGACGCTCACATCCCATAAACTAATATAAAAAAGAAGCAATGTCATAATGCCCAGATAATCTGTTTTTTAGTGATGTTGGTTGAGGGATAAATATTGGCCAGGACACCGGGGAGAACTCCCCCTCTCTTTGAAATAGTGCCATGGGATATTTAACGCCCACCTGAGATAGCAGACAAGGCCTCGGTTTAATGTCTCAACTGAAAGACAGCACCTCCAACAGTGCAGTGCTCCCTCAGTACTGCCCTGGGAGTGTCAGCCTAGACTTTGTCCTCAAGTCTCTGGAGTGGGACTTGAACCCATGACCTCTGACTCCAAGGCGAGAGTGCTACTTACTGAGCCAAGGCAGACGCGACTAATTTTAAGTTTAATTTCAAGGTTTAGATTCTAATCTGTGGAACGAAGTCCAAGAACCAGTGAATTCAATCATGGCTCGTGCCCTTTGCTGATGTCGTTATCTAGTATCTCAGTGACCTGTGTGTGCTGTGAAAATTCCAAAACTACCAAACGTGATGGTGCTTGTCCTTGTTGGCAGTCTTTTTCATATTCATTCTCTGGATGTGAGCGTTTCTGGCAAGGTTGGTGTTTATTGCCCATCCCTAGTTACCCTGGATACAACCGAGTGCCTCGCTAGGCCACTTCAGAGGGCAGTTAAGAGCCAAACACGTTGTGTGGGACTGGCGCCACATACAGGCCAGACCGGGTAAGGCCGGCAGGTTTCCTTCCCTAAAGGACGTTGGCGAACCAGTTGGGTTTTCACGACATCCTGACCGCTTCATGGTCACTTCTACTGATACCAGCTTTTTATTTCTGGATTTTATAAACTGAATTCACATTCTCAAATTGCCATGGTGGGCTTTTAACTCACGTTCTCTGGATTACTGGTCCAGTAATATAACCACTACACTATAGGATTGCCAACTCTGGTTGGATGTATTCTCAGAGGTTTAATCAATTGACCTCCTGCATTCAACTGCCCCACCCAGTCAAGCAGCCTTTATCCCACCTTAATTATTTTTGTAACTAATAAACAAAATTGTTCAAAGAAAATAAAAAAAACAAACATCTTTTTAGTGCCACTATGATTTTACTCCTGGGTTGGCAACCCTACTACACAACCGTACCTGTCTTGGTGTAATGTGTGGGTACAACCATAATGAATTGATAATCATGATCACATGGTATGGGAGAAAACTAGAGAGAGACACACAGACAGACAAGAGCTGCTGAAAAGAGGCAAAATGCATTCTCCATTAGACGGGTAGTAGGGTGTGTTCCCACAGCCTAACTGGTTGCAGAACCTTAGCAGAGGCTTCAGTATGTTCCAATCGGCCATGACTTTACTGAGCGTTTTTTATAGAGTTGCAGTACTGCACCTCGACCACCAGAGGATGCAGTTGCGCTTTGGTGAACAATCTCCGCCACCTGCCAGGTATAGTTCAGGCTACAGTGTTTATATTCGGCTAGTTGGCAACAGGAGTAATGAGCATGTGCCATGAATTTGAGCCTCTTTGTGAATGGGAGCAGGACAAAGACTTTGAAAAGTTGGACTGAAGAGCAGCAGGCCAGCTTTGGATTTCTTATTGTCCCACAGATCATAGAATCGTAGAATGATACAGCACAGAAGGAGGCCATTTGGTCCATTGTGCCTGTGCCGGCTCTTTGAAAGAGCGGTCCAATTAGTCCCACTTCCCTGCTCTTTCCCTGTAGCCCTGTAAATTTTTCCTCTTCAAGTATTTATCCAATTCCCTTTTGAAAGTTACTATCAAATGTGCTTTCGTTACCCTTTCAGGCAGTGCAAACTCGCTGCGTAAAAATATCTCTCCTCGTGTTGCTTCTGGTTCTTTTGCCACTCACCTTAAATCTGTGTCCGCTGGTTACCGACCCACCTGCCAGTGGAAACAGTTTCTCCTTATTTACTCTCTCAAATAGATAAGGGGGAACCAGTGGATGTGGTATATTTGGATTTTCAAAAGGCATTCGATAATGTGCCACAACAAGAGGTTATTAAACACAATTAGGGCTCATGGGATTGGGGGTAATATACTAGCATGGATTGCAGATTGGTTGACGGACAGAAAACAGAGAGTAGGAATAAGCGGGTCATTTTCAGGTTGGCAGGCTGTAACTAGTGGGGTATTGCAAGGATCAGTGCTTGGGCCTCAGCTATTCACAATATATATCAATGATTTGGATGAGGGGACCAAATGTAATATATCCAAATTTGCTGATACAAAGCTTGGTGGAAGAAATTTTCCCAGGCAGGAGGAGTTCTGCTGTGCGGATCTTTTTGGATTAACGCAGAATGTTGCAGCTCCGTTGCGGCAGCTCCTTTACTTCCTGGTGCGAACTTGTGAAGATCTAGCTTAAAAATAAAAACCGAAAATGCTGGAGACACTCCGCAGGCCAGGCAGCATCTGTGGAGAGAGACACAGAGTTAACGTTTCAGGTCGATGACCCTTCATCAGCACTAGAACATTAACCTTGCGTTTCTCTCTCCACAGATGCTGCCTGGCCTGCTGAGTGTCTCCAGCATTTTCGGTTTTTATTTTCTATTTCCAGCCTCTGCAGGGTCTTGCTTTGTGTCTTATTGTAAGATCTACCTTAACCTCTAACTCTTGAGTGCTGAAGTAAGTGTCTTTGCGTCTAGGACTGCCATATAATGCAACAACAGCATCTTCCATTTATATAGCGCCTTTAACGTAGTAAAACGTTCCCACGGCACTTCACAGGAGCGATTATCTAACAAAATTTGACACTGAGCCACATAGAGATATTCGGACAAGTTTGGTCAAGTGCCTTAAAGGAGGAGAGGGAGGTAGAGAGGTGGAGGGAATTCCAGAGCTAAGCAGTTGAAGGCACGGCCGCCAATAGTGGAGCGATGGAAATTGGGGATGCGCAAGAGGCTAGAATTGTACGTGCATGTGAAGGAAGATGAGATACCCCGTGAGTTGCCAATCGCCACAAGCTGCTGGGTGATTTGCGCCGCTCCACCCTCAGCCTCGCGAAAATGGCAGCTCGCCCGCAACCTCTCCGTGAGTTTCAGGCAATTGCTGCGTTTGCACATTAATTTCCCCACTAAACTTGGCGCAGAAAGTTAGGGCTGGTACTTAACGGCGTAAGAGCCCTTTTTAATTAGGAGATTTATGCTGCTACAATGCCAATCAACCTCTCTGGCCCAGAAAGGGATTAGTTGAAACTCTGGAGTCCCATTCCTGCAGGTAGTAAATTGTTCTTGGGATTTTTTTTAATTTTTAATTTTTTTTCTTTTTCTTTCTGTCTCTTATTCTCAATCCAATCTTTCTTTCTTTCCCTCTCTCTTATTTCTCATTCTGTACCTGACTTGACTCTAATTCACACAATTTCCTTCTCCATCGTTCCTCTGTTTCTCTTAATCCTTAAATCCCATTGGTTAAGGCGATGGACTGTTGGTCACATCATTCACCGAGGTCCCAGATGCCCCGTTGCCCTCGCCGCGCGTTATCAGCTCGCACTTCCAGCGAGTTATAGCGCAAAAATTGTTCAAGCTGAAGGGTGAGAAAAAGTCTAACTAATGGGGCACGTTGTGAGATGCCCCACTCCAGCAAACTCTGGCCCAACAGTTTTAACTGAAGGAAACAGCAGTCACTGGCCTGACGTGCAGTCCTTGCGATTCCCGACATTTCTGAAGCTGCACTTCAGAAAGTAACTCCTCCTATGAAAGATTCTGATGGGATAAGGGACAACATAACATGCAAGAAATAAATGAATTGCCTCCGTGTCCTATGGAGACATGAGTTACTGAGGTTTTCATAGGAACAGGAGGAGGCCAATCAGCCCCTCGAGCCTGTTCCGCCATTCAATTAGATCATGGCTGATACGTATCTTAACTCCATTTACCTGCCTTGGTTCCATAACCCTTAATGCCCTTACCCAACAAATTATCGCTCTCAGTTTTGAAATTTTCAATTGACCTCCAGCCTCAACAGCTTTTTGGGGGAGAGAGTTCCAGATTTCCACCATCCTTTGTGTGAAGAAGTGCTTCCTGACATCACCCCCGAACGACCTAGCTCTCATTTTAAGGTTATGCCCCCTTGTTCTGGACTCCCCCCACCAGAGGAAATAGTTTCTCTCTACCTATCAAATCCTTTAATCATCTTAAACACCTCAATTAGATCTCCTCTTAATCTTCTATACTCAAGGGAATACAAGCCTTGTCTATGCAACCTATCCTCATAATTTAACCCTTTTATCATTCTGGTGAATCTGCGCTGCACCCCCTCCCAGGCCAATCTATCCTTGCTGAGGTTTTTCACATTTTTAGAATGAATATATAGTATCAGGACTCCTCTGACTCCACATCAGGTTTTGAACTTGGGAAGTTGATTATATCCATCTACAGTGTCCCTGTTGAACATTCTGCTGCACAGGCTGGGTCACCGATTAAAGCACTGAGGATATAACAACCCCTTCAGCACACATTGAGCTGGGTTAATTAAGAGGTGATGTTGAAATGTCACTTGCTTTCATCCTTTCCAACAAAAACTTCAACGTAGAAAAGCGCTCCAAGGCGTAATAAAAAAATAGACAGAGTTGTTGGTGCCTCAGATTTTTCAAAGAATCTTGCAGCACAGTAGGAGGCCATTCGGCCCATCGTGCCTGTGCCGGCTCTTTGAAGGAGCTGTCCAATTAGTCCCACTCCCCTGTTCTTTCCCCACAGCCCTGCATATTTTTCCTTTTTAAGTATTTATCCAATTTCCTTTTGAAAGTTACTATTGAATCTGCTTCCATCACCCTTTCAGGCAGTGCATTGCAGATCACAACAACTTGCTGTGTTTTTTTTAAAAAACTCCTCATCTCCCCCTGGTTCTTTTGCCAGTTATCTTAAATCTGTGTCCTCTGGTTACCGACCTTCCTGCCAGTGGAAACAGTTTCTCCTTATCTACTCTATCAATACCGCTCATAATTTTGGAATGCCTTTACTTAACCTTCTTTGCACCAAGGAGAACAATCCCAGTTTCTCCAGTCTCTCCACGCAACTGAAGTCCCTCATCCCTGGTACCATTCCAGTAAATCTATTCTGCACCTTCTCCAAAGACCTAATTTGGGTGAAAAATAAATCTGGGGGAAAATCATACATCCTGTCGGCAAGCTTTCCTGCTTCCAGAACTTTCCGGGGTTAAAGTTTTGATCCATTTTGTTTCTCCTGAAGTCTTTTGGGGGGTGGGGAGGTAAATGTTGGCGAGAGTAAGAGAGGGGGACGAGGGGGCAATGGGTCGGAGTGACTCCATTTGTACGATGATAAAATCTCGCTGTAAACACTCTTAATCCCCCCCCCAACCCCCCTCCCCCTTGTTTCTCCACAGCTTCCGAATGGTGTGACTCAGAATCACGCGGTGTACCAGGAACGGTACAACAAACTCCAGGAACACCTGCGCCAGCTCACTCTGCTCTTCAAGAAGCTGCGGTTGCTGTATGATAAGTGCGGGGAGATGTGCGGGGTCACTGACGTCTCCGTAACAGAGGTACCGAGTGACAAAACACAGACTTCTTGTTAATGGGTTTACCTTTCAGTACAAATAATGGGCCAAGAGAATCGTGATGAAGTGTGGAATTAGCAAGCACCTCTCTCTCTTTTTATCACTGAACTAAGGGCATGTTTTGGCCAACCAAACCTCAGCAGGGATATATTGGCCTTGGAGGGGGTACAGCGCAGATATTTCAGAATCGTACCGGGACTTAAAAGGGTTACATTATGAGAACAGGTTGCATAAACTTGGTTTGTATTTCCTGGGGTTTAGAAGGTTTGAGGGGTGATTTAATCGAGGTGTTTAAAATGGTAAAGGGATTCAATCGGGTGGATTCAGAGAAGCTATTTCCTCTGGTGGGGGAATCCAGAACAAGGGGGCGTAACCTTAAAATAGAGAGAGGCCGTTGAGGAGTGAAATCAAGAAACATTGTTTCACACAAAGGGTAGTAGAAATCTGGAACTCTCTTTCTCCTCTTCCTCCCCCCCCCCCAAGGCTATGTTGCTGGGGGTCAATTAATTTAAGACTGAGCTCGATAGATTTTTGTTGGGTAAGGGTATTAAATGATGTGCAGCAAAAGTGGATAAATGGAGTTGAGATAAAAATCAGCCATTATCTGATTGAATGGCAGAACAGTCTTGAGGGGCTGAATGGCCTACTTCTGTTCCCATATTCCTTTACAAACCCTGTTCTCTGTATGTTCTCTCTGCAGTTAATTCCTTTTGTGGGCGAGGAGCCCTTCAGACCTATGGATCTTCCAAATGTTGGCGGTTTGGCAAACAAAGAGTGCCAGGAAATCCTCGAGGTAAAATGGCGGGCTCACAGCTCCTGATTTTGAAATAATTTCTGTACCACGCTAGTAAAAGTGCAGTAGGCCCTTGGTTAAAAATTATCTCTGGCTCTCTCTGGGAACCCCCAGACTCGCTCCACCCAGAGTTTTAAATAATAGCAGACAGCCCCTGGCATTGCCCATGCGTAGTCTGGGAGTTCAGAGAACCAGAGACGAGACGAGGAAACTTTTTTTTTTACACGGCGAGTTGTTATGATCTGGAATGCGCTGCCTGAAAGGGTGATGGAAGCAGATTCAATAGTAACTTTCAAAAGGGAATTGGATAAATACTTGAAGGGGAAAAATTACAGGGTTATGGGGAAAGAGTAGGGGAGTGGGATTAATTGGGTAGCTCTACCAAGAAGCCAGCACAGACACGATGGGCTGAATGGCCTCCTTCTGTGCTGTATCGTTTTATGATTCTCGTTCTGAGGCTAAGCTGCTAACCTGGCCTGGCCCTTTAAGGCCACTGTTCAAATCCTGCTTGTAAGTTTCAAGTAACTTGTTGCTGCCTGTAAGTTGCTTGTAAATAGTGAATGACCTTTGTTTAACCTCTAACAAAATGAATTGTCTGGCGCATAACAACTGATTTGGTGTCAACTCTAGTTTCAGTTCACCGTGCTAAAATCCGCATTAAATAAAACCTGGATATTTCAATTTGATTGACCAAATTGCAAAGGCAAACTCCTGAAGCGAAAGCCTGGTGGAGTGTTGTAGTGGATAATCGCAGCCTCCACGGGATTCAAAATATAAATGAATGGAGGAAAATCAGCCGTCGGCACCAACCTGCCCGACTTTCTGATATTTGTTCAGGCTATCCAGTACGACTGGACACAGACCCAAGAAACACTCCCCTAGACGTTGTACAATGCAATTCCACTGGAGGGCAGTACTGAGGGAGAGCTGCACTGTCAGAGATGCTGTCTTTCGGATGAGACGTTAAACTGAGGCGCCCTGTCTGCCCCCTCGGGTGGATGTAAAAGATCCCATGGCATTATTTCAAGGAAGAGCAGGGGAGTTATTCCCGGTGTCCTCACCAATATTTACCACTCAACCAACACCTAATGCATATTATTTGGTCACTATCTCATTACTGTTTATAGGACCTTGCTGTGCACAGATTGGCTGCCACATTTCCCACAATACAGCAGTGACTATATTTCAATGGCTGTAAAGAGCTTTGGGACGTCCTGAGGTTGTGAAAGACACTTTTTAAATGCAGGTTCTTTCCCTTTCTCGCTCTCTCTCTCGCTCTCTCTCTCTCTCTCTCTCTCTCTTTCCCCACGGACAGGGGAATGTCTATGGATGTTATTTATATGGACTTCCAGAAGGCATTTGATAAAGTCCCACATAAGAGACTGTTAACTAAGGTAGAAGCCTACGGAGTTGAGGGCAAATTATTGACCTGGCTAGGAAATTGGCTGAGCGGCAGGAAACAGGCAGTAGGGATAATGGGCAGGTACTCAAATTGGCAGGATGTGACTAGTGGTGTCCCGCAGGGATCTGTGTTGGGGCCTCAACTATTCACCGTATTTATTAACGACTTAGATGATGGGATAGAAAGCCACATATCCAAATTTGCCGATGACTCATAGATAGGCGGCATTGTAGATGAAAGCATAAAGTTATAGAGATATTGATAGATTAAATGAGAGCAAAACTGTGGCAAATGGATTTCAATATAGGCAAATGTGAGGTCATCCACTTTGGGCCTAAAGATAGAACAGGGTACTTTCTAAATGGTGAAAAGCTGAAAACAGTGGAGGTCCAGAGACTTGGGGGGTCCAGGTACACAGATCATTAAAATATCATGAACAGGTACAGAAAATAATCAAAGTCTAATGGCCTTTATATCTAGAGGACTAGAATACAAGGGGATAGAAGTTATGCTGCAGCTATACAAAGCCCTGGTAGACCACACCTGGAGCACCACAACTTAGGAAGGATATATTGGCCTTGGAGGGAGTGCAGCGTAAATTTACCAGAATGATACCCGGACTCCAAGGGTTAAATTACGAGGAGAGATTACACAAACTAGGGTTGTATTCCCTGGAATTTAGAAGGTTAAGGGGTGGTTTGATCAAAGTTTTCAAGATATTAAGGGGAACAGATAGGGTAGATAGAGAGAAACTATTTCCACTGGTTGCGGATTCTAGGACTAGGAGGCATAGTCTAAAAATTAGAGCCAGACCTTTGAGGAGTGAAATTAGGAAACACTTCTACACACACAGGGTGGTAGAAGTTTGGAACTCTCTTCCGCAAACGGCAATTGATGCTCAGTCAATTAATTTTAAATCTGAGATCGATAGATTTTTATTAACCAAAGGTATTAAGGGATATGGGGCAAAGGCAGGTATATGGAGTTATGTCACAGATCAGCCATGATCTCATTGAATGGCGGAACAGGCTCGAGGAGCGAAATGGCCTCCTCCTATTCCTATGTTACTTTTTCGCTCTCTCGCTCTTTTCCCTTTTTCTTTCTTTCTCTCTCTCCCTCTCTTTTTAGGGGCAACACGGTGGCATAGTGGTTAGCACTGTTGCCTCACAGCACCAGGGACCCGGGTTCGAATCCGGCCTCTGGTGACTGTCTGTGTGGAGTTTGCACATTCTCCCCGTGTCTGCGTGGGTTTCCTCCGGGTGCTCCGGTTTCCTCCCACAGTCCAAAGATGTGCGGGTTAGGTTGATTTGGCTATGATAAATTGACCCTTAGTGTGTAGGGGGGATTAAATACGTGGGGTTACGGGGATAGGGTGGGATATGTGTCGGTGCAGGCTCGATGGGCCGAAATGGCCTCTATCTCCACTGTGGGGATTCTGTGATTCTTTCCCTTTTCTCTCTCTCGATTTGTGATGTGGCCATGCACTGAAAACAGTAGCTCTAACCGTGCCTTGTTTTCTGCTTCTATTTACTTTCCCTCCCTCTGGGACTCTCTTTGGGAGCTCAGCACCAAGTGGTCAATGTCCAATGCGCTGGAGTAACTTTTAATAAGGTTCTCTTAATTAAATGACATTAATAGGGAAACTGTGTTGCTGGAGGCAATTACCCTTCGTGTTTTCCGTGCCCCAGTTAATATTTGCTGGCTTGAAAAGAAATTAAATAAGCTTAAGCGAATCCTTCCCCTACTTCACACTATTCTCTAAGGGGATAGTGTGAAGATGCAAAGCCCCTGCATTACAGCACTTCAAAAAGTACTCTTCAAAAAGGCTGTAAAGCACTTTGGGACGTCCTGAGGTCATGACGTATATAAATGCAAGTCTTTTTATGAGACAAAGACTAACGTGTGTGTGTAACCGAGATGCGCTAAATCAAGACGTGGGTAAATGAGTGGTCACTCGGGGTTTCCGAGTTCTGGAGCTTCATGCAGCCACACCCTCCTCCTTTCTTTCTTCCCCCCCCTCCCCCTCCCGTGTCCCATTTTTAGATTCTAATCTGTGTTGTTTGCAGCTACTCTGTCTGCTGTTCCTGTGGGCTGTGTGTGAGGTGGTGATTCATTGTGCTCTGAGCTGCAGTTCTGAGTTGAGCCAGTGGATGGTGGTATATAGAGGGTCTGTGGTGCTGTGCCCTGTCTGTCTCACTGTTCAAACTTATTCATGAGAAAGAGGCATTCGATCCATCAAACCTCTTCGCTCCAGTACATTCATTGAAATAACTACAGCCACAGTCGCACAATAATCACAAACCGTTCCGTTTTTCCACTGGACAGTCCAGCTTTTGAGTGCCTTTTTCAGAAATAGAAACCGGATGTTACTGGGTAGAAATTTGTCATTGCTGGGCCAGCGCGCACTCTCTCTCTTCCCCCTCTCTGTCTGTCTCTGTCTGTCTCTCCTCCCTGCCTCTCTCTCTCTCTCTCTCTCTCTCTCTCTCTCTCTCTCTCTCTCCTTCTCTCTCTCCTTCCCCCCCTCTCTCTCTCTCCTTCCCTTCTCTGTCTCCTTCCCCTCTCTCTCTCTCTCTCTCTCTCTCTCTCTCTCTCTTTCTGTCTCCTCCTCCTGTCTCCTTCTCTCTCTCTCTCTCTCTCTCTCTCTGTCTCCTTCTCCTCTCTCTCCTTCCTCTCTCTCTCACTCGCTCTCCTTCCCCCCGCTCGCTCGCGCTCTCTCTCTCCTTGCCCGCTCTCTGTCTCTCTCTCTCTCCTTGCTTGCTCTCTCTCTCCTTGCCCGCTCTTGCTCTCACTCTCTCTCTCTCTCTCTCCTTGCCCTCCCTCCCTCTCTCTCTCCTTGCTCGCTCTCTTCTTGCCCACTCTCTCTCTCCTTGCTCCATCTCTTTTTCTCTCCTTGCCCGCTCTCTTCTTGCCCTCTCTCTCTCTCTCTCTCCTTGCGCCCGCGCCCTCTCGCCCGCGCCCGCTCGCCCTCCTCGACCGCTCTTCTCTTACCCCGCTCTCTCCTAGCCTCTTTCTGTCCATCAGAATTCTCTACTCCGAGCAACAATTAAGTACAGATTGAATCTAGGTTGAGCTTGGAGCACAGTGAACTGTTGCCTTAATCATATGCTTGCTGTATTACAAGTGTTAAATCACAGTAGGTCATGTTATGTTCTTGGTCTCTCTTAAATGTCAGATTATTTTTGTGTCTGTGCGCGATATCCATTCATATCGGACCTTAGTAATTTATCTAAAAGGTTGCTCGTTAAGTTTAGTTTTTCTTTAAATGCCAAGGACTCTTGTGCTATATGGGCCTGAGCCAGATAGCTCCCCAATTACTGGCTAATTCATGTCTGAAAGCAAACTGCAAGTAATTAGTAAAAAGGTCAGTGTAATCAGCATTGTAGAAAAAAATTGCCAAATGTTCCTAGTTCCCAGTGTTGGTGCATCTGAGTAAGTTCATTAGACAGAAGCGGTGCATCTCGGGGTCAGGGCTCCAAGAACATCTGATGTATCATAGTGTACCAAACAGCATATTGTTTTGTGTAAGGTGCAGGTACAGCAAGCAATAAGGAAGGCAAATGGCATGTTGGCCTTTATTGCAAGGGGGTTGGAGTATAAGAGTAATGAAGTCTTGCTACAATTGCACAGGGCTTTGGTGAGACCACACCTGGAGTATTGTGCACAGTTTTGGTCTCTATCTAAGGAAGGATATACTTGCCTTAGAGGTGGTGCAATGAAGGTTCACTAGATTGATTCCTGGGATGAGAGGGCTGTCCTATGATGAGAGATTGTGTAGAATGGGCCTATACTCTCTGGAGTTTAGAAGAATGAGAGGTGATCTCATTGAAACATACAAGATTCTGAAGGGGATTGACAGGGTAGATGCTGAGAGGTTGTTTCCCCTGGCTGGAGGGTCTCGAACTAGGGGACATAGTCTCAGGATAAGGGGTAGGCCATTTAAGACTGAGATGAGGAAGAATTTCTTCACTCAGAGGGTTGTGAATCTTTGGAATTCTCTACCCCAAAGGGCTGTGGATGCTGAGTCTTTGAGTATATTCAAGGCTGAGATAGATAGATTTTTGGACTCTCGGGGAATCAAGGGATATGGAGATCGGGCGGGAAAGTGGACTTGATGTAGAAGTTCAGCCATGATCTTATTGAATGGCGGAGCAGGCTCGAGGGGCCGTATGGCCTACTCCTGCTCTTACCCTTGCATAAGAAGAACATAAGTAGTATGGTAGCATAGTGGTTATGTTACTGGACTAGTAATCCAGAGGCCTGGACTAATGATCTGCAGACGTGAGTTCAAATCCCACCACAGCAGCTGGGGAATTAAAATTCAGTTAATTAAATAAATCTGGAATTAAAAAGCTAGTATCGGAAATGATGACCATGAAACTACCGGATTGTCGTAAAAACCCATCTGGTTCACTAATGACCTTTAGAGAAGGAAATCTGCCGTCCTTGCCTGGTCTGGTCTATATGTGACCCACAGCAATGTGGTTGACTCTTAACTGCTCTCTGAAATGGCCGAGCAAGCCACTCAGTTGTACCAAACTGCTAGGACAAAGTCAGCACTGTGGAAGTACCTTCACCACACGGACTGCAGCGGTTCAAGAAGGCGACTCGCCGCCACCTTCTCGAGGGCAATTAGGGATGGGCAATAAATGCCGGCTTTGCCAGTGATGCCCACAGCCCGGGAATGAATTTAAGAAAACAAAAAAAAATGCCTCTGTCTTCTCCGGTGGATGCAAAAGATCGCATGGCACTATTTTGATGAAGAGCAGGGGAGTTCTACCCGGGACGATATTTACTATCATTACTGAATCTGCTTCCATCACCCTTTCAGGCAGTGCATTCCAGATAACTCGCTGGGTAAAAAAATAATTCTCATCTTCCCCCTGGTTCTTTTGTCATTTATCTTAAATCTGTGTCCTCTGGTTACTGACCTTCCTGCCACTGGAAACGATTTCTCCTTATTTACTCTACCAAAACCCTTCATGATTTTGAACCTCTCTTAAATCTCCCTTAACCGTCTCTGCTCTCGGGAGAACATAAGAAATAGGAGCAGGAATAGGCCACTTGGCCCCTCGAGCCTGCTCCGCCATTCAGTAAGATCATGGCTGATCTAGGGCTCAAAGCCACTTCCCAGCCCGCTCCCCATAACCCTTCACTCCCTTATCTTGCAAAAATCTTGTCTATCTCCACTTTAAATGTATTTAATGACCCAGCCTCCACAGCTCTCTGGGGCAGAGAATTCCACAAATTTACAACCCTCAGAGAGAAGTAGTTCCTCCTCGTCTCAGTTCTAAAAGGGCGACCCTTTATTCTGAAACTATGCCCCCGAGTTCTAGATTTCCCCACGAGGGGAAACATCCTCTCTGCATCTACTCTGTCGAGCCCCCTCAGTATCTTGTATGTTTCGATAAGATCACCTCTCATTCTTCTAAATTCCAATGCGTATAGGCCCAGCCTGCTCAACCTTTCCTCATAAGTCAAACCCATCATCTCTGGAATTAATCTAGTGAATCGTCTCTGACCTGCCTCCAATGCAAGTATATCCTTCCTTAAATAAGGAGACCAAAACTGTACGCAGCACTCGAGGTGTGGTCTCACCAATACCCTGTACAGTTGTAGCAGGACTTCCCTGCTTTTATACTCCAACCCCCTTGAAATAAAGGCCAACATTCCATTTGCCTTTTTGATTACTTGCTGTACCTGCATGCTAACTTTTTGTGTTTCATGCACAAGGACCCCCAGGTCCCTCTGAACTGTAGCATTTTGTAATCTCTCTCCATTTAAATAATAGTTTGCTTTTTTATTTTTCCTGCCAAAGTGGATAACAGCCCCCAGCGTCTCCAATCTCCACATAGCTGAAATCCCTTACACAAAACAATACGCTGTTTGGTCCACTAATATTTTTTTTTTTTTTTTTTGTAAATGTAGAAAAAGACTGAAATATGGTGGCAGCATGTGTCTGAGCACCATCAAAGGGAGGAGGGAATACTGGCCTCTCCTGTTAAACATTCTGTTTCTTTCCTCTCTCAGAAACTGCATCAGAAGAACCAAGAACTGAAGCACATTATGGACCAGCTACGGAATCTCATATGGGACATCAATTCTATGCTGGCAATGAGGAACTAAGCTCTGGGTGAAGATCCCATTTTGTTTTACAAACTGACCTCGCCATTTAGATCCCTTTAAACAAAGAACCCTTCAAGTAGTTTGTGTGTTTTTTGTTTTGTTTTTGCATTGTGTGTGTATATATATATAAAACCGTTTTTCTACATTTACAAAAAAAAAAGAAAAACAAAAAAATATATAATTTGTACACGGTGGGGTGGGGGGTAGGGAAATTAATTTGACAGTTCAATGAATACTTTGTCCAGTATTTCTGTGCAGATGCCATGAGTCTCACTCAAACAACGTGTTGCGTTATTTTTGTGTGTGAAATGCTGATCGGGTCCAGTTTTTCTGTGTGGGACTTCTTGGCAATGTGGGCAAGGTCCAGGGCCAGGGGGTTGCCAACCCTCCAGGGCAGTCCTGGAGTCTCCATGAATTGAAGATTGATCTCTCGAACGCTGCGCTCAACACCCGGGAGAAAAATCATCCGTGTATTAAAGAAAATTGTGTGCTCTTTAAAGTTTTCTTTGACCGCTTTCACTTGTTAGTTGTTTTTTTAAAAGAACATTGGAGATGGGGGCAACAGGGCTGGGTGGGTGTGTTAATGAGTGTCTACGAACATGGGAACAGGAGTAGGTCATTCAGCTCCTTGAGCCTGTTCCTCCATTCAATCAGATCATGCCTGATCTGTATCTTAACTCCATCTACCCACCTTGGTTCCGTAACCCTTAATACCCTTGCCTAACAAATCTATCAATCTCCGTTTTAAAATTTTCAATTCACCCACAGTTTCAACAGCTTTTTGTGCGGGGGAGAGTTCCAGATTTCCACTATCCTTTTGTATTGTATTATATTTTATATGACCTAGGAACAGGAGGAGGCAATCAGCCCCTTGAGCCTGTTCCGCCATTCAATGAGATCATGGCTGATCTGTATTATAACTCCATCCCACCCGCCTTGGCTCCATATCCTTTTATAGCCTTGGCTAGCAAAAATCTATCGCTCTCAAACTTAAAATTATTAATTGAGCTTTCATCGACTGCTTTTTGTTGGAGGGAGTTCCACACTTCTACCACCCTTTCCATGAGGAACTGTTTCCTAACTTCTCTCCTGAATGGCCCAGCTCTGATTTTAAGGTTACCTTGTCCTAGAATCCCCCCACCAGCAGAAAAAGTTTCTCTTCGTCTACCCTATTAATTCCTTTCGAAATCCTAAAAACCTCAATTCAGTCACCCCTTAACCTTCTATATTCCAGGAAATACAAGCTTAGTTTATGTAATCTCTCCTCATAATCAAACCCTGGGAGCCCTGATAACGCATTGGGCTGTGAAGAAGTACTGCCTGACATCACCCCTGAACAGCCTGGCTCTAATTTTAAGGTTATGTCCCCTTGTTCTGGACTCCCCCCTCACCAGAGGAAATAGTTTCTCTCTCTCTGTGTGTCTCTCTCTCTCTCTCCCTCTCTCTCTCTCTCTCTCTCTCAACCCTCTCTCTCTCTCTCTCTCTCAACCCTATCAACTCCTTTAAACACTGCAATTCTATCACCTTAATCTTCTATGCAACCTGTCCTCATAATTTAACCCTTTTAGCCCCAGTATCATTTTGGTGAATCTGCGCTGCTCCCCCTCCAAAGGCCAATCTATCCTTCCTGAGGTGCGGGGCCCAGAACTGAACACAGTGCTCCAGATGCAGTCTAACCAGAGCTTTATACAACTGTAGCCTCCTTGAGATAAAGGCCAACATTGCATAAGCCTTATAAATTATTTATTTTTGTACCTGTCCATTAGCTTTTAGTAATTTCTGTACTTGGACCCCTACATCTCTCTGCTCCTCCTTGAAAAGGAAGGCTTAGAAAAATCTGTGTTTTGCCTGTTTGCTTCCTAGCGAATTTTCCAGTGGCTCAGCTGTAAATCCATCGTCTACGGTCGGTGCCCTCACCTGCGCAAAAACCCTCGTATCCTGTAAGCCCTGTCCATCCCATGTTTGTTGGGCAAGTGTCTTAAGGGTCACGCAACCAAGGAGGGTGGATGGAGTTAAGATACAGATCAGCCATGATCTAATTGAATGGCAGTCAAGGCTTGAGGGACTGAATGACCTGCTGCTGTTCCTGTTCCTATTCCTAGTGTGGCTCTTAGCCCTGTCGTAGTACGTTGACGGGCACCCTGGCTAACTCTCCGCATTGTGCAATGCATTTACCAGCTGAACCATCTGGGAACGCTCACCTGAACACACAAGCTGCTTCAATCTGTTCAACCACTGGAAAAACCACACTCGGCAACAGACCATTCGCACTTGTCAGACTGCAGTATGTTACTGCATTAGTGAGAAACCGTTTTGTCCGCTGTGCCTCGGGAGTTGGAGGGCGCGATTCCTCACTGCGCATGTGCCGTTGTGTAATTACCTAACTTGGAAGTCCTATCATAGTATTTGTGGTGACTAGTGGATTTCATTTGTACCTAGGTGGTCCTTGCAGACAGAAACAAATTCCGCAAAATTTAATAAAAACAATAAAATACAAAGGGCTGCAAGTGTTAGTCTGTCGAAGGAAGCTGTCAATGTCTTATTTATGTAGAAAAATGCAAATGGAAGAGGTAGTTTTTGTTTCGATCCCATCAGTCAATGAAAACCATTTGTTAAATTGATCCCTTTGTAAACTGTTTGAATTACAGAGTGCATAATCTATTGCTTGCCAAGAATTTAGTCAATTTTCTCATCTTTGGGATGATAACTCCCTGAGGGCTCACCACCTGCTCAAGGAGGTTGCAGGTTTGAACACAGTCTGTACTGCCACTTGGGTACAAGACCTGGCCTCAACAGCACTGGCTCAGGGAGAGAATCAGCCAAGGTTGTTCTGCCTGACACTCCTGTCCAGCAACCCCTGCTGGCAAATGCATCTGTGGATAACAGATGAAGATGGGATTGGACTTGGCTGTGATGCCATCGTAGGCGAATAGCCCGTTGCCACTCGCAGGCAAAGAATGGCCGCTTGGACGAGGTACCGATAGGGGGATACCCTGACACAAATCAGTGCGTTCAGAGGAGGAGTCCAAGAATATTGGTCACAGATTAGGGAAGAGATGGTAACACCAGGGGCAAGAGCTACTAAAGAGACCCGATTCGTGAAAAAGGGACAAACCTTTTTTTGTTAATTTGCAAATAACACGAGTCAAATGAAAGAATTGCTCCTGAAGGAGCGGCCCTTTAATGATAAATAGTTGCCCACAGAACATATTCCTCACGTACATCCATGCCTTTGTGCATCCAGACTCAACTATTCCAATGTTCTCCTGGCCGGCCTCCCACCCTCTGTAAACTTGTTCTCATCCAAAACTTTTCTGCCTGTATCCTAACTTGCTCTAAGTCCCGTTCTCTCATCACCCCTGTGCTCGCTGACCTGCATTGGTTCCCGGTCCAGCAACGCCTTGATTAAAAAAATCTCATCCTTGTGTTCAAATCCCTCCATGGCCTCGCCCCTCCCTATCTCTCTAACCTCCTCCAGTCCTATAACCCTCTGAGATTTCTGCGCTCCTCCAATTCTGGCTTCTTGCACATCCCCAGTTTTAATCGCTCCACCACTGGCGGCCATGCCTTCAGCTGCCTGGGCCCTAAGCTCTAGAATTCCCTCCCTAAACCTCTCCGCCTCTCTCTCCTTTAAGATGCTCCTTAAAACCTACCTCTTTGACCAAGCTTTTGTTCATCTGTCCTAATATCTCCTATGTGGCTCGGTGTCAAATTTTGTTTGATAATCGCTCCTGTGAAGCGCCTTGGGATGTTTTACAATGTTAAAGGTGCTACATAAATGCAAGCTGCTGTTGTTTTAAAACACCTGTGAAAATGTCCTATTCACAGGCTCTAGGCCATCCATTGTGTTCAGCTATTGGGAAGGGTTTTGCATTGGGGTGTTCCCAGCAGCCAGGTCCCTCCAGACTGTGTCTGTTCGAAAACACTGGTTTGCAGTTGATTTACATAAAGCACAGCGCCCAGGTGTTTATTAGAAACCAAGATTCTGAATTCCAATTGCTGTCCCTTGTGAGGTGTAATATGAACTTGTCAGCATCAATGGAGAGCAATCGCCTGAGGAAAAAAAGAATGAAATCCCCCACAAGTTATACAGTATATAAAGAAAATATATGGGGCTGGGGAGTCATTTCATGACCAATCTAATCTCACAGTTTAAAGATGGTTATAAACTGAGAGTTAGGGTCAATTAACTGGTCAAATAGAATACCATTTTATTTCACTTTTACCTATCTGACTTAGAGTTGAAGACTTGAAAAACAATCTGTAACTCACTCCCAAGTATATAATATTCTATATACAAATTGATTAGATTCCAGCCTGTAACTCACTCCTGGGTATCTGTTATTCCACACAAACTGTCCTGATTAAATTCCAGCCTGTAACTCACCCTTTGGTATCCCGTGAAATATATATAAACCAACCGATCCTGTCGATTGGATTCTACCATGTAACTCACTCCTGGGAATAAACCATCTGAAGCTCTTGGTTGGATTGCAGCCTCTGATGTTCTATACGTTTTAGTAATATTCTGTTAGATATACTGTGCTGCCCGTATCCTAACTCGTACCAAGTCCCATTCACTCATCACCCCTGTGCTCACTGACCTACATTGGCTCCCGGTCCAGCAATGCCTTGATTTTAAAATTCTCATCGTTGTGTTCAAATCCCTCCACGGCCTCGCCCCTCCCTATCTCTGTAACTTCCTCCAGCCCGACAACCCTCCGAGATCTCTGCACTCCTCCAATTCTGGCCTCTTGCGCATCCCCAATTTCCTTTGCTCCACCATTGGCCTGCCTCGGCCCTAAGCTCTGGAATTCCCTCTCCACCTCTCCGCCTTTAAAAACATAAGAACGAGGAGCAGGAGTAGGCCATACGGCCCTTCGAGCCTGCTCCGCCATTCTATAAGATCATGGCTGATCATCGACCTCAACTCCACTTTCCCGCCCGATCCCCATATCCCTTGATTCCCCTAGGGTCCAAAGATTTATCTATCTCAGCCTCGAATATACTCAATGACTCAGCATCCACAGCCCTTTGGGGTAGAGAATTCCAAAGATTCACAACCCTCTGAGTGAAGAAATTCCTCCTCATCAGTCTTAAATGGCCGACCCCTTATCCTGAGTCTATGCCCCCTAGTTCTAGGCTCTCCAGCCAGGGGAGACAACCTCTCAACATTTACCCTGTCAATCCCATTCAGTATCATATGTTTCAATGAGATCGCCTCTCATTCTTCTAAAATCCAGAGAGTATAGGCTCAATCTCTCCTCAAAGGACAACTCTCTCATCCCAGGGATCAATCTGGTGAACCTTCGTTGCACCGCCTCTAAGGCAAGTATGTCCTTCCTCAGATAAGAAGACCAAAATTGTGCACAGTACTCCAGGTGTGGTCTCACCAAGACCCTGTACAATTGTAATGAGACTTTCTTACTCTTATACTCCAACGCCCTTGCAATAAAGGCCAACATGCCATTTGCCTTCCTAATTGCTTGCTGTACCTGCATGCTAACTTTCTTTGTTTCCTGTACGCGGACACCTAAATCTCTCTGAACATCAACATTTAATAGTTTCTCACCATTTAAAACATATCTGTGTTTCTATTCTTCCTTCCAAATTGAATAACCTCACATTTCCCCACATTATACTCCATCTGCCACCTTATTGCCCTTAAGACGGCCCTTAACTCCTTAAAATCTACCTCTCTGACCAAGCTGTTGTTCACCTGTCCTAATATCTCCTTACGTGGCTCAGTGTCAAATTTTGTTTGATAACGTACCTGTAAAGTGCCTTGGGAACGCTTTACTACGTTAAAGGCGCTATAAAAATGCCAGTTGTAGTTATGGGGTGTTTTCGGCTGACATTTCAGTGCAGTACTCAGGGAATGCTGCCTTGTCAGCGGTGCCGTTCTTCCAAGGAGCTGTTAAATTGAAGCCAGTTCTATCCTCCACATGACACTTTCTGAAGAACAGCAAGGAGTTCTTGTGTCCTAGCCAACGTTCTTCACTCAACCAATCAGCTATTCATCTCATTGCTTTTTGTTGGACCTTGGCTACTTCATTTCACTATCATAACAACAGTGACTGCGTTTAGGAACATAGGACCAGGAGGAGGCCATTCAGCCCTTCGAGCTTGTTCCGCCATTCGATTAGATCGTGGCTGATCTGTATCTTAACTCCATCTACCTGCCTTGGTTCTGTAACCCTTAATACCCTTAATCTATCAATCTCAGTTTTTAAATTTTCAACTGACCCTCCCCCCCCCCCCCCCCCCCCAGCCTCAACAGCTTTTTGGTGGGAGAGTTCCAGATTTCTACTACTCTTTGTGTGATGAAGTGCTTTCTGACATCACTCCTGAATGGCCTAATCTGTCTGAGGCTGAATCACAATGTTCGCAACCTTGGTGTCATATTTGACCCTGAAATGAGCTACCGACCACATATCCGCAGCATAACAAAGACCGCCAATTTCCACCTCTGTAACATCGCCCGTCTCCGTCCCTGCCTCAGCTCATCCGCTGCTGAAACCCTCATCCATGCCTTTGTTACCTCTAGACTTGACTATTCCAACGCACTCCTGGCTGGCCTCCCACATTCTACCCTACGTAAACTTGAGGTGATCGAAAACTCGGCTGCCTGTGTCCTAACTCGCACCAAGTCCCGTTCACCCATCACCCCTGTGCTCGCTGACCTACATTGGCTCCCAGTTAAGCAACACCTCGATTTCAAAATTTTCATCCTTGTTTTCAAATCCCTCCATGGTCTCGCCCCTCCCTATCTCTGTAATCTCCTCCAGCCCCACAACCCCCTGAGATATCTGCGCTCCTCTAATTCTGGCCTCTTGAGCATCCCTGATTATAATCGCTCAACCATTGGAGGCCGTGCCTTCTGTTGCCTAAGCCCTAAGCTCTGGAATTCCCTGCCTAAACCTCTCCGCCTCTCTATCCTCCTTTAAGACGCTCCTTAAAACCTACCTCTTTGACCAAGCTTTTGGTCATCTGCCCTAATTTCTCCTTATGTGGCTCGGTGCCAATTTTTTTGTCCTATAATACACCTGTGAAGCGCCTTGGGATGTTTTACTATGTAAAAGGCACTATATAAATACAAGTTGTTGTTGTTAAGGTTATGTCCCCTTGTTCTGGACTGCCCCCATCAGAGGAAAATGTTTCTCTCTATCTACCTTATCAACGCCTTTGATCATTTTGGATCACCCCTTAATCTTTTATATTCAAGCGAATACAAACCTTGTCTATGTAATCTGTCCTCATAATTTAACCCATTTAGCCCCGGTACTAACTCATCTAATCAACAGGATTGGGTAGTTTATATATCGAACAAGGGATACCCAAGGATGAGTTACAGGCTGGAATCTAAGCAGGAGGGTTCAGATCATTTGTATATAGAATATTAGATACTTGGAAGTGAGTTCAAAATTATGATGGGTTTTGATAGAGTAAAAGAGTAGAACTGCTTCCACTGGTGGCAGGGTTGGTAACCAGAGGACACAGATTAAAAAACCAGAAAGGAAGTGAGGATGAATGGTTTTACACAGCGAGGTGTTATGATCTGGAATGCGCTGCCTGAAAGGGCGGTGGACGCAGATTCAATGGTGACATTCAAAAAGGAACTGGATAAATGCTCGAAGGGGAGAAGATTGCAGGGCTATGGGGATAGAGCAGGGGAGTGGGACTAATTGGACAGCTCTTTCAAAGAGCCGGCACTGGTATGATGGGCTGAATGGCCTCCTTCTGTGCTGTATGATCCTGCATGTGAAATATTTTGGGACATATTTGAGAGCGAGTAGGAACATAGGAACAGGAATAGGCCATTCAGCCCCTCGAGCCTGTTCCGCCATTCAATGAGATCATGGCTGATCTGTGACCTAAATCCATATTCCCGCCTTTGCCCCATATCCCTTAATACCTTTGGCTAACAAAAACCTATCAATCTCAGATTTAAAATTAACAATTGATCTAGCATCAATTGCTGTTTGTGGAAGAGAGTTCCAAACTTCTACCACCCTTTGTGTGTAGAAGTGTTTCCTAATTTTACTCCTGAAAGGCCTGGCTCTAATTTTTAGGCTATGTCCCCGAGTCCTAGACTCCCCAACCAGCAGAAATAGTTTCCCTCTATCTACCCTATCTGTGTGCTATGCAAATGTATTTCTTTTACTGCAAGTCTATCAAGAAATAGATTGGAGTTAATTACAGGCTGCCGTATAGTAATTGCATAAAATACAAATGGAACAGAGGCTCATTGCCCTGGAGGGGAGTCCTGCTTTCACATTCCCCCCAGGGGAAAGGGAGATGCAGCAACATACAAATAAACAATTGGCGGAGCATTTCAGTGCTTACAGGATTCACAGCTCTTGTCAAATGTTCCCCGATAGAGCTGTCAGGAAGCAGGATGATCATGCTACAGGTCAGAGGGCTGAGTATGTGGAGACGGATCGATTGGCAAAGGGAAAATGTCAGTCACTCGTGCGACTGCAGTCTGCGGGCTCCTGGATCTAAACTCCAGACATTATTCTCTGTCATCCTCCACCTGAGAATAGCCTTACAATTCCTGTCATGTGTCTTTTCGGTCACCTTGCACTACGGCTTGTGGCCCACAAAGATGTGCTGGTATTGCAAATAAGGATCTTACTGTCGCCATTGACCCACAGAATGTCACAAGTCCCTTAAACCGCAACTTAGAATTCTGCATCGAACCAGGATTTAATTTAAATGACAAACTTTTCGCCCAGTTCAACAATTACAATCCATCAGCTCCTGTTTTAGGATCTAATCTGAGCATGACCCTGCTCAGAATTCATGTTGCTCTACTCCCTGCTGAATTGTAATACAATTCCTTTTTAAATGCTTCAGCTAAATGGCTAATTACTGGACCGGTTGGCTATTCATTCATAACTTGGTGACCACCCCCCACCCAAGAAGAGTTTACAACAACAACTTGTATTTATACAGCACCTTTAACGTAGTAAAACGTCCCAAGGCGCTTCACTGGAGCGTAATCAAACACAATTTGACACCGAGCCACATTAGGAGAAATTATGGCAGGTGACCAAAAGCTTGGTCAAAGAGGTAGGTTTTATGGAGCGTCTTAAAGGAGGAGAGAAGCGGTGAAGTTTAGGAGGGAATTCCAGGGCTTAGGCCCTAGGCGGCTGAAGGCACGGCTGCCAATGGTGGGGCGATTAAAATCGGGGATGTGCAAGAGGCCAGAATTGGAGGAGCGCAGAGATCGTGGAGGGTTGTAGGGCTGGATCAGGTTCCGAGGGGCGAGGTCATGGAAGGATTTGAAAACAAGGAAGAGAATTTAAAAATTGAGGCGTTGCCGGACTGGGAGCCAATGTAGGTCAGCGAGCACAGGGGTTGATGGGTAAACAGGACTTTATTACGGTAAGATTTAGTTCATGCCTTCTTTAGTTTATCATTGTGTTCTTTGGTTTTCCATGAATTACGTCTGCACATGCACAACATTTACTGCGTCATTTTAAAGTTTGAATCATGCATCCTCCCCTTTAATCTTTTCACTGAGTGCAGATTAGTCGTCTGCATAAGAAGGTAAGTAAAGAGAACAGGCTATTTGGCTTTTCAAGCTCATTCGCTTCACAAACCATGGTCTGTTAACCCAATCACGGGCTCTATTCAATATCCTGTAGAAGCACCTACCACAGGTAAATCCTGAAGGAGATAAAGCTCAGTGAAATGTCTACCCATTTACATAGATACATAGATACATAGAAAATAGGAGCAGGAGTAGGCCATCCGGCCCTTCGAGCCTGCTCCGCCATTTAATGAGATCATGGCTGATCCTCCAATTCAGTATCCCGTCCCCGCCTTCTCTCCGTAACCCTTAACCCCTTTTGCCTGTAGAAATATATCTAATTCCCTCTTAAATATATTTAATGAGCTGGCGTACACTGCCCTCTGTGGCAATGAGTTCCACAGGTTCACCACCCTCTGAGTGAAGAAATTCCCCCTCATTTCTGTCCTAAATGGTTTAGCCCTTATCCTTAAATTATGTCCTCTAGTTCTGTTCTCACCCGCCAAGGGAAACATTCCTTCTGCATCTAGTCTGTCTAGACCTGTCAGAATTTTATACACTTCTATGAGGTCCCCTCTCAATCTTCTAAACTCCAGTGTGTACATCCCTAAACTACATAGTCTCTCCTCATAGGTCAATCCCGCCATTCCTGGTATCAGCCTGGTGAATCGCCGCTGCACCCCCTCCATGGCAAGAACATCTTTCCTCAGATGAGGCGACCAAAACTGTACACAGTACTCGAGGTGTGGTCTCACCAGTGCCCTGTACAGCTGCAGCAAGGTATCCCTGTTCCTGTATTCCAACCCTTTTGCTATGAAGGCCAGCATACCGTTTGCCTTCTTGACCGCCTGTTGCACCTGCATGCTCGCCTTCAGTGACTGGTGTACAAGAACACCCAGGTCTCTCTGTACTTCCCCCTCTCCCAATTTATTGCCATTTAAATAATAATTTGCCCTCCCGTTCCTGCACCCAAGGTGGATAACTTCGCACTTGTCCACATTATAGTGCATCTGCCATTTATCCGCCCAATCACCCAGTCTGTCCAAATCGCTCTGGAGCTTCCTGGTCTCCTCCTCTGAGCCCACCCCCCCTCCTAGTTTAGTGTCGTCTGCAAATTTGGAAATGCTGCATCCGACTCCCTGATCCAGGTCATTAATGTAAATTGTGAACAGCTGGGGACCCAGTACAGATCCCTGTGGTACCCCACTTGTTACTGCCTGCCATTCAGAAAATGAGCCGTTTATTCCAACTCTCTGTTTTCTATCTGACAGCCAGTTCTCTATCCACGTCAATACTTTCCCCTTTATCCCATGAGCTTCAATTTTCCATGCTAATCTTTTATGTGGGACCTTGTCGAAGGCCTTTTGGAAGTCCAGGTACACCACATCTACTGGCTCTCCCCCATCTATTTTACCAGTTACTCCCTCAAAAAATTCCAATAGATTAGTCAAGCACGATTTACCCTTTGTAAATCCATGTTGACTCTGTCCTATCCTGTCCCCATTTGCTAAGTGCTCCGCTATTTCATCCTTAATGATGGACTCCAGCATTTTGCCCACAACTGATGTAAGGCTTACAGGTCTGTAATTACCTGCTTTTTCCCTGCCCCCCTTTTTGAATAGTGGGGTAACGTTAGCTACCCTCCAATCCATGGGCACTGTACAATTGGATTTGTAATCCAATCAAACTCCAAACCATTTATCCAACCACACCACCATGCTCCACCCAGTACTTCATCATCTGTGTCTACCCTTGTCATCTTGCCCAGTTGCAATCAGAAGGTCGTGGGTTCAAGCCCTGCTCCAGAGACTTGAGCGCGTAGTCTTGACTGACACTACAGTGCAGTATTGAGGGAGCACTGCACTGTCGGCGGTGATGGACCCTGCCTGTCCATTCAGATGGGCATTAAAAGATCCCACGGCATTATCTGAAAAAGAGCAGCGAGTTCTCCTGGTGTCCTGGCCAACATTTGTCCCTCAACCAACACCACCAAATTTAGTGTCAAATTTTGTTTGATAACGCTCTTGTGAAGCGCCTTGAGATGTTTTACTACGTTAAAGGCGCTATATAAATGCAAGTTAATGTTGTTGCACTCCAAAAAGGTAATTAATTTGTTGTAAAGCACTTTGGGACGTCCTGAGGAGTATCAGCCGTGGCTCAGTTGGTAGCACACTCGCCTTCTGAGTCAGAATGGTTGTGAGTTCAAGTCTCACTCCAGGGACTTGAGCACATAAATCTAGGCTGACACTCCAGTGCAGGTACTGAGGGAGTGCTGTACTGTCGGAGGTGCTGTTTTTCGGATGAGACGTTAAACCGAGGCCCTGTCTGCTCTCGCAGGTGGACGTAAAAGATCCCATGGCACCATTTTGAAGAAGAGCAGGGGAGTTATCCCTGGTGTCCTGGCCAATACTTGTCCCGCAACCAACATAACAAAAACAGATTATCTGGTCATTATCACATTGCTGTTTGTGGGAACTTGCTGTGCGTGAATTGGCTGCCGCGTTCCCCATATTACAACAGTGACTCCACTTCAAAAGTACTTCATTGGTTGTAAAGCGCTTTGAGACATCTGGTGGTCGTGAAAGGCGCTAGATAAATGCAAGTCTTTCTTTTCTTTTTATTAGCTTCTATATGAACGCAAGTTCTATTTACAAGCTTTCACTTTCAGATACTGACTGACCTGCTGTGGAGTTACAGCAATTTCTGCTTTTATTTTGGGGAAAATAAGAGAGAAAGAAACAAAGGCTTTGCATTTAAACAGCAGCTTATCGCATCCCTCGGAAACATCCCAACACACTTTACACAACAGAATCCTAGAAATTACAGCACAGATTGAGGTAATTTCATCTGCGCAGCTGTTAGCTCCTCTACATTATTTCCCCAATACCTTTTATATTCCTTTTCAAATGCTTATCTAATTCCCTTTTAAATCATGTTATAGTCTCTGCCCCGATAGTAACGCAAGGCAGAATGTTCTATCTTTGAATAACATTCTGCAAAAAATATCTTCCAACTTCTCTTCCATTGTTTCTAGCCCAGCGTTGTCCAATAGAAATTGCTGACTAGCCCCAGGTGTGGCTACAGTGGACACCACTTATAGCCACACGCACTCATTTTAGTAGAAAACGCCGTATGCACAATACGGGTCAATGTACTTCACACGTGTACATTTACTTAACAAACATCCACCATCATTCAGTAACCAAGGGAGTAAAGCAGCCACAAAGATCAAAAAACACTCGCACACTCTGCTTTTCGTCTCACCATTTTACCAACAAACGCACAAAAAGGTGAAATAATCTAGAGAACGTGAGTTCCAATCTACAGTTATACAGGGCCTTGGTGAGACCACACCTGGAGTACTGTGCAGTTTTGGTCTCCTTACCTAAGAGAGGATATACTTGCCATAGAGCGAGTGCAGCGAAGGTTCACCAGACTGATTCCTGGGATGGCAGGACTGTTGTATGAGGAGAGATTGGGTCGACTAGGCCTCTATTCACTAGAGTTTAGAAGAATGAGAGGGGATCTCATTGAAACGTATAAAATTCTGACAGGGCTAGACAGACTGGATGCAGGGAGGATGTTTCCCCTGGCTGGGGGGTCTAGAATGAGGGGTCACAGTCTCAGGATATGGGGTAGAGCATTTAGGACTGAGATGAGGAGAAATTTCTTCACTCAGAGGGTGGTGAACCTGTGGAATTCTCTACCACAGCAGGCTGTGGAGGCCAAGTCACTGAATATATTTAAGAAGGAGATAGATAGATTTCTAGACACAAAAGGCATCAAGGGGAATGGGGAGAGAGCGGGAATATGGTATTGAGATAGAGGATCAGCCATGATCATATTGAATGGCGGAGCAGGCTCGAAGGGCCGAATGACCTACTCCTGCTCCTATTTTTCTATGTTTCGAATCCTACCATGGCAGTTTGAGAATTTGAATTCAGTTTTTGAAAAAAATCTGGAAATAAAATAGCTCCCTCCCTGCTCCCCCGTCCGTCTACAAAACATGCAAAATCCCCCTCAATTCTTTTCTAAAGCTGAGAATCTTCCAATGATGGTTGTTTGCACCAACTGCTGCTTATGACTGAGTCACCAATTACCTCCATCAGGAGGGCCTCTTCTGACCAAAGTAGCTGGATCTCTGCTTTAGATGTTCCATCCAGCTGCGAAACCCCCAAACCACCAATCAGACACCAGCTTACATCATCCTTCTCGAACATGTGGCTCCTGCAATGCCCCAGTTTCAGCTTCTGCAATGTGTCAATATTTTCCACAATAGAACTTTGCGCAACCATTGTATATAAAATCGCTCACTATGCCATCTTGCTTGGGTCCCAGTGTGGAAATCTCTAAGATTCATTTATTCCCTTACCTGACAGATGATATTTCTTTATGCACTGCATTCTTGAGGTCCTTTCCTTTCCAAGCTGACCACTATTAAGGGGAGGGGAGGGGAGGGGGTGAAATCATATTGGAGGTCGTCCTTCTTTGTGATGTACCTTTATTAATGAATCCAGCTTTCGTGATGATTCTGTTGGTGGATTCTGTCCTGTGTAGTACGGAGCAATGCAGATCCGGCACTCCATTTTAGATTTTTTTTAAATTTATTCATTCTCTGGATGTAGGCATCACTGGCCAGCATTTATTGCCCATCGCTAATTGCTCTTGAGACGGTGGTGGTGAGCCGCCTTCTTGAACCGCTGCAGTCTGTGTGGTGAAGGTGTTCCTACAGTGCTGTTAGGTAGGGAGTTCCAGGATTTTGACCCAGCGACGATAAAGGAATGGCCAATATATTTCCAAGTCGGGATGGTGTGTGTGACTTGGAAGGGAACTTGGAGGTGGTGGTGTTCCCATGCACCTGCTGCCCATGTCCTTCTAGGTGGTGGAGGTGGTGGGTTTGGGAGGTGCTGTCAAAGAAGCCTTGGCGAGTTGCTGCAGTACATCCTGTAGATGGTGCACACTGCAGCCACGGTGCACCGGTGGTAGAGGTCGCGGGTTTGGGAGGTGCTGTTGAAGAAGCCTTGGCGAGTTGCTGCAGTGCATCTTGTAGATGGTAAATACTTCATACATTCTATGCTGCTTTCATCTCTGTTTCATTCCTAGAAGGGAACCTCTTACACTTTTCCCTTCACCCTGTTGAGACTAGATTTGATAGAGGTGTTCAAGATCATGAGGGGTCTAGACAGAGTAGATAGAGACTGTTCCCATCGGCAGAGGGGTTGAGAACCAGAGGACACAGATTTAAGGTGATTGGCAGAAGAACCAAAGGCGACATGAGGAAAAACTGTTTTACACAGCGAGTGGTTATGATCTGAATGCACTGCCTGAAATGCTGGTGGAGGCAGATTCAATCGTGGCTTTCAAAAGGGAAGTGGATAAGTACCTGAAGGAAAAAATTTTGCAGGGCTTCAGGGAAAGGGCGGGGGAGTGGGACTCGCTGAAGTGCTCTTGCAGAGAGCCGGCACGGGCTTGATGGGCTGAATAGCCTCCTTCTGTGCTGTAACCATTTTATGATTCTATGATTCTCTCTCTAGCCTGACAAAGTTTCCTGATGATCCCCTACAAAACTACCAACCACTTATGAAACTCCCCTAACATCCTCTCCGCGCTTTATATTACAAATACTCAACCTGGAGGCAACGTAACCTTTCCTATTAACCTTGTCTGTTTGCTACTCACAAACTAGACCAACCTCCCCTCAGGTCAATGAATCACACTTTCCTAAATAATTCTACCTCCAGTATATGTGCCCTGTAGATCCAATTCAACACTTATGCAATACTAAAATCTTTCCAGTAGCTCTAATCATTTTTAAATACATTGCAAGTTGAATGCTCAAATGCACTGAACTCTGATCCCTTATGGGCTCTGATTATTCGATTTACTGTCTACTTGACACTCAGCTTTTCCTTCTCTCCCCAACCCTTCCATTCTATATTCTGTTTTACCTTCTTAGATTCCCTTGCGTTCTCCTGCTCTTTTCCACTTCCTTCTCAACCCCTCACTACCCAAATTCATTGTGTCTCCCTGTTGTAACATAAGAACATAAGAAATAGGAGCAGGAGTAGGCCAATTGGCCCCTCGAGCCTGCTCCGCCATTCAATAAGATCATGGCTGATCTGATCCTAACCGCCAATCTACTATCACAGAACCATCTCCTGAACCTAACAGAATTGGACACACGAAATAGGAGCAGGATCAGGCTACACGGCCCCTGGGCCCGCTACGCTACCCACAGGGCCATGACCGATCCGAACCTAGACTCATGTCCAAATTCCTGCCCTGCTCCCCGTAACCCTTAATTCCCTTTACTTCTAGGAAACTGTCTATTTCTGTTTTAAATTTATGTAATGATGTAGCTTCTACAGCTTTTTGGGGCAGCATATTCCATGGACCTACCACCCTCTGAGTGAAGTAGTTCCTTCTCATCTCAGTTTTGAAAGAGCAGCCCCTTATTCTAAGACTATGCCCCCTAGTTCTAGTTTCACCCATCATCGGGAACATCCTCCCCGCATCCACCCGATCCAACCCCTTCACAATCTTGTATGTTTCAATAAGATCGCCTCTCATTCTTCTGAACTCCAATGAGTAGAGTCCCAATCTACCCAACCTCTCCTCATATGTCCATCCCCTCATCCCCAGGATTAACCGAGTGAACCTTCTTTGTACTGACTCGAGAGCAAGTATGTCTTTTCTTAAGTATGGACACCAAAACTGTATGCAGTATTCCAGGTGCGGTCTCACCAAAACCTTATACAACTGAAGCAATACCTCCCTATTTTTATATTCTATCCCCCTAGCAATGAAAGCCAACATTCCATTGGCCTTCTTAATCACTTGCTGCACCTGCATACTAACCTTTTGAGTTTCGTGCACCAGGACCCCCAGATCCCTTTGTACTTCAGTACTTTCCAGTTTCTTGCCATTAAGATAATAACTTGCTCTACTATTTTTCCTGCCAAAGTGCATAACCTCACATTTTCCAGTATTGTATTCCATCTGCCAAATCTCTGCCCACTTACTTAGCCTGTCTATGTCCCCTTGCAGATTTTTTATGTCCTCCTCACTCACTACTTTCCCTCCCATCTTAGTATCATCTGCAAACTTTGATATGTTACACTCGGTCCCCTCCTCCAAATCGTTAATATAGATTGTAAAGAGTTGGAGACCCAGCACTGACCCCTGCGGAACACCACTAGTTACTGATTGCCAGTCTGAGAATGAACCATTTATCCCAACTCTCTGCCATCTGTTAGATAGCCAATCCTCTATCCATGCCAGAATATTACCCCCAATCCCGTGATTTTTTATCTTAAGCAATAATCTTTTGTGTGGCACCTTGTCAAATGCCTTTTGGAAGTCTAAATACACCACATCCACTGGTTCCCCTTTATCCACCCTGTATGTTAATTCCTCAAAGAACTCCAGCAAATTTGTCAAACATGACTTCCCCTTCATAAAACCATGCTGACTTTGTCCTATTAAATTATGATTATCCAAATGTCCCATTACTGTCTCCTTAATAATGGACTCCAAAATTTTACCTACCACAGATGTTAGGCTAACCGGTCTATAGTTTCCAGCCTTCTGTCTACTGCCCTTTTTAAATAAGGGTGTTACATTAGCAGTTTTCCAGTCTGCCGGGATCTTTGCTGAGTCCAGGGAGTTTTGGAAAATTATTACCAATGCATCCACAATCCCTACCGCCACTTCCCTCAAGACCCTAGGATCGTAAGCCATCAGGTCCAGGTGATTTATCCGCCTTGAGTCCCATTATTTTACCGAGTACCACTTCATTTAGTGATTTTGATCGTGTTTAGCTCCTCCCCCCCTATAGCCCCCTGTCTGTCCAGTGTTGGGATATTCTTAGTGTCCTCTACTATAAAGACAGATACAAAATATTCATTCAGTGTATTTGCCATCTCCATATTTCCCACCATTAATTTCCTGGTCTCATCCTCTAAGGGACCAACATTTACTTTAGCCACCCTTTTTCTTTTTATATAACTATAAAAACTCTTACTATCTGTTTTTATATTTTTTGCTAATTTACTTTCATAATCTATCTTCCCTTTCTTAATCAATCTTTTTGTTATTTTTTGCTGTCTTTTAAAGTTTTCCCAATCCTCTATCCTCCCACTAGATTTGGCTACCTTATAGGCCCTTGTTTTTAGTTGAATACTATCCTTAATTTCTTTACTTAGCCACGGATGACTGTCTTTTCTTTTACACCCTTTTCTTCTCAGTGGAATATATTTTTTTTGGAAGTTGTAAAATAACTCCTTAAATGTACACCACTGATCATGTATCGTCTTACCCTTTAATCTATTTTCCCAATCCACTCTACTCAATTCTGCTCGCATACCTTCATAGTCTCCTTTATTCAAACTTAGCACGCTTGTTTGAGATCCAACCTTCTCACCCTCTAATTGAATATGGAATTCAACCATGTTATGGTCACTCATTCCAAGGGGATCCTTTACTAGGACATTTTTAATTAATCCTGTCTCGTTACACAGGACCAGATCTAAGGTTGCTTGCCCCCTGGTCAGTTCAGTTACATACTGCTCAAGAAACCCATCCCTAATACACTCAATGAACTCATCCTCAAGGCAGCCCTGCCCAATTTGATTTGTCCAATTAATATGATAGTTAAAATCCCCCATAATTATAGATGTTCCCTTATTACAAGCCTCAACTATTTCCTGATTGATACTCCGTCCAACAGAGTTGCAAATGTTCGGAGGCCTATAGACTACGCCCACAAGTGTTTTTTCCCCTTATTATTCCTTATCTCCACCCAAACTGTTTCATTATCCTGATCTTTTGACCCAATATCATTTCTCTGTATTACAGTGATTCCTTCCTTTATTAACATAGCCACCCCACTTCCCCTTCCTTCCTGCCTGTCCTTCCTGATCGTTAAATAACCTGGTATGTTTAATTCCCAGGCATTGTCACCCTGCAGCCATGTTTCTGTAATGGCCACAAGATCATACCCATATGTAGTTATTTGTGCCATTAACTCATCTATTTTGTTACGAATGCTACGTGCATTCAGATAGAGAACTTTCAAATATGTTTTGTGACACTTAGTTCCTGCTTTTGCCCTTTTTATTACTTTACCTTTTACTCCATACCTTCTGCCCCTTCCTGACACACTCTGGTTTTTAATTTCCCCACTGCTACCTAAGTCTATGACCTTCTCTGTTGTCATTTTTATTATTTGCTCTCTAGGAACCTCCCCCCAACTAGTTAGTTTAAAGCCCTCTCTACAGCCCTAGTTATATGATCTGCCAGGACTCTAGTCCCAGCACTGGCCAAGTGAAGCCCGTCCCAACGGAACAGCTCCCTCCTGCCCCAGTACTGGTGCCAGTGTCCCAGGAAGCAAAACCCATTTCTCCCACACCAATCTTTGAGCCACTCATTTAACTCTCTAATTTTATTTGTCCTAGCCAAATTCGCTCGTGGCTCAGGTAATAATCCAGAGATTATTACCCTTGAGGTTCTGTTTTTTAATTTGACCCCTAGCTGCTCATACTCCTTTAACAGAACCGGCTTCCTTGTCCTATCTACGTCATTTGTACCAACATGGACCACGACAACTGGATCCACCCCCTCCCACTGCAAGTTTCTTTCCAGCCCAGAGGAGATGTCCTTAACCCTGGCAACACAGCCTACGGGACTCTCGCTCTCGGCTGCAGAGAACTCTATCTATCCCCCTAATAATACTATCCCCTACCACTACAACATTTCCATTTACTCCCCCCTCTTGAATGGCCCCCCGTTCCACGGTGCTGTGGCCAGGTTGCTCATCCTCCCTGCAGTCCCTGCTCCTGTCCCCACAGGGAGTAAGAACCTCGAACATGTTGGACAAGAGCAAGGGCTGCGGCTCCTCCAACACTACCTCCTGGATCCCCGTACCTGCCTCACTCGTAGTCACACCGTCCTGTCCCTGACCATGGGCTACATCTGAATTAATTAACTTCATAGGTGTGACCACCTCCTGAAACACAGAGTCCAGGTACTTCTCCCCCTCCCTGATGTGTCGCAGTGTCTGAAGCTCAGACTCCAGCTCATCAACACGGAGCTGGAGTTCCTGTAGCAGCAGACACTGGTCACAGATGTAATCACCGTGAGCCTCAATGGGGTCCACCGGCTCCCACATCTCGCAACAGTAACACATCACCTGCTCCATTCTATGTAATTAATTACATTTTTTTATTGTTAGTTATGGACACTCTCTGCCCGATTATAGATGCTAGTATCCCCTCTAGTTAATTGGATTTAAATTAAATCAATCCCTCTAAATTACATCAGTTAAATGGTTTACCAACAGTCATTCTGCACCAGAAAGGCCTTATTAACTACAACCCACAGAGTTAAAGTTTGAAAAGAGCACCCTACACCCCACTCACCCGAACTCACACTTACCCAAACTCACAGCACTCTCTGCTGACTCGCACTCGGTGCTTGCTCGCACTAGCACTGGTCTTTTCATACTGTTTGTTTGTTTGTTTACAGCCAAATGAGTCACCCCTGCTGATTGGTTAGAAAACTGGTTTCCACTGCCTGCTGTGCCAATTTACTCCTACTTGTTATTCCCGTGTTTAGTGTTGGCATCATTTGCCAAGTCCAAAGCCAGTCTGCTGGGGCAATGAATTAATAGAATTCAGAGAATAACGTAGAAATGACAGAAACAGGGCATTTGACCCAAGTGTGCCTATGCCGGTGTTTATGGCCCACACAAGCCTCCTCCCACCTGACTTCATCTCACCCTATCAGCATAACCTACTATTCCTTTCTCACTCATGTACTTATCTAACTTCTCCTTAAAGGTATCTATGCTATTCGCCTCAACTACTCCCTGTGGTAGCAAGTTCCACATTCTTACCACTCTCTGGGTAAAGAAGTTTCTCCTGAATTACTTATTGGATTTTACTTAGTGACGATCTTACATTTATGGCCCCTAGTATTCCATTTCAACACAATGAGGATCCAGGGAGCATGAAGAGCTTAACCCAACCTACTTAGGAAATTTACATTACTCTCTAGATGAGGTGCAAGATCATTTGACTTGCTTGACTAAGACACAGCCCCTTGCTTGGTACAATGTTAAATACACATCAGCTTGGTTCAGTTGAATGCACTCTTTTCTCTGGGTGGGAGCTGTGGGTTGGAACCCACACCAGTGCTCAAGCCCCCAATGAAGGCTTATACGGTAGTGCAGTACTGAAGGATGACTCATTAAATGGAGGTCCATCTATTCCAAGGCAAATGATATCCCATGACACTATTCGGAGAAGAGTAGGAAGTTCTTTTGGTGTCCTGGTCAATGTTCCTCCCTCATCTAATACCATCTAAAAACTAGTCATTCACTTCATTGCCCAGTGTGTAGGATGATATTGATGCAGAAGGGCTATCTCATCCAAAGTAAGACATAACGGGCTGGGTCTCATTTTTCATCCACTTGGAGAGACCAGAGAAGCTTGGGCTGTTCTTCTTAGAGCAGAGAAGGTTAAGGGGAGATTTGATAGAGGTGTTCAAAATCATACATTAGCAAAATACTGCGGATGCTGGAAATCTGAAATAACAACAGAAAATGCTGGAAACACTCAGCAGGTCAGGCAGCATCCGTGGAGAGAGAAACAGAGTTAATGTTTCAGGTTGATGACCCTTCGTCAGAACTGGTAAAAGTTGGAGATGTAACAGATTTTAAGCAGGTGCAGAGGCAGGGAAAGGCGGGTGGGGGGGGGGGGGGGGGGGAGGGGAGGAAGGAATTAAAGGCACAGTCTGTGCTAGAATTGAACCCAGGAGAGATAAAATGTTGCAAATGGGAATGGCAGAATCATCAACAGCTGCTGCCTGGAAAAAATGGGGGGGGGGGGGTTATAGTCTGAAATTGTTGAACTCAATGTTGAGTCCAGAAGGCTGTAAAGTGCCTAATCGAAAGATGAGGTGCTGTTCCTCGAGCTTACGTTGAGCTTCATTGGAACAGTGTAAGAGGCCGAGGACAGAGAGGTCAGAGTAGGAGTGGAGGGGAGAATTAAAGTGACAAGCGACCGGAAGCTTGGGGTCACCCTTACGGACTGAACGGAGGTGTTTCGCAAAGCGGTCACCCAATCTGCATTTGGTCTCCCCAATGTAGAGCAGCGAATACAGTATACTAAATTGCAAAATCATGAAGGGTTTTGAAAGAGTAAATAAGGAGAAACTGTTTCCCCTGGTGGAAGGGTCGGTAACCAGAAGACACAGATTTAAGGTAATTGGCAAAAGAGCCAGAGGGGAGATTATGTTTTTTTTTTAAACAGTGAGATGTTGTGATCTGGAACGCACTGCCTGAAATGGTGGTGGAGGCAGATTCAATAGTAACTTTCAAAAGGGAATTGGATAAATACTTAGAAGGGGAGAAAATCTGCAGGGCTGTGGGAATAGGGCAGGGGAGTGGGACTAATTGGATAGCTCTTTTAAAGAGCAGGCATGATGGGCCAAATGGTCTCCTTCTGTGCTGTAAGTCTATGATTCAGTGAAGCGCCTTTGGGTGTTTATTACATTAAAGTTGCTATAAGAATGGAAGCTGTTGATCCTGCCACATCTCAATTTGATTTCATCACATCACACTCCTTTTTATTTCTAATAATTGTCAGTGTTTTATTGTTGGAGCTGCCTTCCTTCGGATGGGACGTAAAGCCAGGGCCATGTACATGTTCCACTGTTTCAGGTGGATGTTAAAGATCCCACAGCACCTTTTGAAGAAGAGCAGGGGAGTTCCCCCCCCCCCCTCCCCCACCCCGTGTCCTGGACAATATTTGTTCCTCAACCAGCATCACTAAAATAGATTAACTGGTCAGTCGTCTCATTACCTACTTGTGGGATCTTGCAGTGTGCAAAACTGTGGTTATGTTTTCCTACTTAACGGCCATTACACGACAAAGTAATTGATTGGTGTGCTTGAGTATTATATATCCAGCCACTAGGTGGAGCTGAGCGGATGTATTACTCCCCTGTCTGTGTGCAATGGCAGTGGTTAAACATTCACAGTATCTCTTGCATCCACAGTATAGAAATAGTGAAGTGAATGTTAATGCTGCCAGTGCCTCCTGTCTTTGCAAATATTTTGAGCCAAAATTCCTCTTTTAATGAAAATGGGAGAAAGACCATAAAAGAAAGAACTTACATTTATTTTCAGTCTTTCACGACCTCAGGACATCCCAAAGTGTTTTACAGCCAATAAAGTACTTTTTGAAGTGTAGTCGCTGTAGTAATGTAGGAAACATGGCAGCCAATTTGCGCACAGCAAGCTCCCACAAACAGCCATGTGATAATGACCGGATCATCTGTTTTATTGATGGTGGTTGAGGGATAAATATTGGCCCCAGGACACCGGGGAGAACTCCCCTGGTCTTCTTCAAAATAGTGCCATGGGGTATTTTACGTCCACCTGAGAGAGTAGACAAGGCCTCGGTTTAATGTCTCATCCGAAGGACGGCATCTCCGACAGTGCAGCACTCCCTCAGTATTCCCTCACGAGCTTCTGACTTACAGGAGAGAGTGCTATCCACTGAGCCACGGCTGACACTGGATTACACAGATTACAAACCTCCTTAGGAGTTTTTTTCTCTTATCCCAAAATAATTAAAAACAAGGGAGGTCATTCAGCCCATCTTAATTCGGCCATCCAGAAATACCCTACAATATGCCAATTGCAGCAGCCAATGATTCCAGGGTTTTGTCTCCACGGCACTAGCTGAAAGTCCAGTCCATGTGCTGATCACTGAGTGAAGAGTTCCCAGCACAGGCATGATGGACTGAATGGCCTCCTTCTGTGCTGTATGATTCTATGTTTTAGTTGTATGTAGCTTGTAATACCACCCAGTAGCATTTCTGCATTGGCTTTTCTCCTACACTTTGCTGTGTTTGACCTGCGTCAGGTGAGTAAGCGTTCGCTAACGGCTATAATCTGTCATCGCTGTGGCCTTGGGGCCCATTGGTTGGATGGAGATATTTTCTTCACAACTGACCACCACTTGTGTGTCACACATTCTTGTGTCTGGTCTCACTGTCACTGGGTTTGATGATTATTCTAAATAGTGCTTGTTGCTTATCTTCAGTCTTTTAGGTAAAACTATTCTGTAAGTTTTGTAGAGAGCATTTTGACCTTCACTGTAGGAGCTCTGGTGGAATTTATTATCCGTACTCATCAGCTCTGGTTAACCCACCCTATCAGTCCCATTGGTTTAGACTTGGAACTCATTGAACTGTTCAAGGTGTTTGTCCCTCTGATCTTCTCTCTGTACTATCATCCCCAAATGCATGCCTATTTTTTTTTGTTTGACACTTTTAGCGGATTTAGTGGCACAGTAGTCGAGCAAATAGCGGGGAAACTTGGAAAAATGAAACACTCAATAAAGACATTACAGAGAGATTGGCTGAAGGGCTGGCTCCTGAATCCAGAGGGAACGAATGTGCCACAATATGAGAAAATGATTTGAGAGGCTATATTGGAGGATTGTGTGAGAGTATACAAGAGCTGGATTGTGAGTGTGCGACGGGATACAAGGGTGTTGTGTGTGTGTGAGAGAGACAGAGTGCATAAGAGAAGATTGAGTGTGTGAGGAGGAGGGATTGTCTGCATGTAGAGGATATTGTGTGTGTGTGTTTGTGGGGATTGTGAGGCTGGTGTGTGTGTGTGGGGATTGTGAGGCTGGTGTGTGTGTGGGGATTGTGAGGCTGGTGTGTGTGTGTGGGGATTGTGAGGCTGGTGTGTGTGTGGGGATTGTGAGGCTGGTGTGTGTGTGGGGATTGTGAGGCTGGTGTGTGTGTGGGGATTGTGAGGCTGGTGTGTGTGTGGGGATTGTGAGGCTGGTGTGTGTGTGTGTGTGGGGATTGTGAGGCTGGTGTGTGTGTGTGTGTGGGGATTGTGAGGCTGGTGTGTGTGTGTGGGGATTGTGAGGCTGGTGTGTGTGTGGGGATTGTGAGGCTGGTGTGTGTGTGGGGATTGTGAGGCTGGTGTGTGTGTGTGGGGATTGTGAGGCTGGTGTGTGTGTGTGGATTGTGAGGCTGGTGTGTGTGTGTGGGGATTGTGAGGCTGGTGTGTGTGTGTGGATTGTGAGGCTGGTGTGTGTGTGTGTGTGTGTGTGGGGATTGTGAGGCTGGTGTGTGTGTGTGTGTGTGTGGGGATTGTGAGGCTGGTGTGTGTGTGGGGATTGTGAGGCTGGTGTGTGTGTGTGGGGATTGTGAGGCTGGTGTGTGTGTGGGGATTGTGAGGCTGGTGTGTGTGTGGGGATTGTGAGGCTGGTGTGTGTGTGTGGGGATTGTGAGGCTGGTGTGTGTGTGTGGGGATTGTGAGGCTGGTGTGTGTGTGGGGATTGTGAGGCTGGTGTGTGTGTGGGGATTGTGAGGCTGGTGTGTGTGTGTGGGGATTGTGAGGCTGGTGTGTGTGTGTGTGGATTGTGAGGCTGGTGTGTGTGTGTGTGTGTGTGTGGGGATTGTGAGGCTGGTGTGTGTGTGGGGATTGTGAGGCTGGTGTGTGTGTGGGGATTGTGAGGCTGGTGTGTGTGTGTGTGTGTGTGTGTGTGTGTGGATTGTGAGGCTGGTGTGCATGTGTGGGGATTGTGAGGCTGGTGTGCATGTGTGGGGATTGTGAGGCTGGTGTGTGAATATGAATGGAGAATTGTGTTTGTGTGTGGATTGTGGTTGATTGAGAGTGAGTTCCAGTTGGGGATTGTTTCAGTGTGGTGGTGTGTGCGTTGGCGTGTGTGTGTGGAGCATTGTGAGTGAATAAGTGTGTGTGAGAGAGCAGGGTTGTGAGTGTGTATGTGTGTGGAGGATTGAGTGAATAAGTGTATGAGCAGGGTCTTGAGTGCGTGTGTATAGAAGATTGTGAGTGAATGAGTGTGTGCGTGAGTGTGTGTGGAGGATTGTGAGTGAATGAGTGTGTGAGTGTGAGCAAGGGTGTGTGTGAGTGTGTGGAGGATTGTGAGTGAATGAGTGTGTGAGTGAATGAGTGTGAGCAGGGTTGTGTGTGAGTGTGTGTGGAGGATTGTGAGTGAATGAGTGTGAGTGAGGGTGTGTGAGTGTGTAGAGGATTGTGAGTGAATGAGTGTGTGTGTGAGTGTGTGTGTGGAGGATTGTGAGTGAATGAGTGTGTGTGTGAGCAAGGGTGTGAGAGTGTGGAGGATTGTGAGTGAATGAGTGTGTGTATGAGTGTGTGTGTGGAGGATTGTGAGTGAATGAGTGTGTGTGTGAGAGCAGGGTGTGTGTGAGTGTGTGGAGGATTGTGAGTGAATGAGTGTGTGTGTGTGTGAGCGGGGTTGTGTGTGAGTGTGTGTAGAGGATTGTGAGTGAATGAGTGCGTGTGAGAGCAAGTTTGCGAGTGTGTGATGCATTAGATTATACTTTTCCTAAATATGCCTGAAAATGCAGCAAATTTTAGATGAAAATTTCTATGGGATTCATCCCTAGTGCCCCAGACCATAATAGTCCATTCCTTCATTCAAGGGGAGGGCATTGAGCAGTTCTTGCATGGTCTCCAAACCTGTTAAACCAGAAGTTTCTAATTTCTTTAAACGCACCCGTATGTATTTGGGCTGTAAGATGCGGCTTGTCCACTTGCCCTGTCAGCATCACACATCCCAAACATGGGAAGCGGGCAGTAAATATCCTCAAACGAAGGCAGCTTCCGTGGCGATCCCAAAAAGTGCCTGAGGAACATAACTCAGTCATTGGCCTTGAATTACACTGCACGAACATTAGTGTATGAACACTTGACGTATTGTGTGTCTGCTATTTTAAACCGCATTAACCTGTTTATTTTTAAATAAATTAACTCAGCTGTAACAGTGGACAATGTAATTTCATACAAACACATTAAGTGTTCAATACGCTTAATTCACACAATGGAATTCCAAAGCTTTTATGTTTTTCTCTTACAAGGCTAATTGGCCATATTAAGATAATTGGCAAAAGAACCAGAGGGGAGATGAGGAGAATTTTTTTTTTAATGCAGTGAGTTGTGATCTGGAATGCACTGCCTGAAAGGGCAGTGGAAGCAGATTCAATAGTAACTTTCAAAAGGGTGTTTGATAAATACATGAAGGGGAAAAAATTTGCAGGGCTAGGGGAACGAGCAGGAGAAGTGGGACTAATTGGATCGCTCTTTCACAGGCACGATAAGCCGAATGGCCTCCTTCTGTGCTGTAAGATTTTAAGGCGGTTGTGTTCCTGAGGTAGATTGGAAAGGCCTGTGCTAAATTATTCAATGCAATGCGACATCATTGGACAAAATGTAATTTAATACAACATAATCCTGTGGGCAGCAACATGCGTCTTTCATTTTGAACTGCATTTTTTTTTAAACCGTGAACAATTTGACATTAAAAACCAACTCACTGAATCTTCATGTAAACTGGCGTGTGCCAGACAGGCCATGACAAGATCACAGCAGGGGAGCCCACTTCAAGGTTTTTCCTCTCTCTTATTACACCACCTACATCCAACAACACAGGTCCAGAACCAAGACTCCCGCGAATGGGAGTGTTAGTCAGGCCCTGGCACTCACCCGTCGACACCCAATCTTTTATATTAGTCGATTGTTACAGGTTTCTTAGGTTGGCAACAAAAAGAATGAAATCTTGAAAATTGCCGGGCGTGCTCACCCAGTTTCCTCATTTAACCTGGAGAACTCTCCATCCATAGCTTGATTGGATTATGGTCCTTTTATGGAACAGGCCTACAAATAACAAACACGTAGACTTTCATAAAAAGTAGGTTATAATATAAGCAACCGGGAAGAACTGATTCACTTTATTAGGATTAGCTTTAAGCGCAGTCTGGTGATGTGAACTCAATGTAGAACCAGTTCTGGGAGGGTATGGGCCACCTCTCTGAGCCTCTTCCAAAACTGCCTCAATTAAGAGATAGATCACAATTTTTTTTAGTGATTCCACATGGATTGTGTTGTAGTAAATAACAGCGATTTAAAAAATAATGTCAGTTGGCCTATTCTTTTAGGCTGTGCGGAAGATTGTCGAAAAGATTTGAGGAGTACGCAGGGCCTTGATCCGTTCTCGTCTTGTGTTCTTCTGAGAAGACCTTTGACCCTGTGATGTCCATTGGCCAGGCCTACTGCGACTGACCGCTCCGAGCCTTCGCCTTCACGGTCTCTCGATGTCACGGTACTTTTTCCGAAGGATGGAGACTTGATCCTTGAACAGGACGGGGTCGAGGCGGAGCTGTGATTGTACGAGGGGCATGGAGCCAAACCAGCTGGCAAATGTGTTAATGCAGTTCTGTCTCTGTGTGAAATGGTCTGGATTGGCCCAGTGAGTGCTCTTTGACCCCTGTGTGATCGGGGGGGGGAGGGGAAAAAAAAATAACCAAGTCAGAATCGGAAAGTCATGCAGTCAAAAAAAAAACCCTCGGGCTTTGTCACAAGGTTATACAACAACAACTTGCATTTATTTAAAGTCCAGTTTTGAATCAAGCAGACAGTCTGAGTTTGGAGTGTCAGTAGGGTTGCCAACTCTCCAGGCTTGGTCTGGAGCCTCCGGGAATTATAGATTAATCTCCAGCACAAACCCAGGAGAAAAAAATTCAAAGGGGTGTTTTTTTTCCCCATTTTCTTTGAACATTTTTGTTTATTAGTTATAAAAACATTGGTAGATGGGAATAAAGGCTGTTTTACTGGGCGGGGCGGGTGGAGGTGAGAGGTCATGCGATGAAATCTCCAGGAATATGCCCAACCAGAGTTGGCAACCCTCGGAGGGAAGGGAGGTGGGGAGGTGTGGTGGGCAAAGGTCAGGGGAGGGGCGTGGTTGATAGCTGCTCAGTTCCTGACAGTTTTGGGAAATGAAACGGTTCAAGAAAACAGTCCATTTTCTGCATTTTGAGATTGGCTCGTATTTCACACGTGCTTTTTTAAAATGTTAAAACTGCTCACACCCTATTTGGTTTCGAACTGGTCGACCTCCCCCGCCCCTGCGGACAATAGTACCAAGTCAGACACATTTGTCTCGAGAGGGACTCATTGATGGCAGATACACAGTTCTCTGTTGTCACCATTTGCAAATATTGGCACACTCCCAGGGAACCCCCCCCCCGCTGCTGCAAATATTGGTACACTCCCAGGCACTCCGAGCAAATATTAACAGACCAGGGAATCCCCATTCTAACTTCCGCAAGGGATGGGGGGGGGGGGGACACACACATGTAGATGTGACTCCTCCCCAAAGATGATAGACAGATAGGGTGCAACTTCCGACTCAGTGAGCAACACGATAGGACGCCATTACAGTATGGCTGAATATAGTGACACCACTATTCCCGGCCAGAGTGGAGATGATTGGATAATTCCTCCGTCAATCACGCCTGGAGACCACATTGCCGTAAGTGACTGGATTGATTTTATGTACATAATCTCTATTATGTAACTATCCTCCACTCACTGCATTTTGCTGGAGAAATCACCCTGCTTTTATTGGGAGATGTTGCTGCAGTTTCGGTCATGAGTTCTGTTTCCTCTAGTTCGTAGACTCTGTAGACTGTTTGTTTGATTCACCACTGGATCACATTAATTCTACCTTACCACAAGAACCTTGCAGATGCTGGATATCTGAAACAAACACAGAAAATACTGGAAACACTTAGCAGGTCAGTCAGCATCAGTGGAGAGAACAGATGACTTCATAGGCCAAATCTTGCTGGGAAAATAATGGCGTGTTAACGACGTACGTCATTATTAATGCTCAAATTGTCCAGCAAGTTCAGGGGATTAAGAGATACGCCGTGAGTTGAGAATCTCTGGAACTTGCTGGTTGATTTACACCATCCCCCCCATTTGCTTCGCACAAACGGCATCTCGTCCTTAGCCTTCCCATTATTTATAAGAACTTGCTGGATTTGCACATTAATTGCTCATTAAACTCACCACGGACAGATAGGGCTCATACTTAACAGCTTAAGTAGCCTTTTAACAATGATAATTGTTAATGCAATGCCAATCAACTGCTCCGGCCCAGAAAGGGAACTATTGAAACCGTGGAGTCTCATTCCTACATGTAGTAAATTCTTCTTAGAGATTTAAAAAATATCAAATTTTAAATATTTAATCTTTTTGTTCTTACTTTTCCTTTCTGTCTCATTTGTTCCTCTCTCTCTTAATCCAATCTTTCTTTCCCTCTATTTCTCTTTCTGCACCCGAGTTGACTCTAATTCACCCGATTTCCTTCTCTGTCATTCCTGTTATTTCTCAATCCTTAAATCTCATTGGTTAAGTAGATAGACGGTTGGTCCTGCCGTTCACTGAGGTCCCAGATGCCCTGACTGCGTCATTATCAGCTCGCACTTATATAACTCGAGCAGAAGGGTGCGGGAAAAAGGTCTCGCACCACGAGATGCCCCGCTCCAGCACGTGTTTATTTTGGGTTTCTAATTTCCCAGCAGAGTCAAAGCAGACCTGTGATTGTGTTCCTGCAGAGCACATACATTACAGTGCTGTCCAATGTGGGAGAAACAAAAGGCCCAATGAAACAGCAAACAATTCAAAACAGGTAGCATTTAAATAAAATCCTATGACTCTGGGCAGCTACACGACAGCAAACCATTTGTCCTGTTGAATAAATTCCGCCATACGGGTCCAAGCAGTTAATGCTAAGGGCACAGGATTTTGAATTCATTTACTTTAGTCATTACTAGAATTACAGCCCCTAAATTATTCAGCAGGAGTTAATCAATAATATATCAACAACAAGGGACGGTAGCATGATTACTAAACCTTCCGTCCACAATGGGCACATCATTGATCGCTCTGTGTCAGAGTTAGTTCAACCCATGAATGATGGTGTCTAAACCTCACAGGTCTGCCTACCCAATCGAACCAGAAATCAATCCAGCTTCCAACTGTGCAGGGAATAGAATGAATGAGCAAGTACCGTCTTGAAAACTGATTCCATGCGCTTGGTCTCAACAAACAGAGGAGGCTACTGGTGAAATGCTGAACCCTTAAAGAGGCAATGCTGAGTTATCGCTTGCACTCCTAGACAGGATACAAGAGCAAGCTTGTCTGGGAATGTAAGCCCTTCTCTCACCTCTAGCCTTCATTCCCTCTCACCATCGCAATTTTTCCTGTCGAATTAGTACCGTGGGATCTTTTACCCAAGAGGGCAGGCGGGGCTTTGGTTTAACGTCTCATCCAAAAGACGGCACCTCTGATGTGCAGTACTCCCTCAGTACTGGACTGGGAGTGTCGGCCTAGATTGGAGTGGGATTTGAACCCACAACCTTCTGACTCCAAGGTGAGCTACCCATTGAGCAACGGCTGACATCCAGATCTTTTGGTCGATAAAGGCTCTGAGTCAAGCCACAGTCCCATCTTTTCTGGGCTTGGCTGTCCAGTTGGAGATCCGAATGGAAAACGAGACAGGAGGACAGCAAGGACTGCTTCATTCGGATGGTATCGTCTGGCCAGTGCCTACAGCAGGCACAGGGCCGAGCTCCACCCATTCCCCTGTCACCCCCTCAGTTAGCCACAGAAATCCTGGGGCAGTGTTTTTTTTTTCAAATACATTCCCGGGTTGTGGGGGGTTGCAGGCAAGGCCGGCATTTATTGCCCGTCCCCTAGTTGCCCTGAGAAGGTGATGGACTTCCTTGCTGAACCACGGCAGTCCGTGCTCACCACTCCCCATCTCTGTAACCTCCTCCAGCCCAACAACCCTCCCAGACCTCTGCGCTCCCCCAATTCTGGCCTCTTGTGCATCCCTGATTTTCATCATTCCACCATTGGTGGCCGTGCCTTCAGCTGCCTCGGCCCTAAGCTCTGGAATTCCCTTCCTAAACCTCCCCGCCTCTCTTTCCTCCTTTAAGTCGCTCCTTAAAACCTACCTCTTTGACCAAACTTTTGGTCATCTCTCCTAATATCTACCTATGTGGCTCAGTATCAAATTTTATTTGATAATCGCCCCTGTGAAGCACCTTGGAACATTTTTACTATGTTTAAGGCGCTATATAAATGCAAGTTGTTGTCATTTTAGTAGTGAAGGTGCTCCCACAACGCTGTTAGATATTCTTTGTAGCGGTTTGATACAACTGTTAAATCGGAGGAAAGTTAAGAGCCAACCACGTTGGTGTGGGACTGGAGTCACATATAGGCCAGACTGGGTAAGGACGGCAGGTTTCCTTCCCTAAAGGACATTAGTGAATTAGTTGGGTTTTTATGATAATCAGACAGCTTCATGATCAATTTTTTATATCCCGACTTTGTTTCTAAATTGAATTCTAATTCTCAAACTACGGTGGGATTTGAACTCGCATGCTCCGGATTACTGGTCCAGTAGCATAACCACTACACCACCATACCCCTGATAAGTGTGAAAGGGTGGGAGATCCAGTGATTCGTAAAATCGAGCCCAATGCCAGGATCACATTTGGAAAAGTCCTTGGGTTAATTCTGTGGGAAAGTGTGTAACGTGTCATGGAGGGATGAGAGTTTTAAATACGAGGCATTGCCGGACCGGGAGCCAATGTTGGTCAGCGAGCACAGGGGTGATGGGTGAACAGGACTTGGTACAAGTTAGGATACGGGCAGCAGAGTTTTGGATGAGCTCAAGTTCACAGAATGTGAAAGGTGAGAGGCTGGCCAGCGGAGGATTGGAATAGTCAAGTCTAGAGGTAACAAAGTTTCTCAGTGCTTCTATCAACCTAATCATCGAGGGAGCTTAACTTTAACATGTGTGGGTTTTTTTTTAATATAAACTGGCTGCTGGAGCAAAGGACAACGTTAAAATCAATTACTTGAAATGATACACTAATGGGAGCGCTGCTAACAACTGAATGTAAAAGGATCATATATTATTTAAAGTGCTTTAATTAAGAACTGCATGCAGCACGCATAATTAAATTGAACGAGACATAAATATTACAAATTGATAATTTTTCACAAGTAGCATACAGAACTGCTGACGCCAGCAGAACGTTCCTGGTCCATGTTATCAGGATTACACCTCATTAATCACTAGTGATTATTGATCACGGCAAAACAGGCAGCTGGTAGACTTATCACTGGAATATTACCGTGATGCTATCATTATTCAGCGATGGAACCATGGAACCAATGCTAATTGCTGGAATCTATTTCTAATGATGCGTTCTTTGTAATGATATCTGTCTGACATCCTGTCTAGTCATTTGGCCCCAGCCCAGCATTCCCGCACCACCACAGCCACCCCCCCCCCCACCCCCTTCACAGTGTCACTGAGCTCGAGTTTCATGTTGGTAATCAGGAGACGACATAATATGGCTACACCCAAGGGTGCCTTTAACAGACAAATTTTTTATCCTCTTCCAATTATGAGGAGAGATTACATAAACTAGGCTTGTATTCCCTGGAATATAGAAGATTAAGGGGTGATTGTATTGAGGTTTTTAGGATTTTGAAAGGAATTGATAGGGTAGATAGAGAAACATTTTCCATTGGTGAGGGGAGTCTAGGACAAGCGAGCATAACCTTAAAATCAGAGCCAGGCCATTCAGGAGAGAAGTTAAGAAACACTTCCTCACGCAAAGGGAGGTAGAAGTGTGGAACTCTCTCCCAGAAAAAGCAGTAGATGCTAGCTCAATTAATAATTTAAAATCTGAGATCAATAGATTGTTGCTAGACAAGGGTATTAATGGGAGGTGGATGGAGTTCAGATACAGAACAGCCATGATCTCATTGAATGGCAGGACAGGCTCAAGGGGCTGAATGGCCTTCTCCTATCCATATGTCCCTCTCTCTTCTCCTCCGCTGACTTTTTGAGCCCCGGTAACCCTCCATTACCTCATCCATTACTCATGCGCTAGCCTAGTCGCTGAAGGGCTAGCTCCGCACTTCCAATGGGGAAGGCACGCTTGAAGGGATCACAGGTCAGAGATAAGGCTGCAACATAGCAGCCCCAGGCCCCAGGCCTCCAGCCCTAGGCCCCAGGCCTCCAGCCCCACGTCCCTCCCATGACCCAGGCCTCCAGCCCCACGTCCCTCCCATGACCCAGGCCTCCAGCCCCACGTCCCCCCCATGACCCAGGCCTCCAGTCCCAGGCCTCCAGCCTACCTCCCCCCCCATGACCCAGACCCCCAGCCCCACGCAACAGGCCTCCAGCCCACCTCGCCCCCATGACCCAGGCCCCCAGCCCCACGCCCCAGGTCTCCAGCCCTAGGCCCCAGGCCTCCAGCCCTAGGCCCCAGGCCTCCAGCCCCACGTCCCCCCCATGACCCAGGCCTCCAGTCCCAGGCCTCCAGCCTACCTCCCCCCCATGACCCAGACCCCCAGCCCCACGCAACAGGTCTCCAGCCCCATGCCCCAGGCCTCCAGCCCCACATCCCTCCCATGACCCAGGCCTCCAGTCCCAGGCCTCCAGCCTACCTCCCCCCCATGACCCAGACCCACGTCCCAGGCCCCCAGCCCACCTCCCCCCCATGACCCAGGCCCCAGCCCCACGCCCCAGGTCTCCAGCCCCAGGCCTCCAGCCCCACGCCTCCAGCCCACCTCCCCCCCATGTCCCAGGCCCCCAGCCCCACGCCCCCCCCATGACCCAGGCCTCCAGCCCCACGCCCCAGGCCTCCAGCCCACCTCCCCCCATGACCCAGACCCACGCCCCAGGCCTCCAGCCCACCTCCCCCCCCATGACCCAGACCCCCAGCCCCACGCCCCAGGCCTCCAGCCCACCTCCCCCCCACGCCCCAGGCCTCCAGCCCCACGCCTCCAGCCCACCTCCCCCCCATGACCCAGCCCCCCAGCCCCACGCCTCCAGCCCACCTCCCCCCCAGCTCCACGTCCCCCCCCATGACCCAGACCCCCAGCCCCACGCCCCAGGCCTCCAGCCCACCTCCCCCCCAGCCCCACGTCCCCCCGATGACCCAAGCCTCCAGCTCCACGCCCCAGGCCTCCAGCCCCAATACAAGTGACCTCTCCACTGGGAGCTTGGATCATGGAATTTGTCCTAAAGTGTCCGCAGTTTACTTGACTGTCGGGCCATTAGAGTTGTGTTCTCATCCAACATCCACACATCTGCACTTTTCAGTGGGAGCAGGAACTGATTTTTTCCTTCCTAACCCAGGTCATCTAAGGCCAACTCGCCAAGGCTTCTTCAGCAGCACCTCCCAAACCTGCAACCTCCACCATCTAGAAGGACAAGAGCAGCAGGTGCATGGGAACACCACCACCTCCAAGTTTCTCTCCAAGTCACACACCATCCTGACTTGGAAATATATCGCCGTTCCTTCATTGTCACTGCGTCAAAATCCTGGAACTCCCTCCCTAACAGCACTATGGGAGTACCTTCACCACACAAATTGCAGCGGTTCAAGAAGGCGGCTCACCACCACCTTCTCAAGGACAATTAGGGATGGGCAATAAATGACAGCCTTGCCAGCGATGCCCACATCCCGAAGAATAATAAAACAAAATCTTAACACCTGTACTATTGCCCTGCCTTAGATCAGCTAACTCAGGACAGACCAGGAGCTGAACCTGGAATCCAGTCTGTACAGTTCAGTTTACTGGGCAGTGCATTTATTCACTAATCCATTGGGCAATGCAGTATCATAGACTATTACAACACAGAATGAAGCCATTCGGCCCATTGTGCCTGTGCCGGCTCTTTGAAAGAGCTCTCCAATTAGTCCCACTCCCCTGCTCTTTCCCCATAGCCCTGCAGTTTTCTCCCCTTCAAGTATTTATCCAATTCCCTTTTGAAAGCTACTATTGAATCTGCTTCCACCACCATTTCAGGCAGTGCATTTCAAATAATAACAAGTCGCTGCGTAAAAAGAATTCTCATCTCACCTCTGATTCTTTTGCCAACCTTAAATCTGTGCCCTCTGGTTACCGATCCTTCTGCCACTGGAAACAGTTTCTCCTTATTTACTCTATCAAAACCCTTTATGATTTTGAACGCCTCTATTAAATCTCCCCTTAACCTTCTCTGCTCTAAGGAGAACAACCCCAGCTTCTCCAGTCTCTCCACATAACTGAAGTCCCTCATCCCTGGTACCATTCTAGTAAATCTGCTCTGCACCCTCTCCAAGGCCTCGACATCCTTTCTAAAGTGCGGTGCCCAGAATTAGACACAATACTCCAGCTGGTTACTGACCCGTCTCCCAGTGGAAACAGGTTCTCCTCAATAAAACCCTTCTGATCCCATTTTTAAGCTATGTTCTAGGAACACCCATGGAGTAAATATCTTATGAAAGGGATGCCCACTATGTAGCCCCTTTGTGTTCCCACGATTCCCAGCGCCCACGTAGGGGGTAAAATAACTTGACACACCTGCTGCATCAGCGTCTCTTTATACTGTTTCTTCTGCGTGACTTTGATTGAGGGGAGTTTAGTGACTGCTGACACCAGGAAATTCATCAGGATGTCTTCGCAGTTGGCTGTCTGGTCTATGAGTGCGTGTAGACTCGCTGGCAGGTAATGTGTGAACAGGTGATGGTAATATCTGTGAAAGCACAAAAAAAACAAGCTCAGGAAACATAGACAGCGATCAAAGTTGGCAGTTTCGATGCAGCTCCCCTGATGCCTAAGTTGGAAATGCGCCAGTCACTGTGTGGTATCGAGTCATACAAAACAGTAAGGGGCCCCGCGTTCGATTCCTGATCTGTGCGGAGTTAGATGATCGTGACAAGGCTGTGTCTCAGTAGCACTTTAGCCTCTGAGTCAGAAGGTTGTGGCCGACTTCGGTTGCTATGGTAGAGGCAGGGGGGTGGGATCGAATATTCTGCTGATGAAATTGCATCAAAAACCATTCTAACAATAATTACAGCTTGTGTAACCATAAAAGCAAAGGGGGAAACGTAGACTTGTATTAGAAGTAGAAAAGAGACCTTCTTTGTCTGGTTTACATTCATTAGAAAATTTCTGGACAGCCCAAACACTGGACAGTCTTACTCCAGAGGTGAAAGCTGAATAAACTCAAATACTCAACCCCAATTTGAATTGACTGGAAACGTGCAAAATAATTTTAGTGACTTCCTGATTCAGAGAGAGCCAGCACACACTAGAGGGGGTGGGAGGGCATTGAGTGGGGGAGGGGTGGAAAGATGTCTTGTCCCAGAGCCTAGAATCCTTTTGAGGCCTCCGCGTGTCTCACAGAAGCAGCGAGCACGGCTTCTCTTTTCCTTCGGGTTGTGCTGTGTTGTGTTGTGTTTACCTGTGGTAAAATGCTGCTCCAGTTAAAACCATGGAATACTCGTTGGTCCATTTTGACGTGTATCCCCATAATCCTTTGCTGCTGTCCCAAAAATGACTGCGAGCCGGGTAACCCACGATCCGATCAGGGAAGCTGCACCACACGGTGAACGCAAAGTCAATCTGGAGAGGGAACAAAGGCAACGGCTCATCAAGTTGTGTCTTTGAAGCTTTCACGTAGCTTTAGGGATATCAATAAACATGGCAATGCTTTTTTTCCCCTTCTGACCTTCACTCCTGTACTGTACAGTTCCACGGGTGCTAGTAGCTCATCCAAAGGTCCATTATTCACAAAAGGGTTTTTTATCCCTAATTGTTTTATCGAGGAGGCATCACAGTTGAGCCCATCACGCACGCACATACACATTCCAGTACAAGCTACTGGCTAACGCTCAGGAGCGGGAACCCTAGCTGACATTTCCCATCCCACATCCAGGTGTGCTGTGGCCATTGGCAGTGCCCTTACTCCTGCCCCAGTTGAGATCTGCTAACACAATGCAGACTGGTGATGGAGCCTGGGATCTTCCTGGTTTGCACAGTTCAGTACCACACTGGCCAGTATCTTTACCTACAAAGCCAAGACCCAAGTTGGAGTCACCCAATTCAATTTCTTCACTGACAGTAGGAAGGAAGATAGGTTGGTCCTTGAGTAGAAACAAAGGTAAGGGAACGTACAGAGCTACGGTCGAATCGTCCATTAACGCTCAACATTATTAACAACAACAACTTGTGTTGATACAGCGCCTTTAAGGTAGTAAGTCATCCCGCGGTGCTTCACAGGAGTGATCATCAAACAAACTTTCACACCGAGCCACATAAGGAGATATTAGGATCAGGTGACTAAAAGCTTGGTCAAAGAGGTAGTTTTTAAGGAGCGTCTTAAAGCAGGAGAGAGTGGTGAAGAGGCGAAGAGGTTGGGGGAAGGAATTTCCAAGCTTCGGGCCTAGGCAGCTGAAGGCACAGCCTCCAATGGTGGTACGATGAAAATTGGCGATGCGCGAGAGGCCAGAACTGGAGGAGCGCAGAGATCTCGGAGGGTTGTCGGGCTGGAGGAGGTTACAGAGATAGAGAGGGGGGGTGAGGCCATGGAGGGATTTGAAAACAAGGATGAGAATTTTTAAATCGAGCCATTGCCGGAGCGGGAGCCAATGTCGGTCAGTGAGCACAGGAGTGATGGGTGAACGGGACTCGGTGCGAGTCAGAATATGGGCAGAATGGCGAGTTGGACGAGCTTCCGGAAGTTTATCAATAATCATGGAATCCAGCTCAGGGTGGCTGTTGAACAGAACATCTGATGTCCGTTGAGTATTTTTGGTGAGGCTATTTATTTATCAAATTGGACTACCTACCAAAAAGTTCAGTAAATACCATGACGTAAATCTTTATAGACCCTGTGCCTCTGAATTTTTTAAAATTTGTTTATTTGTTTATGGGATCTGGGCGTCGCTGGCACGGCCGGCATTTATTGCCCATCCCTAGTTGCCCTTGAGAAGGTGGTGGTGAGCCGCTTTCTTGAACCGCTGCAGTCCATGTGGTGAAGGTACTCTCGCTGTGCTGTTAGGGAGGTGTTAGGGAAGGAGTTCCAGGATTTTGACCCAGCGATGACAAAGTATCGGCGATATACTTCCAAGTCAGGATGGTGTCTGACTTGGAGGGGAACTTGGAGGTGGTGGCGTTCCCATGCGCCTGCTGCCCTTGTCCTTCTAGGTGGTCGAGGTTGCGGGTTTGGGAAGTGCTGCCGAAGAAGCCTTGGCGAGTTGCTGCAGTGCATCTTGTCAATGGTACACACTGCAGCCACGGTACGCCAGTGGTGGAGGGAGTGAATGTTTAAGGTGGTAGATGGAGTGCCAATCAAGCGGGCTGCTTTGTCCTGGATGGTGATGAGCTTCTTGAGTGTTGTTGGAGCTGCACTCATCCAGGCAAGTGAATGGAGTGCATCCAGCGCATGTTGAAAAATCGTGGGCAGCTCAGCTATTCTATTCTGATATACAATGGCTGCAATTGAGACCCCAGCAATGGTGTGGTGTCTCACAAAGGTTACCCTCACCAGTCATTTGCTCCTATGGTTTCCCCCGGTTGTAAAACCCATGACATGTTTGAACAGGTTCCTGCCTGCGGACTGTGAAAATCACCTACAGTTTGAAGAATATCTGAAAATTGGTTTGACCTTTGTCACCCCAGTTCAACAGAGCCTGGGTCACCCAAAGTGGAATTCTATTCCCAATTGATTCAGTTAATCGTACTAAAATTCGCTTAAACAAAACACAGATATTTCAATTTGATTGACCAAATTGCAAAGGCAAACTCCTGAAGCAAAAGCCTAGTGGAGTGTTGTGTTAATCAGCCGTGCGCACCAACCTGCCCGACTTTCCTATATTTGCTCAGGCAATCCAGTATGGCTGGACAGAGACCCAAGAAACTCTCTCCTAGACATTGCACAACTTGAGAGCAGTACTGGGGGAGTGCTGCACTGTCGGAGGTGACGTCTTTAGGATGAGACATTAAACAGATGACCCGTCTGCCCTCTCAGGTGGATGTAAAGGAATCCCATGGCACTATTTCGAAGAAGAGCAGGGATAATCTCCCACCTGTCTCGGCCAATATTTACCCCTTAACCAACATCACTAAAAAAAAAGATTTTCTGGTTATTATCTCATTGCTGTTTGTGGGACCTTGCTGTGCACAAATTGGCTGGTCACGTTTCTACATTACAGCAGTGACTACACTTCAAAAGTACTTCATTGGTTGTAAAGCGCTTTGGGATGTCCTGAGGTGGTGAAAGGCGCTGTATAAATGCAAGTTCTTCCTTTGGGGGCTACCAGGCTACTGTGAATTTCTATACCACCAATGTTGCCAATAACATGGTCTTCTGGCAGTTAAATTCTAAATCCCTGGCAGCTAAGGCTTTCTATCATCAAGGTCATGGGTTCACGTCCCACTCCAGCGACTTGGGCACATAATACAGGCTATACCAAAATGCTCTGGGGCATCGTGAGGTGGTGAAAGGCACGATATAAATGCAATTCTTTCTTTTTTCTTTTTTACACTGAAGGAAAACAGAAGCTATCCTCCAGTGCCGCACACCTTAACCTTTTTTGGAAGGGCAGTTTGTTTCCTTTTGATTCACTGCACAATTCAGAGATGACAAACGCTGATGGCATTGTGCTTTGATATGAAGTAGATTAATATTAATAGGGCTGACCATCTCATCCACTGTTGAATGAGGCATGTAAAAGCACATCTCCTACTCAGTCCTGCAGTGCCAGGGTGCTACTTTATCTCTTTCGCTTATCTGGTTGGCCAACCACTCAATCATTTCTGTCTTGGGGCTAGCACTGACACTTATGAAAAACAACCGAACAATGGGTAATAATGGCTGTTCTTCGCTGGAGGGGGAGCATTCAATTGGAATGCTGAACTTTCCAGCCTCTCTAGTTACTCTAATGCAGTGTTACTAATGTTTTGTCACAAGGACCACAATCCCAAACAGTGGCTCGCTCAAGGATCACTCTCAGGAACGCCACAACATTTTTCACCGTGGGGTGGTGTGAATCTGTACATTCAGTTCTTCCCTCCCTCCCCAGCCCGAGAAGATGAGTGTGACTGCCAATTTAGTGCACATTTATGGTCAGTTTTGTGCTGCACCCTCTAGGACAAGAGGGCCCAGGTTTTTCATTTTTGTGGGACACTTAAGTGAGCACCATGGAGCCTTGGGGGCCACATATAAAGCTTAATTCCATGGTCCCAGTAACTTGCATATCTCAAGCTGTGGCTGCTAACAGATTTAGGACAAATGAGTCAGAAATGTAAGCACAGGTAGACAGGGCTTTGTGTGGTTAATTGCCAGGGCTGGAGTTGGCCCATGGCTCCCAGTTTGAATACCCCCGCTCTAGGAACTGAGCTGGAGGTTTGTTTGACAGCAAGGGCTTTTACAAGCATATAGAAAGTAAAAGAATAGTTAGAGAGCGGGCAGGACTGCTTAGCGGTAAAGAGGGGAGTCTTGTTGTTGAGGGTGAAGGTGTGAAAGATATTAAATTCAATATTTTGCATTTTTTTTTAACAAATGATGGTGGAAGTGAGAACGTAGGAGGATATGGAATCATTGTTAGAGATAACTGTAGAAAAGGAATTGGTTCAAAAAAAATAGCAGCTCATTAAGTCATTGGGCCTTAATAACATGCATGCTGGGAGTGAGAGAGAGAAGGCAGAAAGAGAGAGAGGCAGAAAGAGAGAGACAGAAATAGAGACAGAAAGAAAGAAAAGGAAAGACAGAAAGAAAGAGACAGAAACAAAAAACGAGACAGAAAGAAAGTGACAGAAGGAAGGAAAGAGAGAAGGAAAAAGAAAGAAAAGAGACAGAAAAAAGAATTGGAGAGAGAAAGTCAGAAATAAAGAAAGAGAGACAGAAAGAAAAAAGAAAAAGAAAGAATGACAGAAAAAGAAAGGAGAGAGAAAGAGTCAGAAATAAAGAAAGAGAGACAGAAAGAAAAAAGAAAAAGAAAGAATGAGACAGAAGGAAGGAAAGAGAGAAAGAAAGACAGAGAAAAAGAAAGACAGGAAAAAGAAAATGAGAGAGAAAGTCAGAAATAAAGAAAGAGAGACAGAAAGAAAGACAGAAAAAGAGCAAAAAAAAGAAAAAAGAGAACGAGACAGAAGGAAAGCGAGAGTAAAAAGAAAAAGAAAGTGCAAGACAGAAAGAAAAAAGAAAGACAGAAAGAATGAGAGAGACAGACAGAAAGAGGGACAGAAAGAGAAAGAAAAAGAACTAGACAGAAAGAACAAAAGAAAGAGAGAATGAAAAAGACAGAAAGAAAGAGACAGACAGAAAGTAAGAAGGAAAGGAAGGAAGGAAAAAGTTCTTCCCTTCATAAGAACATAAGGAAAAGCTGATTACACTTAAAGCCCTGCTCCTTGTAATAGATCAAACTCTATTCCTGTTTTCTCAACATATTTCTCAACCCCTTCCCTCTTTGGAAATGCACCAAACTGTATCTAGAACCCAGTTACAGGCTCAAGTGGAGCATAAACACCGGCATGGACTGGTTGGGCTGAATGGCCTGTTTCTATGCTGTATATTCTATGTAATACTGCTCATGTCAATGTCTTTCCCCAATATCATTCCATAATTCTATTAGCCTTTAACTGCAAAACTTCTGCCTGCCGTCCCTTCTTGTGCCCTACTTCCTCATTTTAAAATTTGTATCCCCTGGTATTTTAACGCTTGACCATAGTTAACAATTTGCTTCGTACAGCTTTGTCAACTGATTTCATAAATATGAAAACTTCAATTAGGTCATCTCAAAGTTTCTTTTCAAAAGAAAGCAAGTCCAACTTACAAATCCTTAACCTTTCCTCATGATTTAAATTCCTGACATCATCTTCGCAGCTTGCCTCTGTCTCCTTTCAAGGGCAGTGAAATCCTTCTTGCAGTTACTTGACTAGAGCTACACAGAAGGTTCCAAATGTGGTCTGACCAACACGCTATATGCAACAATACAACCTCTTTTGATTAGTACAGTACTCTATTCCTTTGCTAATGCAACCTAACATCTTATTTGTCCCTTTATACTGTAGCTAAAGTTTGGACTGATAGAATGATAGACTTATCCATTATCCAAGATGCGCTGCAGCAACTTGCCAAGGCTTCTCCAGCAGCACCTCCCAAACCTGCGACCTCCACCACCTAGAAGGACATGGGCAGCAGGCGGATCGGAACACCACCACCTCCAAGTTCCCCTCCAAGTCACACACCATTCTGACTTGGAAATATATCCAAGGAATTTAAAGTAATTAATATTAGTAAAGAAAAAATACTGGAGGAATGAATGGGACTAAAATCCGACAAATCCTCCCTACATCCTAGGGTTCTAAAAGAGGTGGCTGCAGAGATAGTGGATGCATTGGTTGCGACCTTCCAAACTTCCCTAGGTTTTGGAACGGTCCCAGTGGATTGGAAGCTGGCAAATGTAACACGACTATTCAAGAAACGAGGGAGAGAGAAAACAGGGAACTACAGGCCAGTTAGTCTGACATCAGTCGTTGGGAAAATGCTGGAATCCATTATTAAGGAAGTGGCATCAGGGCACTTAGAAAATCATGATATGATTAGGCAGAGTCAACATGGTTTTATGAAAAGGAAATTGTGTTTGACAAATCTATTAGAGTTTTTTAAGGATGTACTAGCAGGGCAGATAAAGGGGAACCAGTAGATGTAGTATATTTGGATTTTCACAAGGCATTAGATAAGGTGCCACATGAAAGGTTGTTACACAAGATAAGGGCTCATGGGGTTGGGTGTGATATATTAGCATGAATAGAGGATTGGTTAATGGACAGAAAACAGAGAGTAGGAATAAACAGGTTATTTTCCGGTTGGCAGGCTGTAACTAGTGGGGTGCCACAAGGATCAGACTGGGGCCTCAGCTATTTACCATCTATATTAATGACTTAGTTGAAGGGACCAAATGTAATGTATCCAAGTTTGCTGATGATACAAAGCTAGGTGGGAAAGTAAGCTGCGAGGAGGACACAAAAAGTCTGCAAAGGGATATAGACAGGTTAAGTGAGTGGGCAATAAGGTGGCAGATGGAGTATAATGTGGGGAAATGTGAGATTATTCACTTTGGTAGGAAGAATAGAAAAACATGATTTTTTGAATGGTGAAAACTATTAAATGTTCGTGTTCAGAGGGATTTGGATATCTTTGTACATGAAACAAAGAAAGTTAACATGCAGGTACAGCAAGCAATTAGGAAGACGAATGGTATGTTGGCCTTTATTGCAAGGGGGTTGGAGTACAGGAGTAAGGAAGTCTTGCTGCAATTGTACAGGGCTTTGGTGACACCACACCTGGAGTTCTGTGTGCAGTTTTGGTCTTTGTACCTAAGAAAGGATATCCTTGCCTTAGAGGCGGTGCAACAAAGGTTCACTAAATTGATTCATGGGATGAGAGGGTTGACCTATGAGGAAAGATTGAGTATATTGGACCTATACTCGCTGGAGTTTAGAAGAATGAGAGCTGATCTGATTGAAACATTTAAGATTCTGAGAGGGCTTGACAAGGTAGATGCTAAGGAAGGAGATACTTGCCATAGAGGGAGTGCAACGAAGGTTCACCAGACTGATTCCTGGGATGGGAGGATTGTCCTATGAGGAGAGGTAAAGTAGACTAGGCCTATCTTCTCTAGAGTTTAGAAGAATGAGAGGTGATCTCATTGAAACATACAAAATTCTTACAGGACTTGACAGGGTAGATGCAGGGAGGATGTTTCACCTAGCTGAGGAGTCTAGAACCAGGGGTCACAGTCTCAGAATAAGGGGTCGGCCATTTAGGACCGAGATGAAGAGAAATTTCTTCACTCAGAGGGTTGTGAATCTTTGGAATTCTCTACCCCAGAGGACTGTGGATGCTCAGTCGTTGAGTATATTCAAGGCTGAGAATGATAGATTTTTGGACCCTAAGGGAATCAAGGGATATGGGGATTGGGCAGGAAAGTGGAGATGAGGTAGAAGATCAGCCATGATCTTATTGAATGGTGGAGCAGGCTCGAGGGGCTGTATGGCCTACTCCTGCTCCTAGTTCTTACGCTCTTATATCGCAGTTCCTTCATCGTCGGTTGATCATAATTATGGAACTCCCTCCCTAACAGCACTGTGGGAGTACCTTCACCACACGGACTGCAGCAGTTCAAGGTGGCAGCTCACCACAACCTTCTCAAGGGCAATCAGGGATGGGCAATGAATCCTGGCCGTGCCAGTGAAACCCACATCCCGTGAATGAATAAATAAATGTTTTAAATCCCTACAGGTCTTTCCTGATTAGCATATTATACTTCGGTTCCACGCAATATAGCTTCCCTTTTTTGGGTCTTTGCTCACATTTTAATAATTTTAAACTGCATCTGCCACTTACTTGTCCATATTCTCCTCCGAATCGGATTGTATTGTTCTTCATTATTTGCACTGCTTATTTTTAAGTCATCAACAACATTGGAAACTTGGCATATATATTTCTAATATATAATATAATATATATATATATATATATCCTTTTTCCAGAGCGCAGCTACAACACGCCTCAGTTTAGGCTCAAGCAACGTACCTCATTGGTGGAGAGTACGGTGTCCTCATCGAGACTCAGCACAGCATCCGTTGTTATGGCATCGTAAGGAAAGAAGCGACTGCTCATGGCCTTGAAAAGAAGAGGCAGTGGGATTAGTATAGGAACCTTCCCTGCTCAAATGTTCCCATTTGTATTCTTGTTCAGTTAGTAACCCACACGTGAAGGTGGCCATTTGGGGTGAGGTACCTGAGCAATAGTCAGCTCCCTCAGGACAGAAAGGGAGAAAATTCGACTTTAACAAAAAAACATAACCTTCTCCTTGTTTGTCACTTCCTCTGTGGGAGGCTGATTCGTGCCAGGATATGGCTCCACAGCTGTCAGCCGTTCTCCAGTATCATGCCCATGTGGGAGCTCTCCACGCAAGATCTCAGTGAGTGTCAGCAGGCTATTAGACTGTGGGAGTATCATTGCTGAACCCAATCCAGTCCTTACTCAATGCCCACAGATGCAGGAGTAGCTAGGCAGTGATTGGTAGCAGGAACCCTGGCTGATCTTTTTGTTTCCCCTTGGCCCAGGGGTGCTAACTCAGCACAGACCAGGGTATTGAGCCCAAGGCTTTCCTTGTCTGCATGGCTTAAAGCCATACTGGGACGGACATTTAACAACTGAGCTAATAGACTTCCCAACCCCCAGGAGGGAGGCGTAGCTGGAGTCACCAGACACCGCCTTCTGATTAAATGAGATTGCACAGCACCTCATGACTAAGGTTGCCAACCCTCCAGGATTGCCCTAGAGTCTCCAGGAATTAAAGACGAACCTCCAGAACACTGCTGCAAGCAAACCCTGGAGGAAAATCATAGTGGCGTATTTAAAAAAAAAAAAAAATTCTTTTAACACTTTTGTTTATTAGTTATAAAAATATTGGACATGGGGTTAAAAAAAAAGGCTGTTTGATCGACTGTCAAAAATCATCCAATCGGGTAACGAAGAGTCTATTCGCTTTCCGATTGGCCGTGGGAAGGCGGGGTGCCGTGAGGATGGACGTGTCGGGCGACCAATAGCGTGAGTGTGAGGGCGGGGCAGTTGTCGGCAGGAGGTCATGTGATGACACCTCCGGGAATACGTCGAACCAGAGTTGGCAACCCGACTCGTGACCAAAGCCAGTTTTCTGTGTCGTCTGGTGAAAGCGCTATGTTCATCACAGATGAGATTATGGTATTTGTCGGTGTGAGCTTGACAGATAGTCTGGGCCCATTCTATTTACCATGTGGACCCAGGGTCCTGAACCTTGGAGCCTCACCCATCCCCCCTCAATTACTGCCGCATATAATAAGCAGATCATGTAAGTAGTAAAATCACCAATCACACCCAACAGACTATTAAAGTTCGTTAAAAAAAAATAACCTTGTCTTTGGCACATAACTATATTTAGGTCCAATGCAAAAGCCTCTTGGCCAGCATTAACCTAGATTTCTTTGCACAAGGACCTTCATTTTATGTTCAGTCAAAAGTATTTCATGTCCATGTGGTATTCTGTGAATGTAGGTTACACAAAGTCCATATACAGATTACATAAAGGCTGTGCGCAGTCAGTATACAGCTTACGTACTCGCTCTATACAGGCTGTGCGTAAACGATACTATTGAAGAGCCGGCAAGCCAGCTGCGTGGGACCCCTGGAGCGCTGCGCGGCCGCGTGGCTTACAGGAAACACTGTACACAAGTGTTCATGGTGGGATTTATCAGTAAGAGCCTTTGGTAAATCATACAGTTGAAGATAATGATGGTTAGATTGGTAGTGTGCACGTCAACACCCAAAATGAACTTGGTGTCGATTGACATGTTAATCCCTCAAAGAAAAGGTGATGAAAAGCTGATCAAATCTGAAGCCACGCAGAGTGGCTGAAGGGGTAGGTGACCCAACGAGACTCATGTCACTGGGGAGAAATACAGCAAAGGTAAAGGACGGGAATAAAAGCAATACCTGGGACAAACCATGAGGAACCAAGAGTTTGGCAAAGTGAAGTTGAGTGGAGCCCTGGCAATATGTTAATGAACCCATTACCAAAGGGCTGTCATAAGTCATGGAAAAGGAAAGATACTGGAGTGATATTAAGAAACTGATCAAGTACTAAAGAGCTATCGCTGTAAGGGGATATTAATCACAGGGTAGCTGGAATGGTCATTAATTTATTCATAGCCAAATATTATTAATGTATGCAGTTAATATATATTTTATGTGCTGTAATATGATTAAGACAATTATCAAAATCCAATCAACCATGAAGTACCAAACTGAACACAATTACGGTTAACATATAAAGCAGTAAACAAGAAATGCCTTCAGCCCATCAAGCTTGTTCTTTCCATAGACCAGAAGCAATTTGTTCCATTATAGAAGTGAAAAAGGTTAAGCGAAGATTCACTGGGATATCACCAGGGATGAGTGGTTACAGATATGAAGGGAGACTTTAAACGTTAGGGCTTTTTTTCACTGCAGCTGAGAAGGTCAAGGGGTGACTTGATAGAGGTCATGGAATCAGAGAACCTTACAGCACAGTAGGAGGTCATTTGGCCCATCGTGCCTGCGCCAGCAAGATGGTCATGAGGGAACAAAGTTAGGAAAAAGTTCTTTATTCAAAGGATGGTTAGAATACGGAACTCTCTCCTACAAACCATTGTTGATGCAGAGTCCACAAATTCTTTCAAAATTGAATTGGATAGTTGCTTGGAAAAAGAGGACTATTAAAGGGTATGGGAGTGAGCAGGAGAGCGGGATTAGACTGGGTGGGATATTAAAGGGTATGGGAGTGAGCAGGAGAGCGGGATTAGACTGGGTGGGATATTAAAGGGTTTGGGAGTGAGCAGGAGAGTGGGATTAGACTGGGTGGGATATTAAAGGGTATGGGAGTGAGCAGGAGAGTGGGATTAGACTGGGTGGGATATTAAAGGGTATGGGAGTGAGCAGGAGAGTGGGATTAGACTGGGTGGGATATTAAAGGATATGGGAGTGAGCAGGAGAGTAGGATTGGACTGGGTGGTATATTAAAGGGTACGGGGAGCGGGATTAGACCAGGTGGGATATTAAAGGGTATGGGGAGTGAGCAGGAGAGTAGGATTGGACTGGGTGTGATATTAAAGGGTAGGGGAGCAGGATTAGACTGGGTGGGATATTAAAGGGTATGGGAGTGAGCAGGAGAGTGGGATTAGACTGGATGGTATATTAAAGGGTAGGGGAGCGAGATTAGACCAGGTGGGATATTAAAGGGTATGGGGAGTGAGCAGGAGAGTAGGATTGGACTGGGTGTGATATTAAAGGGTAGGGGAGCAGGATTAGGCTGGGTGGGATATTAAAGGGTATGGGGAGTGAGCAGGAGCGTGGGATTGGACTGGTTGGGATAGTGAAAGGTATGGGGAGTGAGCAGGAGAGTGGGATTGGACTGGGTGGGATATTAAAGGGTATGGGGCATGAGCAGGAGATGGGATTGGACTGGGTGGGGTAGTGAAAGGTATGGCGAATGAGTAAGAACATGGAATTAGACCAGCAGCTCATGTGGAGAAAAATACCAGCACAATCTGTTTCTGTGCTGGAAACATTCTATGATCACAGACTCTACCGCAGCCCAAACCCATCTCCTGAGGAAAGGTTCTGTGGAACCTCTTGCTGTGCCTTGAATGTGAATCAAGTAAAACTCCAAAATTTCTACTGTATTCATCTCTGACCATTTGCCTTCCTTGGTGACACGTTTCCATGGAATCATTCAGGAACCATCCAGTTCCACACAGATTTAATCATCTCTATCTGTTCCTAATTAGATATTCATCCAGCTCTTTTTAAGAGGTGTTAATTGACACATAATAAGCTGATTTAGTTGGAAATCTATTCCAAAGAATTACTACTTTGTGAGGAGGAAGCTCTCTTTGATCTCAAGTTTTGCTCAATGCTTGTTCATTATGTAATTGGTGTTGTTAACCTTTTGGGGTCTTTGTGACAATTACTGTTGAATTTACTTCGATCCTAAAGGTCCAACCTTAAAAACATTTAAGGTAGTTGTCTTTTTAACCACAAGTCTGCAAGGGCTCAGAGATTTGACTGTATATAGTGACACCACTATTCCCAGCCAGAATGGAGATATTGGGTAATTCCACCTGGAAACCGCACTGCTGTAAGTGACTAGGATTGATTTTGAAGCCGATAATTTGTATTATATAACTATCCTCAACTCACTGCATTTTGCTGGAGAAATCACCCTGCTTTTATCAGGTTGACATTGCTGTAGTTTTGATCATGAGTTCTGTTTGCTGTAGCTCGTAGAGACTCTTTTTAAATAGACTCTGTAGACTGTTTGCTGTAGTGCGCTGTTTAAACAAACTCTGTTTGCTGAGTAAATAGACTGTGTTTGCTGCGAGTCCTGCCGTACGTCCCTTCCCACCTCCTGCTCATTGGCTGACACAGTGCAATTCATTGGCTGACACAGTGGTGTCAATAGATACTCTGCAGAAACCTGCCCCTATCTGTCTGTATATTATTGTGCCTTCAATAGTTGTTGATCGACACTATTGCAGGACATTTCTTTGTTTTCCGTGATCTACCCTCACCCTTCCCAAAACTATCCTGCGGTATGGTTGTCCGGGCATTGGTTGTCCTTCCATACTTCTTCCAAGTGGCCAATCTACAACTGTGAAGATTCCAGGCCCTACACTACCATTCAAGCTAGGAGACCAGTTAGTGGGGGTGTCAGGGGATATCCCTACCTGCCCCACACTGTCATTCTTACACTTAACACTTTGACATGCAATGGTTGGCAATCCAATCTGATGCCCTCTCCTCTGTACTAAGTCCTGTTCATCTATCTCACCACCTCTGCTCTTCTCATCTCCAGCCCTGTTATGAATCTCCATATCCATGCTTCAACAAATCCCCAATATCATACTTCTATCCCAAGCCCCGAACATATTGCCCTTGTTTGCAGTGATGAGGAGCTGCTCCAGTTATCTAATGTGCTAAGAAATTAATAGGCTCATTAAACCAGTAACATTTCACAAGTAAGTCATCCTCAAGCAACAATCACTCCTTACCTTACGATCTCCCTTTATGACTATTAGAGGCATTCTGGTGGAGGGCCATTTACTCTTGGGGACTAATGGTTTGTCGCAGTTCCACAAGATAATTATCTAGGATCAAAATAACAAAGATTATTTTACATAGAATTTACAGCACAGCAACAGGCCATTCAGCCCAACTGTTCTATGCCGCACACAAGCCTCCTCCCACTCTATTTCATCTAATCCTATCAGCATATCCTTCTATTCCTTTCTTCCTCATGGACTTATCCAGTTTCCTAAAAAGGTGATGTTTAGCCTCCTTACTGTCACTATAGGCTGAATTTATTTCCCAGAAAACATTGTCCCAGTTGATCAGAGTAACTTCATTGTGCAGTCTGGTGCTCGGGGTAACATTTCTCACCTGGGATCATTCCCCCACCCCAAATTGTTTTCCTTCCTCTCCTTAAGACAATTGGGGAGATTTTCCTAGGTCTGTACACAGGATCTCCTGGGTGCAGGGAATATTGGGAAATCGGGCGGTCAGAGTGCCCCTGGCACCTCTTGTTGGGGGTACGGCTTTACGAGCACCAGCAGACCTCTGGTATCTTGCCCACAGTGACCAGTCTTCATGAGTGAGCCTAGATCCAGCCCAAACTCCAGGCTCACACTCGGTGCAGTACTGAGGGAGTGCTGCACTGTCGGAGGTGCCGTCTTTCGCATTAGACATTAAACCGAGGCCCCGTCTGCTCTCTCAGGTGGACGTAAAAGATCCCATTGCACTATTTCGAGGAAGAACAGGGGAGTTATCCCGGGTGTCCTGGCCAATATTTATCCCTCACTCAACATCACTAAAACAGATTATCTGGTCATTATCACATTGCTGTTTGTGGGAGCTTGCTGTGCGCAAATTGGCTGCCACCTTGCCTACATTACAACAGCGACTACACTTCAAAAGTACTTCATTGGCTGTAAAGCGCTTTGGGACGTCCTGAGGTCGTGAAAGGCGCTACATAAATGCAAGTTTTTCTTTCAAGTCATTCTTTAGATGGTAAGCCTCCTAAGGAGACACATAGTGGTGGCTTGATGTTCTTGCACAGAGACAGAAAAGGGCTGTCAGAAGGTGTCCTTCCTTCCTCAGGGCAGCCTCAGGGTCACTCAGTGGCACAGGCAGAGGACTGGGAGCAGCAGAGGAGGCAAAAAATTTTTTAAAAACAGGGAGAAAGGAAAAAAAAATAGCATTTGTACGGTATTTATTACGCACCTGTACACAGTACTTGGATTTTGCCAGTGCTAAGATTAACTTGATGATGGGCTGGGACTGGGAGACCAGGGGCGAGACTGCGTGAATCAACCCAGTGAACTCCTTCTTGGGAGTTAAACCTGCAAACACAAAATAACAACCACGCTATCCGTTCAGAATTGAGAAGTAGAGTATCAGCATGAATGCAATCAGGAGACGCTACTGGGGGAATATTCCTGAAACAATACAATGAATTCCTGCAGGATTATTCATCAAGGATTCCATTTCGTATGGACAGGAGTTTCACACTTACCCTCATCCAAGTAGTAGAAGGGGTAATCTGCTGCATGTGTAGAGTATTGCGGGAGCACAAATAATCCTCCAGGCAGCTTGTTCCACATGAGTTTATTTCGTGAAACATGTGTGAATATTCTATCTTTAATGATCTGAAAGGAAGCAATGAATTGGGTCAATCATCAACAGAAAAGCTACCACACTCCGACATTTGATTAATTGAGTACTTGCGAATGGTTGGCTTCCTTGACTTTCCTTCTTGTTTCTTTCACACTTGGACGTCTAGTCCTTCCTCGTTGATGTGTTGAGTTGGAACCAGGTTGTGGAGCGGGCTGGGAGGGAGCTCTGGTTGGTGCAGGGATTTAGTATCATGTCCTTTCTCTTGAGACCTGGGTTCCAATCCAACCTCTCTACACACAAAGGATGGTAGAAGTTTGGAACTCTCTTCTGCAAACGGCAATTATTGCTAGGTCAATTGTTAATTTTAAATCTGAGATTGATAGCTTTTTGTTAACTAATGGTATTAAGGGATATGGGCTATATGGAGTTAGGTCGCAGATCAGCCATGATCTCATTGAATGGCGGAACAGGCTCGAGGGGTTCAATGGCCTACCCCTGTTCCTATGTTCCTCTCTCTGCTGACTGTAAAGTTCTGCAGGCTCCAACTGGTTCCTGGAGGACATGGCTCCACAGTACAAAACTGTCCCTAATTTAGTGCGGAATTGGCACTAAAACTGGCAAACTCATTTCGTAAAGGCCATAAGGCTAGCTAGTGTGGAAAATAGAAAACTGTCACACTGGTAAAAGGGGTGATCTTCCGAGATCGGAGTTTTTGTCACAGTGGAGCAGAGTATAGAAAGCTCTATTCTGCATCTGATGTAGTTACACATGATCTGGAGGTACCTGATGCTGACAGTGGGTGCTAAAAGTGGAACAATTTTCTCTGGCTTAACAGTTACATTTCTTAATTCAATTAGCCCAGAAGTTCAACCGCTCCCCCTGCCAGTTAAGCAGCAATTCTTTGTTATGATTGTAGTCCTGACTGCAAATGAATCCTGACCTTCCCTTACCTCATCCTATCATGTGTTGGTGGTATGAAGACCCACGGAAGATCAATTGGTGCTTATCAACAACCACATCCATGCCTTTGTCATCTCCAGAATCAACTATTCCAATGCTCTTCTGGCTGGCCCTCCACTCTCTGTAAATTTGAGCTCATCCAAAACTCGACTGCCCGTATCCTAACTTGCACCAAGTCCCGTTCACCCCTGTGCTCGCTGACTGACATTGGCTCCCGATCCGGCAACGCCTTGAATTGAAAATTCTCATCCTTGTTTTCAAATCCCTCCATGGTCTCACCACTCCTATCTCAGTAATCTCCTCTAGCCTTAATAGCCTCCTCCAATTCTGTCCTCTTGCGCATCCCCAATTTCCTTCGCTCCACCATTGGCAGCCGTGCCTTCAGCCGTCTCGGCCCCACATCCTAGAATTCCCTCCTTAAACTCCTCCACCTCTGCCTCTCTCTCCTCCTTTAAGATCCTCTTTAAAACCCACCTCTGTGACCAGTCACCCTCCTAATATCTCCGTCTCGGGCTCGGAGCCCATTTGTTTCTGATTGCTCCATAAAGCGCCTTGGGACGTTTATCTAGGTTCTATATAAATGCAAGTTGTTGTAATACTTTATATTTCTATCTTGGTTCTCCCGAGCTCTTTCTCCCCTTCCTCCCGAGGATGCGGATTCCTCTCGGGTACTGTTCCATGGCATCACGCACCATCTGGTACTTTGGCCAAGTGGCCATTCTTCATGTGCACGGCCAGCCGGTGAGACCCGATTTTAACCCCAGGTGGGATATGGGTGGGTAGGTGGTGAGGTCAGTTGAAATCTCAGGCGGTGCTGCAGAAATCAGTCCCAGGCCTCATTAACATGCCGCTGGTCTATTTCCTGTCCAGAATAGACAGGAACTGGACAGGAAACAGCTACTAGCCTGCTGACACTCGGTGGCCCGTGGCTACCCGTTGGTATGCAGGTAAGTGTGGGAAAAGGAGGTCCCGGGGGGATGGAAGGCGGGGGAGGGGGTTGCAGTCCGGCACTGGGGTGGCTTAAACTTTCCTTGTGAGGCCCGGTGAACACCTGGCCTCCTGCAAAAGTGAAAAACTTACTTTTCCGGGATTGTTCATGCCTCGATCTTCTTCTGACCTGGTGCAGGCTGGCAGGAAAGCCGCAGAGGTTTCCCTTATCAGGCTAGAGTTAAAATTGCAGTCAGGGCCCAATTACATCATCGGTACCCTGATTTGCATAATTAAAGAAGGACCCCGCCGGCTCTGGCCAGGTGTCTTAGCCGCCCGTCCGGAAGTCTGTGTATAAAATTGCGGTCTGCGGGATCTGGGTGGCTCGAGGGCGGGTAAGTAACCTGGGTGATTTTAGCTGCCCACCTGCTGGGTAGGGTTAAAAACACCCCCGACCCCGGAAGGTTTCCGGGCTGTTCGACTATGTGGGGCATCACTGTTCAACCCAATCCTCTGATGTCCAGCAGAGGCCACTGGATAGTGATCAGCAGCAACGACCCCAAGATGACTTTTTTTGCTTTCCTAGCCCAAGTCCCTTGAGCCTAATTATAACGCACCAACTATCTCTCTCACATTAAGGGAAATTTGGATGCAGAATTTCTAACGGTCGATGGGCATAGATCAGGGCAGAGTTAAATTCAGAATCCATTGTATTGCAATATCAATGTTTTACCTGGTGAATATTTATGCTTGAAATTCGTGCAGGGGCAATCCTGTGCAGCTGCATCGGAGAATTATTAAACATTACACAGGAGTCAAACCATTTCTATTTTTGTCTCATTGAGTTTCTCAAAACATCCTGGGGAACGAGTGAACTACAACGCTCCAGTGACCTGCTGACCTTTTCCTAAGCTCCGTAATCAGTGTGCCAGTCAAACATTTCCTTAATCCTATCGACCAGAACTAGTCAAAGTGGTGTCATCATCAGCTGAGCAACCGGGCAGAAACAGGACTTTTACTGTTCACGTAATGAATGGATTGAGGAGCCCAGCTCAGTCAATTCCACGGTACACTGGGTTTAGAATTAAATATATTCAGCACCAGTTCACAGATGGAGAATAATGACTGTGAATTTATTCTGGGAAGTGCGACAACTAATTGATTAATTGACCGTTGATCAACTCGAGGAGTCAAGTTTCTTTGTAGATAGGCCGCCGCTGTCAGTGATCAGAGTGTCACCAATTCTTCCTCCTCCCTCCCAATTTGGCAATGCTTCATTAGGCTCAACAACCATCACAGCCGTGTGTGTGTGTGTATGTAGGTGTGGGGGGATGGGAGTGTGGGTGCATAGGGGGCGGAATGAGAGTGTGGGTGTGCATGTGGGGGGATGGGTGTGTAGGTGTGCGTGTGGGGGGATGACTGTGTGGGTGTTTTTTTTATTCGTTCATGGGCTGTGGGCGTCGCTGGCAGGGCCAGCATTTATTGCCCATCCCTAATTGCCCTTGAGAAGGTGGTGGTGAGCCACCTTCTTGAACCGCTGCAGTCTGTTTGGTGAGGGTACTCCCACAGTGCTGTTAGGGAGGGAGTTCCAGGATTTTGACCCAGCGACGATGAAGGAACAGCGATATACTTCCAAGTCAGGATGGTGTGTAACTTGGAGGGGAACTTGGAGGTGATGGTGTTCCCATGTGCCTGCTGCCCTTGTCCTTCTAGGTGGTAGAGGTCGTGGGTTTGGGAGGTGCATTCAAAGAAGCCTTGGTGAGTTGCTGCAGTGCATCTTGTAGATGGGGTACACACTGCAGCCACGGTACGCCGGTGGTGGAGGGAGTGAATGTTTAAGGTGGTGGATGGGGAGCCAATCAAGTGGGCTGCTTTGTCCTGGATGGTGTCGAGCTTCTTGAGTGTTGTTGGAGCTGTACTCATCCAGGCAAGTGGAGAGTATTCCACCACACTCCTTACTTGTGCCTTATAGATGGTGGAAAGGCTTTGGGGAGTCAGGAGGTGAGACACTTGCCGCAGAATACCTAGCCTCTGACCTGCTCTTGTTGCCACAGTATTTATGTGGCTGGTCCAGTTAAGTTTCTGGTCAATGGTGACCCCCAGGATGTTGATGGTGGGGGATTCGGCGATGGTAATGCCGTTGAATGTCAAAGGGCGGTGGTTAGACTCTTGTTGGAGATGGTCATTGCCTGGCACTTGTGTGGCGCGAATGTTACTTGCCACTTATCAGCCCAAGCCTGAATGGCGTCCAGGTCTTCCTGCATGCGGGCACGGATTGCTTCATTATCTGAGGAGTTGCGAATGGAGCTGAACACTGTGCAATCATCAGTGAACATCCCCACTTCTGACCTTATGATGGAGGGAAGGTCATTGATGAAGCAGCTGAAGATGGTTGGGCCTAGGACACTGCCCTGAGGAACTCCTGCAGTGAAGTGTAACTTAGAATATTTAAATCAATATAAAATCATGCACAAAAAACAAAAAAGAGAGAGAGGGAAAGAAAGGTGGGATTAAGAGAGAGAAAGAAAAAGTGAATAAAATATTTTAATTTTAATTTCTTTTAAATCTCCAACAATAATTACATTCTGAAGGAATAAGACTCCACAGATGTAAAAGTAAATTTTCAATGCCAGAGAGGTTATTTGGCAGGAATTATGACTTATCATGCCATTAAAAAAGTCACTTACACCTGAATGCACCAGCCCTAATTTTTTCTGGCATGCTTAGTGGGTATCTGGTGGGTAAGTAAAAAGAAAAGAAAAAATAGAAAGTCTTGCATTTATATAGAGCCTTTCACGACCTCAGGATGTCCCAAAGCTCTTTACAGCCAATTAAGTACTTTTGAAATGTAGTCATTGTTGTAATGTAGGAAACGTGGCAGCCAATATGTGCACAGCAAGCTCCCACAAACAGCAATGGGATAATGACCAGATAAACTATTTTTAGTGATGTTAATTGAGGGATAATCATTGGTCAGGACAAGTACTGCCCTTCATGTATTTTAATGCCGAGTCTCTCAGCAAGGTACTGGTGCAGCAAAGCCTGTGGAGGAGCAGGGCAAATCGCACGGCAACTTCCAGATTTCCACATTTAACTGCGCATGTGCGGACACCAGAAGTTGCTGTCCGACTTACACCATAATAACGGTGAGCGCACTTAGCCTCACTGTTAATCCTACCGCAAAATCCAGGCCATTGTCTCCACAGAGCCGCTGTCCAACAAGAATCACGATCAGGAACAAGATACCTGGCCCATTTTCCTCCCTCCACCACCCCCCACCAGCTTAGTGTACCGAGGCCAACTGTGGCATCTCAAGTGCTGCCCTGGCTGAGATCAGGTTCAATGACTTCACGTTGATGGCTTAAATCTTACCCTGACTGGTTTCCTTTTCCAATATGCAATATACATATTTTTTTTGGAAATTACATGTTTTATTGAAAGGAGTTTAATTTCCATTTTCGTTCCTGAGGGACCATACATTAAATATAAAAGGATCAGGCAAAGTGCTCCACACTGCACTGCACTGCACTGCCAGTATCTAAAGTGCAATGTGATGGGAAAGTATCAAGTTCTGCCTCCTTATTTCACCTAAACGGAAACAGAACCTATCATACATGGTCTCACTATCTCCATTATTTTGCTCCAAGCTCCAGAGTAATTTATTATACCTTCCTCTGAATCACGTGATGGGATTATACTGCACTAATGATTTAAACACTTTCTCATGCCCCAGTTACACTGCGCATGTTGCATTGGTGTGGAGGGATTAACTTCTCAGTGACCAACACACTCTCTTCCCAATAACCAACTCCGTCACTACACTCTCTTTGATAAACAAATAGCAAATGACACACGCAAGAATATTAAAAGTGCAAATTGAAAAGAATGCTATTTAGCTCACCAAGCCTCTTACTTCCATAGCCCATGTACACTCTACTCCCTCATGGGCCCACCCATTTAATCTTTTTTTTCCCATAGTGTAAGTACAATCCACCCGAGTACAATTACCCACTTACTCTCCTTCCACAGGCACAATCCACACTATCATGACTCTATCCATCCATTTAATCTCCTTCTACAGCCCATGCACACTCTAATCCATCATGGATCTACCCATTTAATCCTTTTTCCATAGGTTAAGTATGGATAGATAGATAGATTTTTGGACTCTAGGGAACTCAAGGGATATGGGGATTGGGCGGGAAAGTGGAGTTGAGGTCAGAGATCAGCCATGATCTTATTGAATGGCGGAGCAGGCTCGAGGGGCCTTATGGCCTCCTCCTGCTCCTAATTCTTATGTTTTTAAGTACAATCCACCCTACTGTACCCACTTATTCTCCTTCCACAGCCCAGGTACGATCCACACTGTCATGGGCGCTACCCCACCTATTTAATTTCCTGAGGGAACATTGCAATTAAATCCTTCTGCTCCTCAGAGGTAATCAAACAAAACTCTGTGATAGTTACCTGCCCTCACACCTCCACCATTCAACTCTGGTCTGTTGCCCCAGAGTGACTGGAATCATCACATTCCATTGTGTATTCAATGATCTCAGTCTATACGGGGACTGAAGACAATGGCTTTGGTCTTCCCAATATTTCATTGGAGGAAATTAATCTGAATCATTATGTAGCTGTAAGATAATGTCCCGCATCAACCAATTAAAAGCAGAGACTCTCATAGAACAGCTAATAATTCACACATAACAAGGATATTTATTCTTCTTTTGTCCCTATGCCGGACAAAAAGTCACAAAGTGCCACACAATTTATTCACTGCACCTGACATATATCAGCACCACAATACATTCTCTATTACACCATACAATCCTCCTCTCCTTATCAGTCAACACATTATGTACAAATATGCACACCATCATGGACTTCAAGTCGGAAAGCATCACCAGCATTCGCACAATGCTGTGTAATAAAAACACAATTTGACCAAGGGATTCAGGAGAAGCTTCTTTGCCCAGAGAGTGGTCAGAATGTGGAACTCGCTACCACAGGGAGTGGTTGAGGCGAATAGCGTAGGTGCATTTAAGAGGAAACTAGATAAACACATGAGGGAGAAAGGAATAGAAGGATATGCTGATAGGGTGAGATGAAGTAGGGTGGGAGGAGGCTCATGTGGAGCATAAACACCGGCATAGACCAGTTGGGCCAAATGTCCTATTTCTGTGCTGTAAAATTCTATGTAATTATATTCAATTGCCATAATTAAGTGGCTCTGATAATATAGTATATAGATAATATACTGGGATAATAGTGACTCAAGGTGAGTGATGCCACTGGCGATTCACTAGTATATATGTAAACATATTGAGACACATCTGTCACATTTCAACTGTTGCTCATGGCAACTTAAAAAGAGAGAAAGCAAGCTAGTGATCTCCTGCTGGTTCTTGTGGTCTTGGGAAAGGGCTTGGGATTTTTTTTTCTTACTCATTCTCAGGAAAGTGGGCATCACTGGCATTTATAATCCAACCCTAGTATGCTCTGAGAAGGTGGGGATATAACTGAGTGGGTTTGCAAGGCCACTTCTGAGGGCAGTTAAGAGTCAACCACATTGATGTGGGACTGGAGTGACATATAGGCCAGACCAGAAAAGGACAGCAGGTTTCCTTCCCTGAAGGACATTCAGTTGGGTTTTTACAACAATCTGACAGCTTCATTGGTCATTTTTTTTTAATTGATACCAGCTTTTTATTTCCAGATTTTTCTAAACGGCCATGGTGGGATTTAAACTCACATTCTCCGAGTTATTAGTCCAGGCTTATCAGTCCAGTAACATAACCACTACACTACAGTAAGGAGCTGCCAGTTTATAACAAGAACAACTTGCATTTATATATCGCCTTTAACATAGTAAAACATCCCAAGGCGCTTCACAGGAGCGATTATCAAACAAAATTTGACTCCGAGCCACATAAGGAGAGATTAGGACAGGTGACCAAAAACCTGGTCAAAGTGGTAGGTTTGATGGAGCGACTTAAAAGGAGGAGAAACAATTAGCCTCTAACTGAGCTCAGCGTGTGTCTGCTTCCATAAATTAGACTTTATGGCCTTAAACAGAGAGGCTAGATTATGCACAACTCCTTTTTAGCAGCAGAATAATACATCATGCATCACATGGCATGACACTCCTGCCCTAAGGGAATCTCGGGATATGGGGATAGTGCGGGAAAGTGGAGTTGAGGTAGAAGATCAGCCATGATCTTACTGAATGGCGGAAGAGGCTCGAGGGGCTGAATGGCCTGCTACTGCTGCTATTTCTTGTGTTCTTATGTAATAACACGTTGTATGTTACTGGGGTATGTTATTCAATAGAGATTTTTATGCAATGAGTGAATGGCTGTAATCTTATGGTGTAAATCCCTTGCTTAAGTTACAGCTTCAAAGCTGCCAAAATTTGGTATATTGTTGGGAAGCCAGCCTGGGAAATCTGATTCTCCTGTTTATGTCTGATAAATGGATCGTGTGCACAGGATAGAGCAACCAGGCTAAATTAACTAAGTGACCTAACAAAGGTCAGTCTGTCCAATCTCCAGCCTTTGCTCAGTTGTCAAACCTCCAACCTCTCCTCAGCTTGACAATTACAGGAGACCAGTGTTATCCCTGTAATGAAAGTCTCAGCATCTTTAATACTGGAGCCAGGACCAGAAAGCTAATTAAAGTGCACATGACAGTGCAAGACTTTAATCAACTTTAAGTCCCTCTATTATAATGAAACGTGCTGAATCATGCATCGAGACATTAGCAGGTCAGATGCACGGACGAGGTGCCCTTTACCCGCAATGGGAAATAATTTGGGGATTGGACAGATGAGTGAGGTGGGGCTGTGATGTTGTGTGTGTTGGGGTATTACTGTTCACCGACACAGAGTGGGCATCGACACACTACCGCTCAGTTCCCAACCTACCGACTGAGCCAAGGCTGACAAAAATAATGTTACCCATAAAATGTTCCACAAAGGACAAACAAGATAGTAAAAACAAAAAATAGATCGGTGATGAAGGATACCTCACTCACCTCCAATGTGGTCGATACAATCTTTTCTACAGAAGAAAAATAAGCATCCCACAAGAACTGGGTGTGCTGTCGGAATGCCAGGATTTTGTCATTATCAATGGACCTGACTGTTGATGGAACCTATAAAGTAGAAAGGGAGAGGCTTTTAGTCCAGCCTGCACAATCAAGCGCTACTCAGAGACAGTTTGTAAAAACATTCACCTCCCACCATCTGTCTGCTGGTAGAGTCACATCAGAGGCTAGTTACCAGCACCATTTGTCACAGTGATGAGTTTAATCCCATGATGCCGGGTAGTCCCTGGTCACGTGAACCTTAGCCTGGGGAGGGGGGAGGGCACAGGGGGTGGGGTCAGCAGAAGAGACCTTCGAGTCCTAGAAGATGAAGATGTGCAAGTTACAGCGGCACTCCCGACACAGAGGTGTCGTCATGAGGTTTGGAAGTAGAAATCTCTTCCGTTAGCAGATAGGTGTCTGGGCCAGCACAGAAACATAAAATAAAACAGTAATTCATGGATGTTACCATTCAAGGTACGTTTGGTTAAAGTAGATTGACTTAAATTCATCCCAAACGAGGCAACTCCTAATTAATAACAATAGTTGGACACACTCCATCGAGTGGGTTCTACTTGCTATGGAGAGCTGCCTTCTATCAAGATGGTGCTCCCATTTAGGTTATACTTCAGCCTTTGGTTTAACGTCTCATCCAGAAGATGGCACCTCCGACAGTGCAGCACTCCCTCAGTACTGCACTGGGAGTGTCAGCCCAGATCTTGTGCTCCAGTCTCAGGAGTGGGACCACAACCTTCTGCCTCAGGGGTGAATGTGCTACCCACTGAGCCATGGCTAACACCACTAATGAGTGGAGGTGCTACCCAATGTGGAACTGAACTATACAGACAAGAAGGTCCCAGGATTGATTCCCTAGCTTGCACTGAGTTAGCTGATCTCACCTCGGGTATTAACGGAGATGGTTTAATTGAGCTCATTGCCTGCCCACCCCACCCCCAGCATGCTAAGGAGGGGGAAATCGGCCAGGATATCTACTCCCGATTGTTATCCAGTGACCCCTGCTGGAAAATGTGTGGATGTCGGGGCGGGAAGAACAGGATGGGGTTCAGTCCCTACAATCAAACAGACTGTCTGCACTCGCACATGAAGAATGGGCAATTGGGTGAGGCATCAGAAGTTGGCTTATGTCAATGGCCTTAGAGAGGTGGGAAGAAAACTGCGGGCGGAGGGGGAAGCAACAAACAACAAAGCTTTAACCAATAATGACCAGATGAAACTAATGACAAGAAATAAGGATGGTATTGTCCAAACTGTCAGCGTGTGTGATTGAATAAAGAATGTGTGTAGTGTACTGTGAAATTGAGGATAGTCAGGCTGACAGAAAGATTCAACCCAATGGTCCTCCTTCTATTAATTTGTCTATCTTCAGTTCCTCAGTACAGGAAAGGTGTCCTTTCATTACTAAGTGACGAGGTGCTGCCTAGAACAAAGCGTGGGAGCCAAACATACTCAGTATATGAAACACACTTCACTAGGGTGAAAAACTGAACAACTGGGGACGTGGGCGTAGAATGTGGGAGTTAGATGTAAGAATGGAAGTCAGGGAGCTGTCTATTCCAAAGAATAACAGTCATGGTATAAGTTACCAGGGACAGTCATTGAACTAAGTAACAAAGGGATTCACCAGCCAACTAAATGCATTTCTGGAGAGATTAAGGTACATGATAAGAAAGTGGATAATTGCAACTGAATCCAACTAAAACGGTGATGGACTTGTTGGGCTAAGTGGCCCTTTCCTGTTCTGAAAAATATTTTCTTATGTAAACCTATTCCAATTTTAATTTTAATTTAGAATTTTAGTTCTATTGCTGATAGAGTTAGATGAGGAAGGATGGGAGGAGGCTCAAGTGGAGCATAAACGCCGGCATGAACTGATTGGGCTGAATGGCCTGTTTCTGTGCTGTATATTCTATGTAACCTTTTTTTTCAGTGTCTTGCCAAACCCTCAGATGCAACTTGTGTCAAAATGTGCTACTGCATCTCAAAAATGTGATTGCATTTCTGAACATAACATCATTGTAATGAATGTGACACAAGACTATTGTAGCTGCTCACTCACCCCAGTAACTAAGGTAACGTCTCTTTGACATTTCTCTTTGATTTTTTTTTTATAGCTGGCAAATAGGTGGGTGCAATACAGAGTTTTGCTCGTCAATTCTTCTCATACGGATGTGAGTGTTGGAACATAGAAACGTTGACAAGCAAAAGATACTAACGGTAGAGATCAGTTGGTTGACAGGAATTACTGGGAATATCCAGGATGTAAAGGATCAAGATTTATATAAATAAGATCACGGCTTGGACATGAAACGCTGCTTGTACAGAAGGTCCAAGAAAGACGACTGCGATGGTTTGGGGACGTTTCAAGGATGGAAACGGCTAGAATACCTTTCACAGCCCTGTGCACAGAGCTACATGGAACAAGAAGCCCAGGGAGACCAGAGAAGCGCTGGATAGACAATGCCAAGAGTGACTTGTCACGGAAAGGGATACAGATGACTGAAGCGGCCAGGCTGGTTCAGAACCGACAGCACTGGAGGGAATTCATACATCATCGCTGCTGAGCTGACGGACGGGGATTTGGTGGAAATAAAGAGTTGGGAGCTATGACTGAGTGAGTAGCAGTGCTGAGTCCACTCAGTACCTGACTTACCTGCAGTAGGAGCCTCTCGTCACCTACAACAACAGCTTTGCTCCAGTCGATGACATCGGAGAACGGCAGCTCCCAGCCATTACTGAGCAGAACCGGGATACAAGCAGCCTTGGATGAAGCAAAAAACAAACTTAACTGGACAGTTGAACATTGTTTTTCACAGCCAATATAAGGAATTTAACGGTATTCTCTCTCGCTTGCTCTTTCTCGGGTCATTACTTGTGCCGGGGTAAAGTTGCACAAGTGTGGACTGCCCTCTGGTACTTCACATGTGACCCTAGACAGTGATTATCAACAAGACATTCCACCACAGTGGCATCACAACCGTTCTCATCCTCATCAAACCTCTACATACAATCAGTTTCCAGTAGGGGGCTATGGGATAGGGATCAGGAATAGGAACTCTGGCTGATTATTTTTACCCCCTCCCTAGTTCATGGGTGCTGGGACCAATTGTAGCATCTTGGCTGACATCAGCCACCTCAGCAGGGACTGGTATCTGGTCTCTTTCACACTGGACAGTGCATTTACCAACTGACACTGCCATAGGAACATCAAGGAGAGTCTCAAAGTCTATGCTACCTTTCCAACCCCTTTTAAAGAGGGGGCCTTAGCATTGGACCTTTTTAACTGAATGATCGGAATGGAATGAGAAAGTAATTCTTCTTTCCAAGAGCTGTGGAAAACCTGGTATTCAGTAGGGAGTCACATACCCCAATATGTCTTCACAACTTAGCTAATCATTTATTCATTCTCTCTGGTCCTCACCATGTTTTCAGTTCAAATAATATTGGGAAACCTCCAAGTCAAAGAAACTGACTCCAAATCGCAGGCTCATTGCAGCGGACAAGTGCCAGGGAGGGAAGGAAAGTCGGCGTCATCCACTGAGCTCAGGGTTGCCAACTCTGGTTGGACATATTCCTGGAGGTGTCGTCACATGACCTCCTGCCATGAACTGCCCCGCCCCCACACCCCTGCTATTGGTCACCCGACATGTCCATCCTCGCGATGCCCCGCCTATCCCACACCAATCGGAAAGCAAACAGACTCTTTATTACCCGATTGGATGATTTGTGACTGTCAGTCAAACAGCCTTTTTTCCCCCATCTCCAATATTTTTATAACTAATAAACAAAAGTGTTCAAAGAAAATTAAAAAGAAAACAATTTGTTTGATGCCTCCAATGAATATTTTCCCCGGGATTTGCTCTCAGCAGTGTCCTGGAGATTAGTCTTTCATTCCTGGAGACTCCAGGGCAATCCTGGAGGGTTGGCAACCCTAACTGAGCTGCTCTGAAAGACCTGCTAACTCATGGCAAGCGGCCTACTTCCAGCATTGTCACGTGCATAATACTGCGTGCCCGCAGAAGCAAGAAAGTCCCAAACAACATGGTTGTTTGCTAAGAAACTTAGCTGAAAGATCAAGGTACTCCGTGTGGGACACCACCAAGGGTTGAAAAGAGTAAAGAGAGAAGCTGAGTTAAATCAAGAAGTCATGGATAGCTACATAAGGGCAGGATTGGGTTTTAAAAGCTTGTAGAATATAGGCAGAAGGAACGATCAGGGAGGGGAGGCGTTCCACAGTTTTGGTGCATTGGGAAAGAATGAGGCAAAGAGAGAAAGAGGTACATTTATACAGCGTTTTTACCATGTCTCTCAGGAACATCTCAAAGGGCTTAGCATATAATGAATTGCATTCTCCAGTCAGTGTTGTCAGGTGGGTATAAACAGGGGCTATTTTGTGCGCCATAAGGTCCCACAAACAACAATGAGGTGAGTGACCAGTTAATCTGTTTTTTTGGTGTTGTTAGTTGAGAGAGAAATGTTGGCCAGGACATAAGACCAGAACTCTCTATTCTTCTTTGAGCAGTTGATATGCTGAGAATATTGATGCCCCTTTCTTCTATTCAACCTTTCTAACTCAATTTTTGCACCACCATAAAAAAAAACAGTCAATGACAATTTCCATTTCATCGCTCACAAAGCTCTGTAAAATGTTCGACGAATGACAAGTTTCAAAATAATGAGATTTGTGTCACTTTGGCTCTCCTAGGAATCATAGAAGGAAGGTTCGGCATATCTTTCTGTTCCTTTCTCCCTCATGTGTTTATCTAACTTCTTCTTAAATGCATCTATACTATGCAAGAACAACGGTGATACTGCAGTTCCATAGTTCCCACTCAAGCGTGAAGGGCTCGTGACTAACAGGCACCGCAGGTGTGAATGACTTCTGAAGGTCTTTCTCGGGAGTGATGAACCGCTTGGAGCCCTCTGGTACCTTACCCAATCAGCTACTCACGTGTCAGCCCAGCTGAGAATCGGCAGGCTATTCAACTGTGGGGGGCATTGTGGTTGAATCACATAGAATCTACAGCACAGAAACAGGCCATTCGGCCCAACAGGTCCATGCCGGTGTTAATGCTCCACACAAGCCTCATCCCACCCTACTTCAATGCACCCTATCGGCATATCTTTCTATTCCTTTCTCCCTCATGTGTTTATCTAACTTCTTCTTAAATGCATCTATACTATTCGCCTCAACTACTCCATGTGGTAGCAAGTTCCACATTTTAACCACTCTCTGAGGAAAGAAATTTCTCCTGAATTCCCTATTGGATTCATTGGTGACTATCCTGTATTTATGGCCCCTAGTTCTGGTCTCCCTCACAAGTGGAAACATCTTGTCTACGTCTACCCTATTGAACCCCTTCATAATTTTAAAGACCTCTATTAGGTCACCCCTCAGCCTTCTCTTTTCTCGGGAAAAGAGCCCCAGCGTGTTCAATCTTGTGGCCAATTCCGGGCACCACACTTTAGGAAGGATGTCAAGGCCTTAGAAAGGGTGCAGAGGAGATTTACGAGAATGGTACCAGGGATGCGGGACTTCAGTTATGTTGCGAGATTAGAGAAACTGGGATTGTTCTCCTTCGAGCAGAGAAGGTTAAGGGGGCGATTTGCTAGAGGTGTTCAAAATTATGAAGGGTTTTGATAGTGCAAATAAGCAGAAACTGTTTCCAGTGGCAGAAGGGTTGGTAACCAGAGGACACAGATTTAAGGTGATTGGCAAAAGAACCAGAGGCGACATGAGGAAACATTTTTTTACACATTGTAGTTATCATCTGGAATGCGCTGCCTGAAAGGGTGGTGGAAGCAGATTCAGTCGCAACTTTCAAAAGGGAATTGGATAAATACTTAAGGGGGGAAAATTTGCAGGGCTATGGGAAAAGAGCAGGGGGATTGGGACTAATTGGATCGCTCTTATCAAAGAGCCGGCACAGGCACAATGGTCCGAATGGCCTCCTTCTGTGCTGTATCATTCTATGAATCTATCAGTTCATCTGTTACGGCGAGCAAATAGCCACAGAAAAAGAACCAGCATTTCAATGGAGGTTCTCCATATAACATTGTAGGGTTGTCTAAACTATGGTGCCTTGGCCACAAGCAATCCCAAATCCCTGGCAATTCAGCTCCAGGCAATACAATCCAATTTTTGTGCTTATTTGCTGGTTTGTCCTGGTTGATTTCTGTGGGCCTGGAGGTTTGGAAAGGGATGTTCTTCGAGCACCAAGATCTGTTAATGTCAGATTTATGCAAGTTAACGGAAACACGAAGTTAAACTTTATATGCGGCCTCTGAGGTCCCATGGTAAGAACCTATGTGATCATAAAAACAATAAGCTTCGCCGCTCCTGCGATATGGCATGGGTCAGTGGAAAAATTACACCCGGGTTACTGTGTTACTCACCTGGCAGATCTGGGCAGACTCTGCTGGTGTATGACAAACCTCTCCTCACTCACGAGTGCATAGCTAAGCTATCTTATCTTAGTGACTCCAGGCAATTAGTGCTACCAATCAAATCCAGAAATATGCTTTTATTTTCAGTCATTTAGGAGGAAAATCAGGAAGCACTTTTTTCACACAAAGGGTAGCAGAAATCTAGAACTGTCTCCCCCAAAAGGCTATGGATGCTGGGGGTCAATTGGAGCTTTTAAGACTGAGATCGATAGGCTTTTGTTAGGATAAGGGTATCAAAGGATATGAAGCTAAGGTGGGTAAATGGGGTAGAGGTACAGTTCAGCCATGATCTAATTGAATGGCAGAGCAGGCTCGAGGGGCTGAGCGGCCTACTCCCATCCTAATGTTGGTTCACATAAACCAGAAAGAGGTTGTGGTACACATGAAGAAGAAGATAACTAAGGAGAAATAGGAGTAGGTCCAGTAGTGTAGTGGTTATGTTACTAGACTAGTAACCGAGAAGCCTGGACTAATAATCCAAGGTAAGACGAGTTCAAATCCCACCCTGACAGGTTGAGAAGCTATTGCAGGACAATGTGCAGACTACACTGGGCAAGGTTCGAGTGGAACCAGGTGAGGGCAGTAGCATGCCACTGGACCATGGAGGGAGAGGCAAAGGGGGAGGATGGAGTGGTTGACTATGTCAAACATTACGGAAAGACGAGGAAGGATAGTGTGGCAGGGTTGCATGGATGTCGTTGGTGGATTTGACCAAGGTGTGCTCGGTCCTGTGGGAAGAAATTGGACTGTAAAGGATTAAAGAAGAATAAGAGAGCAAAGGACCAAGAAAAATAGGTTAATATTTCAAGTGGCACCGTTTAGTATCTCGACCCAAAAATGCTAACCTTTCTTTTCTCTCAGATGTTGATAGACTTGCTGTACATTTTCAGCATTTTCTGTTTTTATTTCACATTCACACACAGTTCAACCTTGCACATATGATGGACATTGTATTACCTGAAGAGATTCCAGAAATCGGAAAGAGCCCAGTCTTCTCCCCCTTGGAACAAGGCAGAAGGTGGAATTGTGCAGCAATTCCTGATAATCATACCTGAAAAAGGGAAGCAAAACCCATTCACTAACCGGTTAGGCTCTTAATTCTCATTCACACAAAGCTAGTTTATTTAAACAAAGAAGTTAAATCAATGGCCTCGCCCCTCCCTAACCTCCTCCAGCCCTACAACCCTCCGAGATCTCTGTGCTTCTCCATTTCTGGCCTCTTGCACATCCCTGATTATAATCGCTCCAGCATTGGCGGCCGTGCCTTCAGCTGCCTAGGTCCTAAGCTCTGGAATTCCCAATCTCCGCCTCTCTCTCTCCTCTTTTAATACTCCTGTGAAGCGCCGTGGGACGTTTTACTACGTTAAAGGCGCTATATAAATAGAAGTTGTTGCTGTTGTTGTTTAAGACGCTCTTTAAAACCTACCTCTCACCTGTCCGAATATCTCCTTATGTGGCTCGGTGTCAAATTTTGTTTGATAGCGCTCCTGGGAAGCGCTTTGGGACGGTTTACTATGTTAAAGGTGCCATATAAATGCAAGTTGTTGTTTTTAGAGGTTTTAAATCCTCAATATAAAGGTTTGAGCTGCTCACTGATTGGAGGGAGCCAAAAATCGGGCAGCTCTACTTAGCCAGTCCTGGGGACGAGAACCGGGGGGGGGGGGTGGTGGTGTGCAGGGGAAGCAATCCTGAGGGAGTGGCGCGGAGGGTCTGGTATTCTGGGGGTCAATCATTGTGGCGCCCGGAGGAGAATTAATGCTCCTCTTGACCCTGCAAAAATCATTTACAAAGCTGCTTTTCAACTTTTTGCAGTGGCCTACAGCTGTCCCTTTAAGGACCCGCTGGGTTAAGCCGCTAAACACCAAGTACCAATGGGTGAAGTGTGTTTCGCTCACGATACGCCAGTTGGTAATTCAAAAATTACATCCGGGTCCTATTAACATGACAGGACCCCAGCTTGCACGGGCTGATAATGTTCATGGAAGCACCTGTGCTGCCCATTTCAAGGCCCCCAACCAAAATGGCATCAATCAAACGTTGGTGGGTACTGGCAGGGAAGTGCCACGTTGCTATTTTAATCCTGCTCCAAATGAAAAATCCAGCACTATCTCTCCAGTAAATGGCAAAACAATACACTGACAGCCCATATATCTCAGGCTTAAACTACTAATTCCAATGTATTGCAAGACATAAAGTTATAGCAGGATAAATAAACCAACACACTACATTACTCCCTCTGGTACTTCTAAACTGCTTTCTAAGACCAATAGAACAAAGCTTTTCATAATTCTTAAGAGTGCTTTTGACAAGAGGTTTGGATGGAAGTATACATGGATGCTGGGCTAACCGATTAAAGCATGTGGACTGGCCAACCACTCGGAGATTTATCACAGGCTAAGAGATCTCCAAGCACAGAGCTTTTGTTCAAAGACACAATGAAGCATATTGAACATGGCTGTTTTAAACGCAATGATTCACACCTCAGCCCGGCCACACATACCCAAGAACCCCTAAATGTTCGCGATAATGCACCACCTGCCCCTCCATTTGCTCCTGCAAAAAAATTTGGCCTACTCTCTTAGACAGACAGCTCCCTTTCTCAGCTAGTAGTCTTGTGAAGAAAGAGAGTTTTCATTTTAATTCCAGATAGATAAGAATCATAGCATTTGGCTCATCATGCCTGTGCCGGCTCTTTGAAAGTGCTATACAATTAGTCCCACTCCCCTGCTCTTTCCCCATAGTCCTGAGATTTGTTCCCCTTCAAGTATTCAAGACCCAGCAGCAGGCTGACGAAAACAAAATGGGTCGAAAAAACAAGCAAAGTCTTTACTTCCGTCTTGAGCAAGTGACATTGGCAGCTGATGTGCCTCAATATATTTGCCTGTAACTTACCCAGATTGTAATTGGGTGGGGTGGGGCGCTAATCCAGAAAACTTGCATCTACAGCGCTACCGACAGGCCTATGTGCCCAGCGGGAGGTGCCGTCTCATCCGAAAGACGGCATGTCCAACAGTGCAGTGTTCCCTCAGTACGGCACTGGGAGTGTCAGTCTAGATTTTGTGTTCTCTGGAGTAAGGACTTAAATTCACAACCTTCTGACTCAGGGGCGAGAGTGCTACCCATTGAGCCACGGCTGACACCTAAAAGTTAAGGGAGAGAATTATATGACTAGGGAAGGTGAATGTTTACTGTCAGTACCTCATCAAAAAATATATTGCTGCTTGCTGTGAGTGAGAGCTCTTGCACTGCTGGCAGATGAGTGACAACAGCACTGTCTGCGAATATAACAATGGTGATACTGCGGTCCCATAGTTCCCACTCAAGCGTGAAGGGCTCGTGACTAACAGGCACCGCAGGTGTGAATGACTTCTGAAGGTCTTTCTCGGGAGTGAAGAACCGCTTGGAGCCCTCTGGTACCTTACCCAATCAGCTACTCACGTGTCAGCCCAGCTGAGAATTGGCAGGCTATTCAACTGTGGGGGGCATTGTGGTTGAATCACATAGAATCTACAGCACAGAAACAGGCCATTCGGCCCAACAGGTCCATGCCGGTGTTAATGCTCCACACGAGCCTCATCCCACCCCACTTCAACGCACCCTATCGGCATATCTTTCTATTCCTTTCTCCCTCATGTGTTTATCTAACTTCTTCTTAAATGCATCTATACTATTCGCCTCAACTACTCCATGTGGTAGCGAGTTCCACATTTTAACCACTCTCTGAGGAAAGAAATTTCTCCTGAATTCCCTGTTGGATTCATTGGTGACTATCCTGTATTTATGGCCCCTGGTTCTGGTCTCCCTCACAAGTGGAAACATCTTCTCTATGTCGACCCTATTGAACCCTTTCATAATTTTAAAGACCTCTATTAGGTCACCCCTCAGCCTGTTCAATCTTTACAGATAGGTATAACCTCTCGGTTCAGGTATCATCCTTGTAACTCTTTTCCAGTGCCTCTACATCCTTTTTATAATATGGAGACCTGACTTGAGCATAATATTCCAGGTGTGGTCTAACCAAGGTTCTATTCAAGCTTAACATGACTTCTCTGCTTTTCGATTCTGTTCATCTAGAAATGAAGCCCAGTGCTTTGTTTGCATTTTTTTTAGAAGAAAAATTATAAAAATAAATATTTTTAGATTGCCAGGGCAGGTCAGGGTTAACGTACAAGTTAATGACAGGAGCTGCTGATTTGTGGGCACTTAGAATAACCCTTCTAATTCCACTGCTTAACAGACATCTCACCACATCTTGATCACGGCTTTGACTCACAGCAGATGCCGGTCGGACAACAGCTCCAGCGCTGCACAGACTGACTCTCTCAAGTGGCAGCGAGAGAACAGCAAATGATTATTCTGATTTGCTCACTGGGCGGGAGAGGGAGCCGAGGGACATCAGTTGTCCTCATCCGGAGCTACTCCAGAAAGCACTGGGACCTGTCTGTGTCTGGACTGGATAGTTCTGTTTCTTGTGCGAAGCGCCTGGCAATTAAAAAAAAATGTAAAACTGGACACAAAGTGGGTAATGTTAACCTAACTGGCCGGGAATCCCGCGGGATGGGGTGGAACGCCGGTTTTACACCCTGCCCGATATTACTTTCCACTGACTTCGATGCGGAGTGAAATCGGGCGGGGGTGTAAAACCGGTATTCGACCCGATCCCTTCAGTTTCCCGACGGGCTGCTTAAGTTAAAATTGACCCCAAAAAGTCTCTAATTTTTTTTCTTGATTCGTCCTTCTGTCCCATGATGTGCATCAGATGTTAGTTATTACGTTTTTTTTTATTGAATTTCCATCAGCAGTAAAGCACACATCGGAACTCAAACTGTGATCCCAGTCCATCGCCCTGCCCACCTCTGTCCAAGTCTAATTAGGGTCATAAACCACTCGGAGTGAAATAGATCCGATGGGCATTGATAAAATTTCTGAAGCCGAAAGACATTCGGGTGGAAGTTCTGACTGGTGCATGAACATTTAACTTACTGTACTAAATTCCTCCCTGTACCATTTCAGTGTTGTCCAATGTTAGCTGGGAATCCAGATGGGGGCATAACTGCATTTCTGTTTAGTGGACACCGTCTTTGGGCCTGTGATCTCATATTCACGTGTGGTTTTTTTCAAGTTCATTCTCGGGATGTGGGCGTCGCTGTCAAGGCCGGCGTTCATTGCCCATCCGTAGTTGCCCTTGAGAAGGTGGTGGTGAGCCGCCGCCTTGAACCGCTGCAGTCTGTGTGGTGAAGGTACTCCCACAGTGCTGTTAGGGAGGGAGTTCCAGGAATTTGACCCAGCGATGATGAAGGTGTGAGCTTTAACCTTTTTGCGCGTTTGTTGGTAAAACGGTGAAACAAAAAGCAGAGTGTGCGAGTGTTTTTTGATCGTTGTGAGTGCTTTACTTCCTTGGTTACTGAATGGTGGAGAATGTTTGTTAAGTAAATATACACGTGCAAAGTACATTGACCCGTATTGTGTGCACAGCATTATCTACTAAAATTAGTGCATGTGGCTAAAACGGTGTTGCCGTGGTCACACTTGGAGCTGGTCAGCGAATTCTATTGAACAACGCTGCACTTTCACTGCCAGCTGTAAGCACCTGGTTAAAATAGAACGAATGAACAAATGAACGAACTTGCATTTATATAGCGCCTGTCATGACCTCAGGACGTCCCAAAGGGCGTTTACAGCCAATGGAGTACATTTTTGAAGTGTAGTCACTGGTTTAATGTAGGGAAATGCTGCAGCCAATTTTCGCACAGCAAGATCCCACAAACAGCAATGTGGTAATGACCAGATACTCTGGGCTCGATTTTAATTCCCGAGGCGGGTTGGAGTCGGGTTGCGTGGTGGGCGGGCTCAGGAGCCGCTTCCGGCGGGAATAGCTGCAGAGTTGCGATTTTTATTAAACGAGCTTGTTAATTTCATGGAGGTGCGCTGGCCGGTCCAATGAGTGGGATCGGGTCGGCTGGCCGCCTCTGATGACGTCATCATAGCAGCTGCTTTTCAAGCTGCCATCCAGCCTGAGCCTTTCTATTGTGGTTTCCTGCACTTGATTTAAATGCTATGACTTCTTCCAGAGGCAAGGCAGCTCCTCGTTTTAATGATGAGTCCCTCCAAGTTCTTGTGGATGCTGTCAGAGGGCGCAGGGAGATTCTCTTCCCTCCTGATGGCCGGAGGAAGCCTCCTCAGCAGACCAAGGCAGTCTGGCTGCGCATTGCTGAGGAGGTGAGCGCAAGGTCCATATATGCACGGTCATGGATCCAATGCTGAAAAAGGTTTAATGATCTTGTGAGAACATCAAAAGTGTGTATCCCATCACACTTGCCTTCACTCTGCTTCCCTTCTCTTCTCATCGCCAGCACTCTGTGTTGCAAGCCTCCTCCTTACTCTTACTTCCCTTGCACCCTTTCCTATCCATCTCTGTCTCTGCACTGAATCACTTCACCATCCTGCCTATGCACCCCTTAGACTCGCTCTCACTGTCATGCAGTGACAACAACTAACAACGCACAGGGAGCTACCTTCCTCTTGGCACCTTACCCCATCTTCGTCTCCCTCAAAGCTTCTATGGTAGGGATTAATCACACTCACTTCATCACTGTGGCTGAAACACCGCTTGTGTCCCTCCTTGCAGGAAAAGATAGCCCACAATAAGAGGGAGAGAGCAATGACTGGAGGAGGAACACCTACCCTAGCAACACTGACCAGTGCTGAGGAGGCTGCTAACGAGATTGTTGGAGGTGGCGAGGACCTGGAAATGGGCGATGGAGAGACAGGCACACTAGAGGAAGCTGGTGACATAATAGAGTTTCATCCCTCTCAGAAAGCAATGGAATATGATGTTCATAGAGAATCGCTTTGTATCATCTGTGTCTGCTACATCAATATCAGATGTCTAATTCAAGCCTTTACCCTCCCACAGGACCAACGAGCGCCCCCCTCCCCACGATCCTCGACGAAGACCCGGACATCTCCTCAGAGGATCGTGAAACCTCTGAGGGAGCAGTGTCACCAGGACTCCGCACACCCAGCACCAGCGCAGCAACGCACACCTCGGTGGGGCCATCGCGAGTTAGAGTAGTGTTGCCACCTGGTCTATCATAGCGCACAAGTAACCATCAGCAGATGGTGGAGACTGCAACAGCAGTGGAGAGTCCTCCGCAGAGGTCGCAGGATTCTCCTAGCTCTGCTGAGCTGCATGCAGACGCTGTGCCTCTGGGGCCATCCAGAAAAAGAGCGGTTCGTGAAATACAGGAACAAGTGCAGGTGTCTCTGGAAGGGTTTGCCTCCAGGGTTAGTGCGAGTGTGGAGAGAATGGAGGAGTCCATCTCTAACATCAGCACTGCCGTGGTGGAGGCAATGGCGCATAAACGCACCACCATGGATAGGATGGCAACCTCCGTGGAAAGGCTGGCTACAGCCATGGAGGAAATAAGTCGCCAGAGTCAGGAAAACATGGTTACTGTTCAGAATAGAATGACATCTCTGGAGGAGCAATGGGCAGCTATTGAGCAGAGAGACCAGAGCTTCATGGACGTCCTTTTGAGGAGGACTGCCAGTGCAGATACGGGTCCTCATGGTCCCCCTGAAGTGCATCAAGGTGCTCACCAGCCACTTGCCAGCACTGAGGTGCGGCTGACCCATGAGAGGGATGTTGTTGGCAGGACAGAAGGAAGTGTGGGCTCCTCTCAAAGCGCTCGCACGACCATGCCACTGTGGAGCCCTCGGTCAGAGACCCACTTTGCAGCGACAACTGAGATGGCCGTTTCAGCCCCTGTACAGCCGCAGGAAGAGCAGACTGTTGAAGAGCCCTTCCAGGCTCCCAAACCCAGAGGACGCCCGCCAGAGGCATCTAAGCAGGCGCAGCATCCTAGTCAGCAAGGTGCCTCTACATCTGCTGAAGCCACAGGGGAAGCACCACATAGAAGCACGCGTAAGAGAAAGATTAAGCACCTATAGTCACAAGGGGAGTCACTTGGGTGATGTTTCTTTTTTTCTGACTCTTGCTGGTATATTATCCTTTTGTCATGTGTTAAAGATAAATTATGTCAAACAGTTGATTGTGTGGCCTATGTGTTATGGGAAATGGGAAAAGCGCATTGAGGGCTCAGGACGACTTGCATTTGTAATGCTGATGGTAAAAGTGATAGGAAATAACAGGGTATAGCAGAGATGATATATGACGTTGGACAAGTGTCACCTGCAATTACAGAGCCATATGGTTGAAGAGCAAGCTTATGCTGGTGTGGCATGGCAGTGTGCATACTCTGGTTGACAGGCAGCAGTGAACTGGAGGGATGCTGCATTGGTGACAACAGGGCATGCAAGGCTCCCCTCGTCCTCCTCCTCTTCCGAGGAAGATCTGTGCTGAGCCACGCGGCTGCTACACCCCCGATTATGAGGACCAGGATGAGAGGGGATAAATGTTTCCCATTGCTATAGATTTCATTTGAGGTAACAATCTTGCAAGCGCACAGTCGAAGTGGCCTGAAATGATTCCATTCACAACACACTGCAGATGGGTGTCAGCTTGAACAGTAAGAACGTCAGTAGATGTGCAAAATGTTATACCATACCTACAACAGCAAAGTTGTTGCATTTGAATGTCAGCCATGTTTCAGGGGCGCTTTTAAAGTGCTTCACCAATGCATACAAATCATGTCCTCCAGCAACTCGTCTCCTTGAACCTGGCCTGTTTCTGACAAGTCGGGAAACAGGAGCCAGAAGCAGGAAAATGGGAAACCACTATGAAAATAGGACAGGCTGTTAACTGCCTTAACTACCTGTCCCACCGGTTGGAGATGGGTCAGTTTGGGAGCGGCTAAACAGACACTCATGAAAATCGGGTGGGGGCGGGATGGAGGCAGGTTGGGTGTCTGAAGCCATTTTTCCCGATTTTCCCACCTCCAAACCCGCCTCCTCAGGGCTATTAAAATCAAGCCCTCTGTCTTTTAGTGAGGGGTTGAGGGATAAATATTGGCCCAGGACACTGGGTAGAACTCCCCTGCTCTTCTTCGAAATAGTGCCACGGGATCTCTTACATCCACCTGAGAGGGTTTAACGTCTCATCCGAAAAACGGCACCTCCGACAGTGCAGCGCTCCCTCAGTACTGCACTGGAAGTGTCAGCCTAGATTTTGTGTTCGAGTCTCTGAAACAGAGAGGAATGTGGCACGAGTATAATAACATATGAAATAGGAGCAGGAATAAGCCCTACAGCCCTTCGAGCCTGCTCGGCCCTTCAATAAGATCATACCTAATCTTCTACACCATCTCCACTTTCCCGCCCGATCCCCATATCCCTTGATCCCCTTAGTGCCCAAAAATCTGTCGATCTCGGTCTTGAATATACTCAACGACTGAGCCTCCACAGCCCTCTGGGGTAGAGAATTCCAAAGATTCCAAAGAGTATGTTAAGTGCTTCTGCGGAAACATTAATTTTTACCCTGGTATTTGCATTCACAGAGTTGAGAAACGGTGCCAACGCTACAGGCAGTCCGGCACAGACTGAGAAAATAAAATTATGCTCCAGTTTGCACAGCCTATCACACCACCGGCTACATCAAGGAGTCACAGTTCGATTTTATTACGTGACAACAGCATTAATCTTTTACAAACATTTATTAGGTTTTGATGTCTGGGCTGTAACACCGTTAACGAGTGAATTTAGACCAAATTACAATCGAGTGCAGACAGTGAGCTGTTCATACCATGTCCTTTCCCCCCTGTTGCCTGTGTGTTTCTAAATAAGGATCGAAACTTTTAACTTAATTATTGATTTTGGGGCCTATGTTACTGGACTAATAATTCAGTGAATGTGAGTTCAAATCCCATCAGGACAGTTTGAGAATTTGATTACAATTTAAAAAAAATCTGGAAATACAAAGTTGGTATCAGTAAAAGTGGAAGTCCAAATAGACTTAGGGGTCCATGTACATAGATTGTTAAAATGTCATGAACAGGTACAGGGAATAATCAAAAAGGCGAATGGAATGCTGGCCTTTATATCTAGAGGACTAGAATACAAGGGGGTAGAAGTTATGCTACAGCTGAACAAAACCCTGGTTAGACCACACCTGGAGTACTGTGAGCAGTTTTGAGCACCACAGCTTAGGAAGGATCTATTGGCCTTGGAGGGAGTGTAACGTAGATTTACCCAAATGATACCTTGACTCCAAGGGTTAAATTATGTGGAGAGATTACACAAACTAGGGTTGTATTCCCTGGAATGTAGAAGGTTAAGGGGTGATTTGATCAAAGTTTTCAAGATATTAAGAGTAATTGATAGGGTAGATAGAGAGAAACTATTTCTGCTGGTTGGAGAGACTAGGACTAGGGGACATAACCTAAAAGTTGGAGCCAGGCCTTTCAGGAGTGAAATTAGGAAACACTTCTACATGCAAGGGGTGGTAGAAGTTTGGAACTCTCTTCCACAAAATGGCAGTTGATGCTGGGGCAATTGTTAATTTTAAATCTGTGATTGATAGATTTTTGTTAATCAAAGGTATTAAGTGATAAGGGATAAAGGCGGGTATATGGAGTTAGGTCACAGATCAGCCATGATCTCATTCAATGGCGATACAGGCTCGAGGGGCTAAATGGCCTCCTCCTGTTCCTATGTTCCTATGGCCATGAAGCTGTCAGATTGTCGTAAAATAAAAACTAGTTCACTAATGTCCTTTAGGGAAGGGAACCTGCCATCCTTACCTGGTCTGGGCCTACATGTGACTCCAGTCCCACACCAAACGTGGCTGACTCTTAACTGCCCTCTTAAGTGGCCTAGCAAGACACTCAGTTGTATCACCACCTTCTCAGGGTAAACCAGGGATGGGCAATAAATGCCGGTCTTGTCAACAATGCCCACATCCCAAGAATGAATATATATATATAAAAAATAATTTGAAGCAAGACCTAAGAGATGAAAGATTAGTATCCCAATCCAGCAATCTGTGACAAGGACAGTGATGCTTGTACTGAGCATTGTTTGAGGCAACGCTTTGTGTACAGATTGATACAATAGAATATCTCACAAACACTTGTTACTGTAGTACTGAGCTAAATGTTGCTTTGAATATTGTGTTGATCTTCCGAAGCTGCAAATATTCCATCCTACACACTATTCCTCCTTCCTGCACCTTCACTGTGCTGAAATCAAGACTATGCTGATGTCCCTCTCTTTTCCAGGAACTCAAAGCTCTGGAACTCCTCATCCACTTCAGTATTCCCTTCCTCCTACAATCTTATAGGCTTTTAAAACAAAACTTGGTGTCACTTAATTGCTAGTTTCTCAGTTACCTCTTACCCTTTCCAAGCTTCACTCCAGGCCTGGGATCTATCTAGGGTTGCCAACCCTCCAGGATTACCCTGGAGTCTCCAGGAATTAAAGACTAATCTCCAGGTCACTGCTACGAGCAAAACCCGGGAGAAAAAACTCACTGTGGCAATAAAAAACTGTTTAAAAATAAAAAATTCTTTGAAGACTTTTATTTACTAGTTATAAAAATATTGGAGATGGGGGGGGAAAAAGGCTGTTTGACTGACAGTCAAGAATCATCCAATCAGGTCAGGCACACATGCACACACACTGGACAAATCAAAGGGCTGACATTTTCAGCCACACGACAGCTGGGGCATCATCTTGTGACAAACATAAAAGTGCAAGGTGTGGCCAACCCACGGGCTGCAGGAAATAGTCTGTCCCTGTTACTAAGCTTTACGTTCACCATCTTGCAACCTCCAACGCTGACGCTCCTCGTATAGTGACTGAATCCCACTCTAGCGACCTGAGCCCAAATTCTAGGCTGAGGCTTCAGTGCAGTATTGAATGGAGGGTTGCCAACTCTGATTCGACATATTCTAGGAGGTTTCAATCACACGACCTCCTGCCCCCAACAGCCCCGCCCTCACACTCCCGCCATTGGTCGCCCGACACATCCAATCTCGCGGCGCCTCGCCATCCCACAGCCAATCGTAAAACAAACAGGCTCTTCATTACCCGATTGGATGATTCTTGACTGTCAGTCAAACAGCCTTCCCCCCCCTGCCCCATGTCCAATATTTTTTATAACTAATATAAAGTGTTCAAAGATTTTTTCTTTAAAATAATTTTTTTTAATGCCACTATGAGTTTTTCTCCTGGGTTTTGCTCTTAGCAGTGTCCTGGAGATGAATCTTCAATTCCTGGAGACTCCAGGGCAATCCTGGAGGGTTGGCAACCCTAATTGAGTGAGGAATCGTGTGTGACCCCTTCAGCCCTCACTATCTCGGCTCAAACACGATGAACGTTTACTTGGGTGAGGACACAGGAAGGCAGCTGGTGCCCGTAGTAACATGGGACAACCCCCTTGGGCGAGGAGTGAAGAAAAATAGAGAAGGAAGAAACTGTCACAACAGACAGTAATGGATTCAAATTGGTTCGTCACTCCCAAGGAAGACCTTCAGAAGTCCTTCATGCCCACAGTGCCTGTTAGTCACGAGTCCTTCACGCTTGAATGAGAACAATGGGACTGCAGTATCACCGTTGTTATATTCGCAGACAGTGTTGTTGTCACTCATCATTTTTGCTATGCTCACAGCAAACAAGATATTTTTGATAAGGTACTGACAGTAAAAATTGAACAACCTAGCCGTATAATTCTCTCTCTCAACTTTTAGGTCTCAGCCATGGCTCAGTGGATAACATTCTCGCCTCCAGTCAGTAGGTTGTGGGTTCACAGTCCCACTCCAGAGACTTGAGCACAAAATCTAGGCTGACACTCCAGTGCAGTACTGAGGGAGTGCTGCACTGTCGGAGGTGCCGTCTTTCGGATGAGACGTTAAACCGAGGCCCTGTCTGCCCTCTCAGGTGGATGTAAAAGATCCCATGGCACGATTTCGAAGAAGAACAGGGGAGTTCTCCCCGGTGTCCTGGCTAATATTTATCCCTCAACCAACATAACAAAAACAGATTATCTGGTCATTATCACATTGTTGTTTGTGGGAGCTTGCTGTGCGCAAATCGTCTGCTGCATTTCCTACATTACAACAGTGACTACAATTCAAAAGTACTTCATTGGCTGTAAAACGCTTTGGGATGTCCTGAGGTCCTGAAAGGCGCTGTATAAATGCGAGTTCTTCCTTTCTGAATCATGTATCCAGGTTACTCCATGGGCTGTAACACACAGCATATTGGATCGTACCAATGAGATTGGGGGTGGGGGCGGGTCAGGATCTCATGTGCAATACTTGCGACGCTCCTGTGGGACTGGGTTATGGGATTTTGGAATTGTGGCGTCTCCTGTCCTTGGGGAAGGAGGAGGAGGAAGTTGGGTATGCAAGGCAAAACCTAGATGGTTCTGCAGAGGGAGTGATAGAGCGAGAAAGAGGAGGAGGAGGGGGGAGGGTGTTGCTGTTGCAGTTGATGACTTGTATAATTGTTCTTGGTTATTATTTAATATACTCTATTCTATTTACATTAGCGTGGAGTCATAGAATCTTACAGCACAGAAGGAGGCCACTCGGCCCATCATGCCTGTGCCGGCTCTTTGAAAGAGCAATCCAATTAGCCCCACTGCCCCGCTCTTTTCCCATAGCCCTGCAAATGTTAAGTATTTATCCAATTCCCTTTTGAAAATTACTATTGAATCTGCTTCCACCAACCTTTCAGTCAGTGCCTTCCAGATCATAACAACTCGCTGCGTAAAAAAAATTCTCCTCATCTCCCCTCTGGTCTTTTGCCATCTTTGCAGTTTTGTCTGGAAGAAGTTTGAGACCATGCAATCTAGAGCACCACAGCCGAATGTGGCACCAATGGCACAGAATATCATCCCAACAATGACAGATTTAAAAAAAAAAATTGTCCACTAACCAAGATAAGCTCCTCATCAAACACTAAATTCCGAGCCCTCAAGAAGTGGCCAGGACCAGTAGTTTTTCATTGAAGCCAGTGACAAGGATGAATTTGAAATATAAGTAGCAATCTTTTTGACAAGTTCTAAATGTGAGCCTGTATTTTTTCATAAATCTAATGCTGTACAAAGTCTGATACGGCAACTTCACAAGATGGATTGGGATGAAGAGGTCCTTCAACACATTTAATCTCAACTTTTCAGAATATCAAGGTGATAAGGGTCTAGCGGTTTCTTAAATCAGTCCAGTCTCCCGGCCTCGACAACTCCATGGCAACTTGTGCTGCCTGTTGATCACCAAGTGTGCAAAGAAAATACTTCCTGTCCTAATCTTGCTCTTCACAACCCTCAGCCCTCTTGCCCTGGCACATCTTAAAGTATTGTTCTACGTTTAATTTCTCTTTCCTCTTAAGTATCTTAAGGTGCCCTCTGAAGCATCTCTTTTCAACGCTGAACATCCCTGGTCAATCCTCACAGATTGACATAACTGATTGTGTGTCCTGTGACTAACTTGTTTACCACATGAATTAGCTCATGAATTAAAAGCTCTTTGTTTCTTTGAGTGATGTATGAGAACCATTTTGTCTGCTTTAAAAATAATCTTTATTTGTAACTACATCCAGCTTTTGGTTTCCACTGAAATATTCACTCCCTCCACCACCAGCGCAGCGTGGCTGCAGTGTGTACTCTCTATAGGATGCACTGCAGCAACTCGCCAAGTCTTCTTCGGCAACATCTCTCAAACCCGCGACCTCTACCACCGAGAAGGACAAGGGCAGCAGATGCATAGGAACACCACCGCCTCCAAGTTCCCGTCCAAGTCACACACCATCCTGACTTGGACATATATCGGCCATTCCTTCATTGTCGCTGGACCAAAATCCTGGAACTCCCTCCCTAACAGCACTGTGGGAGTACCTTCATCACACGGACTGCAGCGGTTCAAGAAGATGGGCAACCAGCACCTTCTCAAGGACAAATAGGGATGGGCAATAAATGCCGGCGTTGCTAGCAGTACCCAAAATCCCACAATAAAATGTTTTAAAAATCATTTTCGTCTGCCCGTTATAGAACCTGTCCGACTTTCATTCCATTGAAGTCAACTTCTATAGCCAAAGAGTGGTGAGAATGTGGAACTCTACCACAGGGAGTGGCTGAAGCAAATAGTATAGATGCATTTAAGGGGAGGCTGGACAAGCATATGAGGGAGAAGGGAAAAGAGGGTTATGCTGATCGAGTTAGATGAGAAAAGACGGGAGGAGGCTCGAGTGGAGCATAAATGCCGGCATGGACTGGTTGGGCTGAATGTCCTGTTTCCATGCTGTATATCCTATGTAATCCTATGTAAACTGATTTAAAAATTGGCCAGGTTTATAATGCATGGAAAATCCGCCAGATTCACACCCATATAGTGAAGATGAAAATTTAACCTAACCGTTCTTTTAAAAATTCATTTTTGGGATGTGAAGTACATTCCGAGCTACCGGTTATCTTTATCTGCACATCTTCTGTGATATGTATGGTATTGCATATTGTTAACTGAACACTAGATGGCCCCCTGAAGGGAGTCAGCACATTGTAGCAATTACACTGCAAGGTATCTCTTGTATTATTTTGTTATTCGTTGACGGAACGCTTGAGAGGGTCTGAAAATAAAAGCATCTAGTTATTACCACACCAAGTTGAGTGTTTAACACTGTAGACTCAGGCTTATTAGACCAGGATTCACATGATCCTAACTCAATTATCTCTGGGAGTCTTGCAGCCACGAGAGATAATAAATAAAACTATTTAAAAATTGAAGCCATTCTTGAGAACTATTTGGATAAAACGTGGAAATGCGGCGGAACCATTTGTGTTGACGTCACTCCTAATTAACAGCGCAGCATGTCAATTCAATGACAAAAATAGCTCATTGCTCTTAAATATTTCAACTTCTTGCTTCAGAATTTTGTATTTCATTTTTCACTGTGTTTTATATTAATGAACAGACAGCCAGATAAGGAAACCTGATCTTAAAATAGGGTGGGTGTAAAGTTTTTGGGCTCAGGTGAATGCCTAATTGAAGCTTGCAGAATTCCCGAAGAGAAATGTTTTTGGAGATTTGGCAGTTGCTGACGAAGGCATTGATTGAATTTAACAAGCAGACACCAGAAACTGCCAGTCCATCAATCCAGACTTCGTCAAAGATACAAACTGATTGACTTTCTTGCCTAGGTATCGGTCACAGCAACTGGCGCTGCAACAGGAGACCGAGGAACAACAGCTGACCTGAGCTGAGGAATAGCCTCAAAGCAACAAATACAGGCCACATGGAAAATAGGGCTTCAACTTGCATGTTGCATCAGTGTTTGAACAGGCCCTTCCACCCCAAAAACTGAAAACACTGCATATAACTGAAATAGTGGGTCTATCTTTCTCTCTCCATGTTATAAAAAGGACACACAGGCACTGGAGAAGGTGCAAAAAAAGATTTACAAGGATGATACCAGAATTGAGAGGATATTAATATCAGGAAAGATTGAACAGGCTGGAGCTCTTTTCTCTAGAAAAGAGAAGACTGAGGGGTGACCTGTTAGAGGTCTTTAAGATTATGAAGGGGTTTGATAGGGTAGGCGTAGAGAAAGTCATGGGGAGACCAAAATTAGAGGCAATAAATATGAGATAATCACTAAAACAGATTATTTGGTCATTATCGCATTGCTGTTTGTGGGAGCTTACTGTGCACAAATTGGCTGCCACGTTTCCTACATTACAACAATAACTACACTTCAGAAGTACTTCATTGGCTGTAAAGCGCTTTGGGGCGTCCTGAGGTCGTGAAAGGCGCTATATAAATGCAAGTCTTTCATTCTAATAAATCCAATAGAGAATTCAAAAGAAACTTCTTTACCCAGAGTGTGGTGAGAATGTGGTTGAGGCGAATAGTATAGATGCATTTAAGGGAAAGCTAGATAAGTACATGAGGGAGAAATGAATAGAAGGTGATGCTGATGGGGTGAGATGAAGAGGGGGCTGGGAGGCTGGGAGGAGGCTCGTGTGGAGCATAAATGCCGGGATAGACCAGTTGGGCTGAATGGCCTGTTTCTGTGCTGTAAATTCAATGCAATTTTATATATCTATATCTATATAAAAGTTTTAAGATATACGCATCACACTTTAGATGTCACACGCCTGATGTCACGCTTTGTATAAAGCAGCAAAAAACAGTACTAGCAAAATTAATGGGATTAAAAGTCGATAAATCCCAAGGACCGGATGACCTACATCCTCGGGTTTTGAAAGAAGTGGCCATTGGAATAGTGGACGCATTGGTTGTCATCTTCCAAAATTCTATAGATTCTGGAACGGTTCCTGCAGATTGGAGGATAGCAAATGTAACCCCGCTATTTAAGAAAGGAGGGAGAGAGAAAACGGGGAACTACAGACCTGTTAGCCTCACATCAGTAGTTGGGAAAATGCTGGAATCTATTATAAAGGATGCAATAACTGGGCACTTAGAAACTAATAGTAAGATTGGGCAGAGTCAACATGGATTTATGAAAGGGAAATCCTGTTTGACAAACCTATTGGAGTTCTTTGAGGATGTAACTAGTGGAGTAGACAAAGGGGAACCGGTAGATGTGGAGTATCTGGATTTTCAGAAGGCCTTCGATAAGGTCCCACACAAGAGGTTGGTGAACAAAATTAGGACACATGGAATTGGGGGTAATATACTAGCATGGATTGAGAATTGGTTAACAGACAGAAAACAAAGAGTAGGGATAAACGGGTCTTTTTTCAGGATGGCAGGCTGTGACTAGTGGGGTACCGCAAGGATCGGTGCTTGGGCCCCAGCTATTCACAATCTATATCAATGACTTGGATGAGGGGACTAAATGTAACATTTCCAAATTTGCTGATGATACAAAGCTAGGTGGCAATGTTAGTTGTGAAGAGGATGTGAAGAGGCTTCAAGGGGATCTCGACAGGCTCAGTGAGTGGGTGAGAACATGGCAGATGGAATATAATGTGGATAAATGTGAAGTTATCCACTTTGGTAGAAAAAATAGAAAGGCAGAGTATTTCCTAAATGGTGAAAGATTGGGGAATGCAGATGCTCAAAGGGACCTGGGTGTCCTTGTACATGAGTCACTGAAAGTGAATGTGCAGGTGCAGCAAGCCATTAGGAAGGCAAATGGTATGCTGGCCTTCATTACAAGAGGATTTGAGTACAGGAGTAAAGAAGTCTTACTCCAATTATATAGGGCCTTAGTGAGACCACACCTGGAGTACTGTATACAATTTTGGTCTCCTTACCTAAGGAAGGATATACTTGCCATAGAGGGAGTGCAACGAAGATAGAGTAAACTAGGCCTGTATTCTCTTGAATTCAGAAGAATGAGAGGGGATCACATTGAAGCATACAAAATTATTACAGGGCTTGATAGGGTGGGTGCTGGGAGAATGTTTCCCTTGGCTGGGGAGTCTAGGACCAGGGGCCACAGCCTCAAGATAAAGGGTAAGCCGTTCAGGACGAGATGAGAAGAAATTTCTTCACACAGAGGGTGGTGAATCTTTGGAATTCTCTACCCCAGAGGGCTGTGGAGGCTCAGTCATTGGGTATATTCAAAACAGAAGTCGATAGATTTCTGACTAGTAAGGGCATCAAGGGATATGGCGATAGGGCCGGTGAATGGAGTAGAGGCAGAAGATCAGCCATGATCTCATTGAATGGCGGAGCAGACTCGAAGGGCTGAATGGCCTACTCCTGCTCCTATTTCTTATGTTCTTGTGTTCTTAAATCAGAACTGAACAATCTTATAAAGTAAGAAAGCCACTCATTTCCTGCTAATTTTTCTGACCTGGTCTCCACCAAAGGAGAGGAGCCAAGCAACTGCTGGTCCAGAGAAACTTCCGACAGCAATAGTAACAAGCCTCTAATTAACCTTAGATATGTCTATTTGGACCACTTCTCCACAGAAAGTACCTGTGAAGTCAGGTTAGTAGCTAAACATTGCCACCTACAAGGCACAAGCCAGGAGTGTGATGGAATACTCTCCACTTGCCTGGATGGGTGCAGCTGCATCAACACTCAAGAAGCTCGACACCATCCAGGACAAAGCAGCACGCTTGATTGACAGCCTATTCTCCACCTTAAACATTCACTCCCTCCACCACCGGCGTACCGTGGCTGCAGTGTGTACCATCTACAAGATGCACTGCAGCAACTCGCCAAGGCTTCTTCAGGAGCACCTCCCAAACCCACGACCTCTACCACCTAGAAGGACAAGGGCAGCAGGCACATGGGAACACCACCACCTGCAAGTTCCCCTCCAAGTCACACACCATCCTGACTTGGACATATATCACCCATTCCTTCATCGTCGCTGGGTCAAATTCTTAGAACTCCCTCCCTAACAGCATTGTGGGAGTACCTTCACCACACGGACTGCAGTGGTTCAAGGCGGCAGCTCACCACAACCTTCTCAAGGGCAATTAGGGTTGGACAATAAATGCTGGCCTTACCAGCGACACCCATATTCCAAGAATGAATAATAAAAAAAATTCTAACTGCGCTCCATACCCAGACTACTCGTGAGCAATGCCACAGGACATCAACTAGCACTTTATAAATAACTAGAGGTAGCAGGCATTTAGCTGATGGTTATACGCCACATGCAATTTGTGGTGCAGTTTATGAAATCTGACCCTCTTGATTAAGCTACAGCCTTGAAATAAATCCTATTCACCACATTACCCAAGGTACTATAGCATGGTATTACAGTGTTACACATGGGCCTTTAACCATAGTATCACTGAGGGAGAGAGAGCGAGAGAGGCTGAGAGAGTTACAGAGAGACAGAGTTACAGAGAGACAGAGTTACAGACAGACAAACGTTAAACCGAGGCCCCGTCTGCCCTCTCAGGTGACTTAAAAGATCCCTTGGTACTAGTGGGAGAAGAGTAGGGGATTTATCCTGGTGTCCTGGGCCAATATTTCTCCCTCGATCACCATCACCAAAACTGATTTTCTGGTCATTATCTCATTGCTGTTTGTGGGACCCTGCTGTGTGTAAATTGGCTGCCGCGTTTCCTACATTACAACAGTGACTACATTTCAAAAAGTACTTCATTGGCTGTAAAGCGTTTTGGGTCATCCTGAGGTCATGAAAGGCGCTATATAAATGCAAGTTCTTTCTTTTTTGAAGGGCTGATATAGAGTTGTGGAATGAATTAGCAGGGCAGGCCATTGAAGTAGACAATATAAACAGGTTCAAGAAGCAATTGAATGTGCTTCTGGAGAGAGAAGGAATTAGGAGGTATGACGAGAAGGTAAATAGTTGGATTGCGCTCTATCAAGAAGAGACAAGCTTATTGGGCCTAATGGCAATTTCCTATTCTTAAATATTCTTGTGGACATTGCAGTTGAGCTCAGTTGCAGAGGTTGAGTTTATAAGCTGATGGGACCTCTTCAGAGGTTGCTCAGAATACTTGTATAAAATAAGAATTATCCTCAAACACATTGAGATACCCCTCACTGGTCAGATGTGACATAATGATTTATGATCAGCACTACAGTAGCAAGTGAATGTGGAGAGAAATTGTTATCTCCCTTCGAAAGGTGCCCGAAGACTAATTGTAATGCCAGGCAACGGCAGCACCTGAAGTCTGAATATAATTTTCCACCTGCTTCATCCACCTTAATCCCCTGCTCTGCATGTGCAATCAGGCTCATTTTCTCAGTTGTATTAAATGCGCACCAACCAACATATGTGTGAGGAATCAGATCTGGACTGTATTGGGAGCGTGCGTTCATTTTCCTAATTCATCGTCAACTTTCTCCCTTTTCCTCCCACCCTCCCTTGAAGGCCGGGCGAGGACTTGCAATTGGGATACGCTTCCACAGACTCCAGCAGCCACCCTGGCGCCATACGCAAGTGACCATTCCTTACGTGGGATCCTAGACGGTGAATGTCGGCGAGTTATTAGACTGTGAATGGGCATCACGGATGAATCTCAGCCTGTCCTCCTCCAAAGCCAACAGCTTCACCACCCAGCACGCTTCTCATGGATAATCATTTTCCCACAAAAGGATTTGGAACATTACTTTTAAATTTAGTATTTTTAAAGCAAAGTGTATTCACATAAGTTTAAGAAAAAAAGCACTGAGACGGAAGATGGTTAAAATGCTGATTGGCCAGTTGCTTCTGATCATTGGTCAATTGCTTCTGCTAATTGGTCTGTTGCTTCTGACCACTGGCCAGTTGCTTCTGACCACTGGCCAGTTGCTTCTGACCACTGGCCAGTTGCTTCTGACCACTGGCCAGTTGCTTCTGGTGACCTCTGCTTGGAAGTGCGTGTGGACAGAGATTGGGTGAGGAGAGAATCTGGGTGGAGTGTAATTTCTCTTCTATCCCCCACCCCCACACAACATTCATTGTCTAGCCTCACGTATGAAGAATGTCCACTTGGGTGAGGTACTGGAAAGCTAATAGAGCCCATGAACATATGGACAATGGGCACAATATCTTAAAACTAGAGCTAGGCCAGTTAGGAGTGAAATCAGGAAGCACTTCTTCACAAAAATATAGAAATTTGGAACTCTCTTCCTCCAAAAAGGCTGTGGATGCTGGGGGTCAATCGAGCTTTCAAGATTGAGACCGATAGATTTTTGTTGGGGAAGGGTATCAAGGGATATGGAGCAAAGGCGGGTAAATGTTGTTGAGGTGCAGATCAGCCATGATCTAAAATCAATGGCGGACTAGGCTCGACGGGACGGGCTGAATGGCCTACTCCTGTCCCCACATCCCAAGCCATCTGTTTTCTATGGTCTCTGATGTGATCTGTCTGACTTTTATTTCCTGAGCTACTGTTGATGCAGTTACAAAGTATGAGGTGACTGTGACTTATCACAATATCTCAAGGCACTGCAGCAGTTTTCTGAGGAGCTTGTGGCTATTGGGTTAAAGCACTGAACATAGCCATCCAAAGGAACATGATCCACAATAGTAAGGATACATCATGTAATCAAATACATTGCTAAACTTCTCAGAGAAGGTCCCCAATCCACTTACTAATCACAGAGATATTCCAAGGCTCTTTGTCTTGTTTTCCCTATAGGTGAGCATGGCTCTATTTCTGATAAGCCTAGGTAAAGAGCCAAGACTGATAGATAAGGACAGAACCAAGGTTAAAAGAGTAGGAAGGAAGATGAAATAAAATCGAGAAGCAATGATTATGTGACACCAAACTAGAATTTTCAAACTTAATGGATTGTACGAGGAAAGGGGAAATGGAGGGAGGTGAGGAGTTCCACAGTTTGGCATGCTGGGAAGGAAAACATTGGAGTAGAGGAGAAATTTTATTTTTGCAGAGTTGATTGAAAAGCCCATGTGCTGTTTTGTTGCTATATGTATTCTCCCATAATAAGTATCGGTCATTTGGTAGCAGAGCAAACCCAGAGTGGCCCATCCACTGACCTACAGTAACAATGCCTCACTGACGAAATTCTTCTGTGTTGCTAGCCCTTGGATTTAGCTTTTGAGCCATCAGTGTACTTCGTGGGAACTGACCATTGCTTCCGACACAGGAACATAGCTCCTCGAGCCTGTTCTGCCATTCAATGAGATCATGGCTGACCTGTACCTTAACTCCATTTACCTGCCTTGATTCCATATCCCTTGATACCCTTACCCGACAAAAATCTATCGATCTCAGTCTTGAAATTTTCAACTGACCCCTAGCCTCAACAGAGAGTTCCAGATTTCCACGACCCTTTGCGTGACGATGATTCGCTTTTATCCCCCTTCTTTTCCTCATTCTCCTTTCTTTTTCATTTGACTCCCCTGCCTTCTCTCCCTCTGACCTTTCTTCTCTGCCTCCTTCCTCTCTTCATTAAAAAAAATAACTTGTCTCTGTTTTGCAAATCTGCTCCTTACAGTTCAGTTACACCACGTGGTGTGAAGAGGTGTTGACGCCAAATTGGTGGAAACTGTACAGGGCAATTCTGGAGTGAAGGCATCTGGACTGAACTCAAAGCAATGTGACCACCTCGAGGAAACATTGTTCGACTGCGCTTCACTGCCTAATGCGAATGTAACTGGTGCGGAACAAACTTTAAATCCTTGTCCCTGAAACAGGGTTGTCGGATCAGTGAACTAATATCTCCAGGAGAACAGTGCAGAGGAATTGAGAGTAAACACGTTACACACTTGTTCACTACTATCTAGGGTTGCCAACTCTGGTTGGATGTATTCCTGGAGGTTTCATCGCACGACCTTCCACCTGCAACCCCCCCCTTCCGGTCAAACAGCCTCTTTTCCCAGCTCCAATATTTTGATAATTAAGTGTTAAAAGAAAATGAGAAAAACACACATTTTTTAAAATGCCCCTATGATTTTACTTGCAGCAGTGTCTAGGAGATTAATCTTTAATTCAACGATCATCGAATCATAGAATGATACAGAAGGAGGCCATTCGGCCCTCTGTGCCTGTGCCAGCTCTTTGGTAGAGCTATCCAATGAGTCCCACTCTCCTGCTCTTTTCCTATAGCCCTGTAATTTTTTCTCCTTCAAGTATTTATCCAGTTTCCTCTTGAAAGTTACTATTGAATCTGCTTCCACCGTCCTTTCAGGCAGCACATTCCAAATCATAACAACTCGCTGCGTAAAAATTGTTTTTCCTCCTCTCGCCTGTTTTTTTGCCAATTATTTTAAATCTGTGTCCTCTGGTTACCGACCCTTCTGCCACTGGAAACAGTTTCTCCTTATTTACTTTATCAAAACCCTTCACTGATTTCGAACACCTCTATTAAATCTCCCCTTAACCTCCTCTGCTCTAAGGTGTAACTTTAGAGTTTTCGTTTTTAACCTCTTTAATTGCTTGCAGACTGTCCTGTTGACTCACCGGCATTCAGATGCTGGTGAGTGGAGCTCAGCTTTCCTGGGTCCGAGAACGACACTGTGCGTGCAGTATAACTAGAGTCTGCCAGCTGCCCCATCACCTGAAGTAAGGCTCAGGTCTCAAACCAGTAAGTGTGATCAAACCAGCCCATTAAGTCAGAAGAAAATAGTGGCCACAGGAACACGCTGACCATAGAATAAAGTTAGTCAAGGGCACCGCCAACTGATTAGAGTGAAAACTCTCTGTTTACATTTTCAATTGGTACCCTTGAGTATTTGTTCAGATTATAAAGCCCTCGAAATGGGTGCAATTCCAGCCAGGTACTGTCAGCACAAAGGATTATGGTGTTATAAACTTCTCCTTCTTATTGAAACAAGGCTCATGAATATAGCACAAAGTAATTCCATATAATTTATACAAAGCCCCGATGCAATGAACTTCTGCCAAACCCTCTGCTTTAAATTCAGAGAAAGTTCCCGAGTTTGTTCACCAGGCAAGTTCTTTTTAAAAACGGGCTTTTGTTTTTTTCCCGACAATCCACTTGCTGTTTCATGTGGTTTGTGCAGATGGGGGGAGAGGCCTCGAACACAGGTACTGGAGACAGAGACGACAATGCAGATAGAGACGGAGACAGAAACAGAGCCACAGACAGAGACAGAGTCACAGAGACGGAGATAAGAGTCATGAACTTTGATGGGCCAAATGCCCTTTTTTCATATTATGCAGCCCAAACATCAACTCCTCAGAGTAAATTTTACTCATGTGAGCTTTTGGAGGGAGTCCTGCTTGTCGGGAGAGTGTATCAGGGAATGACAATCTCCACAGTCAAAGTAGCCTTCCAACTTGCACTATCGAGGGAACTCACACAAGTGATGGGTCACCTGGGTGTGATACCAGTGAGTACCTCGGAGCTGTGGAACACTACCCAACAAGGAATCAGGGCGACAAGGGGAGAACAATTGATAACAAAAATAACAAGTCAAGAGAAATGGCATAACCTTTGTTAGGCTGAACCGTTTCCTTCACAGCCCAGCTAAATACCAGAAGATAAAGCGTGGAATAATTTTAAACAGGAGAGGATTTAAGTTCTGATTATTACTAGCAGATCTGTGCGATACAGGCGATCAATGATCAGATTCTGAAATAACTTAACTTGACAAGAAGCCTCGTAACCGTGGAGTCTGAGACCTTCTCCAAGGTGTCTCTGGCATTGCAAAGTAAGTTGCATGCCACAATGATTTAGCATCACCGTAGCATTTTATAGCCACACAATTAGAGGACACGAGAGTAAAATTAACGAGCTTCGAATGAGACTACAGCTTAGAAGAAGAAAATAATTGATATGTGGCACAGAATCCCAGCAGAAGTGTTTTCTTTTTATTAAGGAGGTGAGTAGGATCCAAGCCCTGCGGTGCAGGACACCATCAAGGTTACAAAGATTAGGAGAGAAGGTTGAGGTAAATCGAGAACCAGTGATTAGGCGATGCCAAGTTTGGGTTTTAGAAACTGGTGATAGAAAGAAGAGAAGACTGAGAGGAGGAGTTTTAAGACACTGGGAAAGAATGAGTTAGCGTTGACGATAGTGGGATGAGTCAACTAACTGCTGTAGAAACAAGAAATATAAAGAACGTATCATATCCTCGAGGCATCATAACTGATAAATTGCAGTCACTGGTAACATAGCAGCCAATTTGCACTTAGCAAGATCCCACAAACAGCAAATGAGATGAAGGGCCAGGTGATTTTGTTTAGATTAAGGTTGGAACATTGTCCAAGGTATCTTCCTCTTAGGAACATAGGAGTTGCGAGATGAAGAAAGACCAAGGTCCATCTAGTTTGCCTACTGCCATCCTAGCTATGAGCAAGATTGGACTGTGGGGGTAGGCAGGAGAGACTGAGTCCTTCAACTCTGAAGGAAGGTGACCGAGGTGGGACCTTATGGAAGTATATCTATAATACATTAAAAGTCTTGTGTACAGCGTGCTTTCTGCAACACTTTCCTTGTCAAGCATTGTTGAAAACACTCTTATCGTTATAAAAGCAGTGTGTCCTCTTCAATGGGAGCAATGCCATGAGGATCTGCAAGCAAGATATTAAACAATTACAGAAAAGGTAAACCTGGAGCATTTACTTGGGGTAAATCACAACAGGGGAGCAGAGACTCAAACAGGGGAAAGGGAAATTTGGTACTAATATTTGGTAGAATTTCTTCACATATTGGCTTGCTGGCATGAACTGGGAGCCTGAACAGGCAGGCCAGAGAGGCACCCGATATTGGACTGTGAGTTGCCAAATATGGTTGGACATATTCCTGGAGGTTCCATCACATGACCTCCTGCCTCCAACCGCCCCGCCCCCCCACACTCCCGCCATTGGTCGCCCGATATGTCCATCCTCGCGGGGCCCTGCCTTCCCACGGCCAATCAGAAAGCAAACGGACTCTTCATTGCCCGCTTGGATGATTCTTGACCATCAGTCAAACAGCCTTTTTCCCCATGTCCAATATTTTTATAACGAGCGAACAAAAGTGTTCAAAGAAAACTGTTTACAGATGCAATTTTTTTTGTGCCCCTCTGATTTTTCCCCGGGTGTCGCTCACATCAGTGTCCTGGAATTGGTCTTTAATTCCTGGAGACTCCAGGACAATCCTGGAGGGTTGGCAACCCTACTCGGGCCTCATTTAAATGAGTCTCCCTCTTCCCCTATGCATTAAGCCAGCTCCCTGCACAGGGCCAAAACCGCATTGGGAGCTGTGAAGAATTAAGTGCACTTCAGGCAAGATCTGCACTAAAAACGTAATCATTCTGAATGGAACCTCGTCAGGATCTGAAAATCTACCTTGTTACCACTTTCAACTCAACTCTTTGATGAAGCTTCGGAGTGAGGAGAGAGTGGTGGGAGGGGGGGGGGGGATGGCGGTGCATGGTTTGTGAGTGAGTGAGTGAGTAAATCTGCCGATGATACTATCTCAGAAATGAATCAATCCCAAAGATATCAACATTCAACGCACAGAAAGGGAAGGATTTTCACAAACTGTGTGGCATTTGGGTTTAATTAACCTCTTTACACACCGCTAATCCCAGTCTTAACACAGATAGATAGCAGGGAATTTTAAGGCAGTTGCGGTCCAATTAGATTCCGCATCAGATAGTTCAAAAGCAAGAACACAAGATGTGAGAAACTTGTGGTCAGCAGTAAATTTCCTTGAAATGATTCCAGTGAGTGGATCGAAGAGAACAACGGAAATTGGTGTTAACTGTTCAGCGTTTATGTGCTGCCCCAGTCAATTGTAAGTCAACATATCAGTAAGCAGTCTGTTAAAAAATCAAAAGGCAAATTTGACTTCATTTATCATTTAAATTAATTTTTTTATAAATAAGGGGTGGGGGGGGGGGGGGGGGGGAGGGGGAGAAGGGTCCTGGTGGAGAGAAATCTAGAATACTAAAGAGAAAAAACAAGTAAGCAGTGCAGGAAAGTGATTGGGGTAAGGATAACCAGATTGTGTCAGGAAGGGACAGAGCGTACAAACAAAGGAGTGCACGAACAAATAGTAAGAAAAAAATGGTAATACGACAAATAGGGCAATAGTACAAAAAAATGTTAAGCTATCTAAAAATGTTAAAAAGACAAATCTAAAGGCACTGTATCTGAATGCACGAAGCATTCGTAATAAGGTAGACGAATTAACAGTACAAATAGATGTAAACGGATACGATATAATTGCGATTACGGAGACATGGCTGCAGGGTGACCAAGGCTGGGAGCTGAATATCCAAGGATATTCGATATTTAGGAAGGACAGGCGAAAAGGAAAAGGAGGTGGGGTGGCCTTGTTAGTAAAGGATGAAATCAGAGCAATAGTGAGAAAGGATATTGGCTCAGAAAATCAAGATGTAGAATCAGTCTGGGTGGAGCTAAGAAGCACCAAGGGGCAAAAAACATTGGTGGGAGTTGTCTAAAGGCCTCCAAACAGTAGTGGTAATGTAGGGGATGGCATCAAACAGGAAATTAGAGATGCATGTAACAAGGGTACTACAATAATCATGGGTGACTTTAATCTACATATAGACTGGCAAAACCAAATTAGCAATAATACTGTGGAGGATGAACTTCTGGAGTGTGTACGAGATGGTTTTTTAGACCAGTACGTTGAGGAGCCAACTAGGGAACAGGCTATCCTAGATTGGGTATTGTGCAATGAGAAGGGATTAATTAATAATCTTGTTGTGCGGGGTCCTTTAGGGAAGAGTGACCATAACATGATAGAATTCTTCATTAAAATGGAAAGTGAAGAAGTCCAATACGAAACTAGGGTCCAAAATCTAAACAAAGGAAAGTACGAAGGTATGAGGAGTGAGTTGGCTATGATAGATTGGGGAACTTCATTAAAAGGCATGACTGTGGATAGGCAATGGCTAAAATTTAAGGAACGAATGCATGAATTGCAACAGTTATATATTCCTTTCTGGCGCAAAAACACAAAAGGAAAAGCGGCCCAACCATGGCTAACAAAAGAAATTAAGGATAGTATTAGATCCAAAGAGGAGTCATACAAAGTTGCCAGAAAAAGTAGCAAGCCTGAGGATTGGGAGCAGGTTAGAGTTCAGCAAAAGAGGACCAAGAGATTGATTAAGAGGGGAAAAATAAAGAGTATGAGAGTAAACTTGCAAGGAACATAAAGCGGATTGTAAAAGCTTCTACAAGTATGTAAAAAGAAAAAGATTAGTGAAGACAAATGTAGGTCCCTTACAGTCAGAAACGGGAGAATTTATAATGGGGAACAAGGAAATGGCAGAGCAATTAAACAAATACTTTGGGCAGAATTTTCATTGACCCGTGGAGGTGGGTTTGGAGGCGTGTGGGGGGTTAAAATTGTGAAAACTAGCGGGCGGGCACAAGCCCGCCTCCATGCAATTTTCATTAAATCGTGTCTGCTGGTCCCGACTCCAAGAGGCGGGATAGGCTGCTAAGGCCCTTAACAAACACTAAATTGCCTCTATTATGCCATTTTGAAAGGCCTTTGTGATTTTAACCCTTTTTCTACGTGAAGCACGCCTGTTCTGAACCACGAATGTGAAACCTGGCGGGAGCACATTTCAATAGCTGATAGTCAGCTGCAGGTCCAGTATTACAATGATGAAGAGGAAGGAGGAGGAGGAGGAGAAGAAGAAGAAGACGACATATCTGGGAGTGGTGGTGGTGATACAAAAATATCTGGGAGCAGACTTAGGGCTGCTGCTGTTCATTTTGCCTCCAGGTCCTCTCACAGCAAAAGTCAGGCAGTCTTTGCAGACCTTCAATGCAGCAGCAATGATGACATCATCAGAGGCGACTTTCAGACTGAAAACACTAATTGGGTCATGGGTTCCCACATGCTGGAACTCAATTGCCCAATTAGGTGAAAATCGCATCAATCTCCCACATCCAATTGCAGTCAGGTGGATAACATGAAAAGTGGATGACACAACCCCAGACTGCCCCAGTATCAAAATCCAGCCCATTGGTTCTGTCTTCACGGAAGTGGACACAAATAACTTCCCAGAAATGCTAGGGAACCAAGGGTCCAGTGAGAAAGAGGAATTAAAGGAAATTAGTATCAGTAAAAAAAGAGGTAGCCATGGAAATAGTGGATGCATTGGTTGTCATCTTCCAAAATTCTATAGATTATGGAACAGTTCCTGCAGATAGGAGGGTGGCAAATGTAACCCCACTATTTAAAAAAGGAGGGAGAGAGAAAACAGGGAACTACAGACCGGTTAGCCTAACATCAGTAGTAGGGAAAATGCTAGAGTCTATTATAAAGGATGTGATAACAAGACACTTAGAAAATATCAACGGGATTAGACAAAGTCAACATGGATTTATGAAAGGGAAATCGTGTTTGACAAACCTACTGGAGTTTTTTGAGGATGTAACTGGTAGAATAGATAAGGGAGAACCAGTGGATGTGGTGTATTTGGATTTTCAGAAGGCCTTTGATAAAGTCCCACATAAGAGGTTAGTGTGCAAAATTAAAGCACATGGGATTGGGGGTGATATACGGGCATGAATTGAAAATTGGTTAACAGACAGGAAACAGAGAGTAGGAATAAATGGGTCTTTTTCGGGGTGGCAGGCGGTGACTAGTGGGGTACCGCAGGGATCAGTGCTTGGGCCCCAGCTATTCACAATATATATCAATGATTTGGATGAGGGAACCTCATGTAATATTTCCAAGTTTGCTGACGACACGAAACTAGGTGGGATTGTGAGTTGTGAGGAGGATGCAAAGAGGCTTCAAGGCGATTTAGACAAGTTGAGTGAGTGGGCAAATACATGGCAGATGCAGTATAACGTGGATAAATGTGAAGTTATCCACTTCGGTAGGAAAAACTGAAAGGTAGAGTATTATTTAAATGGTGCTAGATTGGGAAATGCTGATGTACAAAGGGACCTGGGTGTCCTTGTACACCAGTCACTGAAAGCAAACATGCAGGTGCAGCAAGCAGTTAGGAAGGCAAATGGTATGTTGGCCTTCATTGCAAGAGGATTTGAGTACAGGAGCAAGGATGTCTTACTACAGTTGTACAGAGCCTTGGTGAGACCACACCTGGAGTACTGTGTGCAGTTTTGGTCTCCTTACCTAAGAAAGGATATACTTGCCATGGAGGGAGTGCAGCGAAGGTTCACCAGACTGATTCCTGGGATGGCGGGACTGTCGTATGAGGAGAGATTGGGTCGACTCGGCCTGTATTCACTAGAGTTCAGAAGAATGAGTGGGGATCTCATTGAAAAGTATAAAATTCTGACAGGGCTAGACAGACTGGATGCAGGGAGGATGTTTCCCCTGGCTGGGGGGTCTAGAACGAGGGGGTCACAGTCTCAGGATACGGGGTGGGACATTTAGGACTGAGATGAGGAGAAATTTCTTCACTCAGAGGGTGGTGAACCTGTGGAATTCTCTACCACAGAAGGCTGTGGAGGCCAAGTCACTGAATATATTTAAGAAGGAGATAGATAGATTTCTAGACACAAAAGGCATCAAGGGGTATGGGGAGAGAGCGGGAATATGGTATTGAGATAGAGGATCAGCCATGATCATATTGAATGGCGGAGCAGGCTCGAAGGGCCGAATGGCCTACTGCTGCTCCTATTTTTTTATGTTTCTATGTTTCTAACATATCAGTAAGCAGCCTGTTAAAAAATCAAAAGGCAAATTTGACTTCATTCATCACTTAAATTAATTTTTTTAATAAAGCAACTTTCTCCTCTCTCTCTCTCGAAGGTGCCGAGTCACGTAGGGTCTCATTATGTGGGAACCAGCAACCCTTCTCTATCTCGTCTCATTCTTCAAGCATGAGCCTAGGAATTGCGTGCTGGTGGGATATTCAACTATGGGGGGGGATCACGTTTACATCAACAACAACAATTTGCCTTTATATAGCACCTTTAATGTAGTAAAACGTCCCAAAGCGCTTCACAGGAGCGTAATCAAACAAAATTTGACACCGAGCCACATAGGAAATATTAGGACAGTATCGGTCAAAGAGATAGATTTTAAGAGCGTCTTAAAGGAGGACAGAGAGGCAGAGAGGTTTACGGAGCAAATTCAAGAGCTTAGGGCCTAGGCAGCTGAAGGCACGGCCGCCAATGGTGGAGCGAATAAAATCGGGGATGCGCAAGAGGCCAGAATTGGAGGAGCGCGGGGATCTCGGAGGGTTGTAGGGCTGGAGGAGGTTACAGAGATAGGGAGGGGGGTGAGGCCCTGGAGGGGTTTGGAAACAAAGATGAGAATTTTTAAATTGCGGCATTGCCGGATCTAATGCTGAACAAACGGGGAGGGAGCAGATTGACTGAAGCTGGCATCTCCTGGTTTGTGTGTCTCAGCTACACACTGACCATACCAGCGGAGTTGTACAGGGAGCAGTTTTACATTTCAAGAATGAACTCATCAATTGCATCCTCTACCAAGTGCTCAGATCCATACACTGCTGTGTCTTGGAGTCACATTGCACTTTTTCCTGCCCTTGCTCTATAGTAACAGCTACACACACTCCCAACAATTTACTGGTGATTCCTTTCAGGCTTCAAGAACAAAACAAAAAATGCATTTATATAACACCTTATCGCATTTCCCCAGAATCATCTTTGAAATATTTCACATAGAGTGAATTTCTTTGAAGAGCAATGAGGTTGTTACGTAGGCAAGTATGGCAGCCATTTTGTGCAGGCGAAGTTACCACAAAAGCCATGAGAATGACCAATTGAGCTGCTGTTGGCAGCGTTGTTTGAGGGAGAAATGTTCTTCAGGACACTCATGAAGACATTTGACTCAAACTCACAACCTTTCGACCCAAGGTAAGAGTACCACCAACCAAGTCAAACTGACGCACAGGAGTACCACAAGTGGAATGCATTAACCAGAATGAGACATAGGGCTGGATTTTCCAAGCACCGAGGAGGCGGGCATGGAGGCGGGACAGCCGGTAAACTCGGAGAAAGTGGGGGACGGATGGCAAACCCACCCTCATCCCGCCTCCGTGCCCTTTTGCCAGGAGGCGGGAAGATGTGCTGCTTCGGGTCCCGTCTCCTGGAGGCGGGAAAGGCATTTAATCCTTTTAACTGCCTGTTAACAGGTAGTTAACAGGCAGAAAAAAGGATTAGTGCCATTTTACCTTCACAGGTGAAGGTTTCCCGACATCAGAGAACCCCGCCGGGTTGGAGGAGACGTGGAGGAGGTCTGCGGTGATCGGAGGCACCTGGAAGTAAGGTGTAGAGGTGAGTGATGGGTGCAAGTGTGGAGTGGTAAGTATGTAAGGTGAGTGATAAGTTTAAAAAAGTGTGCACTTACCTTGTTTTCTTTCTACAGCCTTTAGCCGTGCTGGATGGGGAGAGCTGACATCCTTCTTGTCAATTTCACATAATGGCTGATGGAACCTCCGTTCCAATAGTCATGTGAAATTTACAAAGTTGAAAGGTTTGATGAGTCCTCACCACAAAATCTCATCAAACTAAAGAGAATGGCAGTGTTTGACAGCTTCACAGAGCTGTCAAACGCTGTCATTTCTTCTTTCAGGAAGTCTTGACAGATAGCGTGTCTGACGTTGACGTGATCTGTCAGTGACTTCCTCCCTAATTGGCCTGCTGAGCCCGCAGGGCAGGCTTAACAAGCTCAATCAGGGGAAATCCCTCTGATTGGTCAGGCGAGGATGGAGGCGGGACATTGACACGACAAGCAGCAGTCCCGCCTCCAACTCGCCTCCATTCACCAAATCCAGCCCATAGAAACAGGTGGAGGCTATTCAGTCCCTTGAGCCTGTTCCTCCATTTTATTAGATCATGGCTGATCTATACCCGAACTCCATTTACCCGCCTTTGGTCAATATCCCTTGATACCCTTATCCAACAAAAATCTCTCGATCTCAGTCTTGAAAATTTCAATTGATCCCCAGCATTCACAGCCTTTTGGGGCAGAGAGGTCCAGATTTCTACTGCCCTTTGTGTGGAAAAAGTCCTTCATGATTTCACTCCTAAATGGCCTGGCTCTAATTTTAAGATTGTGCCCTCTTGTTCTGGATCCCTCCTCCGGAGGAAATAGTTTCTATGTATCTAACCCTATCGAATCCCTTTATCATGTAGGAATGGCAGCTTGTTGGGATAGCCCACTCAACATGCCAATGGGTCATGGGTCGGTAGGGCAAAGGTCAGTGCTTACGATTTGCCCGCACTGCAAGGGGTGGATAGACTGAGCCATTAGGGAGACGAGATATGTGGGAGCTCCCAGCTGACAATGAGGGAAGGGAGTAGAGGGTAGGTGAAGGCACGTCGATTGCCGCACTCCTGACAGCTGGTTCTACATTGGCACTGTCAGAAACTTGGCATTAGGTCACCTACCTACAACTGCAGACTGAGAGCTGGAATGATGAAAATGTAAGGGGCAAGGCAGAGCTATATAAAATGTTTTTTAGATTTAATAACATGGTATAACATCGCATAGTGTGACTGATCTGTTGCAGAGTCTAGCAAAAAAAAATTGATATTGTCCACTGCTGCACCACAGCCAGTAGTTTAGACTGAGGGCATCAATCATCTCCATCTGGGCTGTCAGCGGATGCTGCTATTCATTTAACGCCAATCTCTCATACTGTGCAAAAGTGCTTCTCTAGCACTTGGTGGCACACGGTGTGAGGTACTGCTCCCCCTCGATTGGCCCATTCGCACAGAGCAACACCAATTTAAAAAAGGAACGGCTGGATTTTTACACTGCGCTGGGATCCGAATCCCATGAATAATGGCTGCCCGTTTTACCCTCCCACCGTCCGTAGTCTACAAGCGTGGAGTGGAATAGCAACAAGGTCCTATGGGCTTTTAGATCCTCAGCCTGAACTCAACACTGAGGCAGAGGGCAAATGTCTGCAATAGATTGATTGCTTTTGGTGCTGAGAGGCAAGGTGTAGATTTAACTACTTTATGCAGAGGATGGTGAATGTGTGGAATGGGCTGCTCGGGGAGGCAGTGATAAAGTAGAAAAATCCAAGGGAGAATTGTATCGACATTTGAGGGAATGGGTGATTGAGGTATAGTAGTTCTTGCATGCTTTTCCAGGTCTGTATTTTCTGATGTTCCTATCATATATTTTTTTGTACAGGTCAGAAACAGGGCATTCAGTCCAACTGGTCTGTGCCGCTGTTTATGCTCTACAAGAGCCTCCTCCCAGCCCTCTGAGCTTGAGCACAGTGCTTGGAGACAGAGCTGGGCGATGACAAATGGAGTGAATCGCAAGTAGAGTGGAGGAATTTTGTGAGTGCAGGAATCGGAGGAGAGGAGGAAGGCGGTGGAGACGTCTGAGTGCAGCCACAGAACCCAAGGTCTCTAAGTTAATAGACATGAGAGCGGACCTGCAGGAGAGCGAGAGGAGCGGCCGCAGATAAAGGTAGGCCCAAGAGCCCACAGTGGTGTTCCCCAGGGGTCGGGACTAGGACCACTGCTTTTCTTGATTTATATTAATGACTTACACTTGGGTGTACAGGGCACAATTTCAAAATTTGCAGATGACACAAAACTTCAAGAGACTGGTGGAATGGGCAGACACATGGCAGATGAAATTTAACGCAGAAAAGTGCGAAGTGATACATTTTGGTAGGAAAAGCGAGGAGAGGTAATATAAAAAGAAGGGTACAATTCTAAAGGGGGTGCATGAACAGAGACACCTGGGGGTACATGTGCACAAATCATTGAATGTGGCAGGGCAGGTTGAGAAAGCATTTAAAAAAGCATACGGGATACTGGGCTTCATAAATAGAGGCATAGAGTACAAAAGCAAGGAAGTTATGATAAACATTTATAAAACACTGGTTCGGCCTCAACTGGAGTATTGTGTCCAATTCTGGGCACCGCACTTTAGGAAGGATGTGAAGGCCTTAGAGAGGGTACAGAAAAGATTTACGAGAATGGTTCCAGGGATGAGGGACTTCAATTATGTGGACAGACTGGGGAAGCTGGGGTTGTTCTCCTTAGAGCAAAGAAGGTTGAGAGGAGATTTGATAGAGGTATTCAAAATCATGAGGGGTCTAGACAAAGTAGATAGAGAGAAACTGTTCCCATTGGTGGAAGGGTCGAGAACTAGAGGACACAGATTTAAGGTGATTGGCAGAAAGGCGACATGAGGAAAAACTTTTTTACGCAGCGAGTGGTTAAGATCTGGAATTCACTGCCTGAAAGGGTGGTGGAGGCAGATTCAATTGTGGCTTTCAAAAAGGGAATTGGATAAGTACCTGAAGGAAAAAAATTTGCAGGGCTACGGGGAAAGGGCAGGGGAGTGGGACTAGCTGAAGTGCTCTTGCAGAGAGCCGGCATGGGGTCGACGAGCCGAATGGCCTCATTCTGTGCCTGGACGACATTCAGGCTTGGGCTGATAAGTGGCAGGTAACATTCGCGCCACAGAAGTGCCAGGCAATGACTATCTCCAACAAGCGAGAGTTTAACCACCTCCCCATGACATTTAATGGCATTAGCATCGCCGAATCCCCCACTATCAACATCCTGGGGGTCACCATTAACCAGAAACTTAACTGGACCAGCCACATAAATACTGTGGCAACAAGAGCAGGTCAGAGGCTAGGTATTCTGCGGTGAGTGTCTCACCTCCTGACTCCCCAAAGCCTTTCCACCATCTACAAGGCACAAGCCAGGAGTGTGATGGAATACTCTCCACTTGCCTGGATGAGTGCAGCTCCAACAACACTCAAGAAGCTCGACACCATCCAGGACAAAGCAGCCCGCTTGATTGGCACCCCATCCACCACCTTAAACATTCACTCCCTCCACCACCAGCGTACCGTGGCTGCAGTGTGTACCATCTACAAGATGCACTGCAGCAACTCACCAAGGCTTCTTCGGCAGCACCTCCCAAACCCGCGACCTCATCCACCTACAAGGACAAGGGCAGCAGGCGCATGGGAACACTACCACCTCCAAGTTCCCCTCTAAGTCACACACCATTCTGACTTAGAAGTATATCACCGATTCTTCATCGTCGCTGGGTCAAAATCCTGGAACTCCCTCCCTAACAGCACTGTGAGAGTACCTTCACCACACAGACTGCAGCGGTTTGAGAAGGCGGCTCACCACCAGCTTCTCAAGGGTAACTAGGGATGGGCAATAAATGCTGGCCTTGCCAGCGACGCCCAGATCCCATAAACGAATAAAAAAAAACATTCTATGATTCTTCATTTCACCCTATCCGCATAACCTTCTATTCCTTTCTCCCTTGTGTTTATCTAGCTTCCCCTTAAATGCATCAAACCGAACTTGAATTCTCAAACTGCCTCAGTGGAATTTGAACTCCTGATTTATGGACTATTGGCCTGGTCCTCTGGATTACTAGTAACATAACCATTGCAATATCTTACAGTAGAGGACTGCTGATGTCCATAGACCTGTACTCCAGTGAGAGTCAGTGCCTTCGGGAGAAGAAAGGAGAGAAGGGAGACAATGGGAGCCAAAACCTAAGCATCCTCTTCATGTAAATCTTTGAAAAAACTAAACATACAACAACACCATTATTATTGTATCATGCGTCTTCGAGGATGGTAGAAGGCAAACTAGATGAACCTTGGTCTTTTTTCATCCAGCAATTCCTATGTACAAACACGTGATTTAAACATATATATTTGGTGTAGGATGTTATTATACGGCAAAGGAACTAAATGAAAGGAGCAGGGGAGTGGGATTAAGTTGATAGCTCTACCAAAGAGCCAGCACAGGCACGATAGGCCGAATGGCCTCCTTCTGTGCTGTATTATTTTATGATTCTATGAATCACCTGATTGCATTGCTGCCAACATTTCTCTCAGTCCAATATTAATTGTGTTTAAAAATTTAACCCACCGCTTCTTATTGTGAAAGTCAAATAGTTCCCACGAATTCCGATTAACTTTAATACTCCTTTCATCTCCTTCTCTCTGTTGACATTTTGAGTCCAATTTCTGTGGCTTGGGATCTAATTGGTATTGAACGTTTTGTATTTGATCGCTAGGTTTGGCATCAAGGACAGGAGGGACATCAATCAGTTCAATTGCGGCTGGCCTGAAATGATCCCAATTGGAATTTTATTCCAGCTGCTCTTCCCATGTAGGAGATTCAAAGGGAGGGTCGCTGCAAGGCTGCGGTTTAACTGTCAGAATAACGAATGTCTCCTCTGGTGGACAAGATGTTCTTCATTACGTTTCCCCAATCTTTCTGGAGAGTGTATCTCAGTACTTCCCCTCTCCCAGCCCATTAAGAAAAATGCAGTAGAACCTCAGTTGCAGATGACCCTAAGTTAAGAGGTACAGAAAATGCAGGAAATTACAAAGGGACGTCGACAGGTTAGGTGAATGGGCAAAACAGTGGCAGCTGGAATTCTATGTGGGAAGTGTGAGGTCATTCACTTTGGACCCGAGATAGACAAATTAGAATATTTACTAAATGGTGAGAGATTGGGAACTGTGGAGCAGCAAAGGGATTTAGGGGTCGATGTACACAAATCACTAAAAACTAGTGCACAGGCACAAAAGGTCATCAGAAAGGCTAATGGAATGTTGGCCTTTTTCTCAAGAGGGCTGGAATACAAAGAGGAGGAAATGATGCTTTAGTTGTACAGAGCCTTGGTCAGACCCCACCTGGAATAATACGTTCATTTCAGGGCACCGAACCTCAGGAAGGATATATTGGCCTTGGAGGGGATGCAGTGCAGATTCATCAGAATGGTGCCATCTCTTGACGGGTTAAATTATAAGGTCAGGTTGCATAAACTTGGTTTGTATTCCCTTGCGTTTAGAAGGTTGAAGGATGATTTAATGGAGATGTGATAAAAGGAGTTGACACAATGAAACTATTTCCTCTGGTGGGAGGAGTCCAGAACAAGGGGCCACAATCTTAAAATGAGAGCCAGGCCGTTTGAGTGAAATCCGGGGTTGGGGAGGTGGCAGCGTTGCCAACCCTCTAGGATTGTCCTGGAATCACCAGGTCTTAAACATTAATCTCCAGGATACTGCTGCAAGCAAAATTATTGGGGCATTAAAAAAAAAAGTGGGCTTTTTTCATTTTCTTTGCACTTTTGTTTATTAGTCATAAAAATATTGGTGCTGGGAAAAAAAAACTGTTTGACTGGGTGGGGCAGTTGGAGGTGGGAGGTCATGTGATGAGGTCACCCTCCAGGAATACGTCCAGCCAGAGTTGGCGACCCTAAGGGGGTCGGGGGTGGGTCACAGGAACTGTAAGATGAGGCCTCAACAGTCGGGCCCCTAGCTTGGTTGAGGTCAGCTAACTCAGCACTCCCGGCCTCTTGCACATTCACGAGTTTCATCACTCCAACATTAGTGGCCGTGCCTTCAGCTGCCGAGGCCCTAAGCTCTAGAATTCCCTCCCTAAACCTCTCCGCCTCTCTACCTCGCTCTCCTCCTTTTAAGACGCTCCTTAAAACCTACTTCTTTGACCACTGCCCCAATATCTTCTTATGTGGCTCAGTGTCAAATTTTGTTTTATAACGCTCCTGTGAAGAACCTTGGGGCGTTTTTACTACATTAAAGGCGCTATAGAAATGCAAGTTGTTGCTGTTGAATGGGAACTAAAGCATGAAACCTCCTGGTCCGTATGACTCTGTGGCACACTGGACAGTCCAGTTAATCACAGAGGTATTGAGAGAGCCAGACTATGTTTGGCAAAGCCTGCAGTACAATAGGTTGCAAAGCATCGATGTCACGTAACCAGGGGATAAATTAGAAGAGAGAAAGAGCCTGTGTCTGGGTATTTGATATCTGCAGAAGGAAGATTCTGACGTGTAGCTTTTTACGTCTTGTGATTACAGTTCCTGATGCCCTTTTTTTTGTTGCAAACTAATAACGATGATGGATGATTTTAATTTCAATTGAAATGCTGACTCAAGACTTCTCTGTCTGCACACATTCATTATGGAAGAGAAAATTCTGTAATAAATATTCAGCCTGGAGGCATCGCAGCTTTCACTTCAACATCGCTGTTATTCTTTGGCATTTTAGGAAAGAAAATAAAGAATTTGCATTTATATACCGCCTTTCACGACCTCAGTATGTCCCAAAGCGCTTTACAGCCAATTGCAATACTTTTAAAGAGTAGTCACTGTTGTAATGTAGGAAACGCGGCAAGCTCCCACAAACAGCAATGTGATAATGACCAGATAATCTGTTTTAGTGATGTTGGTTGAGGGATAAATATTGGCCCAGGACACCGGGGAGAACTCCCTGCTCTTCTTCGAAATATTGCTGCGCGATCTTTTACGTCCACCTGAGACGGTAGACGGGGCCTCGGTTTAATGTCTCATCAGAAAGACAGCACCTCTGACAGTGCAGCACTCCCTTAATACTGCACTGGGAGTGTCAGCCTAGATTTTGTGCTCAAATCTGTAGAGAGGGACTTCAGTCCAAGCCCAAAAATACTGGTCATTCACATTTGCCTATCTCTATTTCTTTCTCCCATTTGGTAACGCTGAATGACTTTTCCAATTCCACTCCAGACAGGAATACGTAATCCAGACTGACACTTCAAGTTCCGTACTGGGGGGAGTACTAATTGTCAAAGGTGTTGTCTTTCAGATTGTTCAAGCGAGGCTCTGTTTCATGTTCAGCTGGATGTTAAAGATCATGTGGCATATTTGAAGAACAGCAAGGAATTCTCCTCAACCAAAAAAGAGGTAAATTGGCCATATATCTCTTATTAGCTGTTGCATTTGCCTACATAACAACAGTAACTGCCCTTCAGAAGTAATTCATTGGCTTTAGGACATCCTCAGGATGTGATAAGCTGCTTTCTTTCCCTACATTCCTAGGAGTTGTATCCTTATGAAACAAAGTGAACTGGTGGCATTAAGGGTCACTACAGAAACAAAGATTCATTTTAGATTCCCTTATAAATGGGAAGATGTGTGCCACCTGCTTGCAGCCTTCTGTTAACAATTCTGGAACCAATGTTAGAAAGGCGTTTGGGAGTGTCTCAGGGTACCTGACAGTCTTATTTGCCTCTCCTTCCTTGGGTGGGGGAGGGGCAGGGGAAGAGGGTGCTTCTGATTTTTCCTACCCTCTTTCTGGAAGGTACAACCCCTCAGCTAACTACCTCCCCAAGACAGCCCAGTGAGTACTGAAAACTCACAGTAAGGGAAATTGCAAGTGTGAACCTCATCTCATAATGGATTGGTGCTCCAACATCTAACACCAACATCAGGGCAAGCAAATCCTGATCCAGTGTCGTACTGGGATAGAACTAGAACCACATGATCTGTTGCCTAATCGGAAAACCAAATAAATACACTTTGCAGAGCTATTACTTGGTTCTGGTTCAGGTGCCTAAATGTGAAGTTACTCTTTTGTTGCAGTTCTTTTTCTTATATACTGTTGACATGTTTTTCATTAATGTGGAATTTAGTTAATTGCAGCTGTACTATTTGCTATGATACCATTCTTGTGTATATAAATGCAATTTGTCGTTGCGGTTCTAATGGAACACTTGCACTGAAGTTGGCTGTTTCAGTGTCACCAACTTGGGATGTATTCACCAGTAAACATCAGCCAACAATGGTGTGTTATATGACTCTGTGCTATGTCTGGCTCTATTTCGCATCACCCTCTGCCCCAAGGGGAAAAACTACTCCTCAGCTCCCAACCTCCTCTCCTGTGGTCCTCTACCATTACAACATCCCTGCCACCATCAACCTGCTCAACAGCTCCATTCCTTCTGCCCTCAATGTTCTCTTCTACACCAAGTCCACTATGCTTCCACCCCTGCCATTTGCGCCCCCCCACCCCCCCCCCCTGTACAACTTTTACCTCTGCACCCATAAGTGTGAGGGTTATAGGTTTGACCAAATCTGTCAAACATGGCTAGATCTAGCTGGATCACCGTAAGCAAAACTGCATCTTCCCATCATGGACAAATCCTCCTAGTACTTCAGGATTATCTTGGAGTCTCCTCCTCATAAAGCCCACCCTTGATCTTCCTGTCCTCTCCAACTACAACCCTAAAGGTTCCATCTTTGACTTTCTCCTCTTTCCCATCTACAAGCAGCCTCTCAGCAACGTCAACCCTAGGCACAATGCCAGCTTCCATCTGTATGTTGACGACACCCAACTCTACCTCTATCTCACTGCCACTGCTCTCAACTTGATGACCACCACTACTAGATTAACAAGTCATGGATGAGCCAGAATTTTCTGCAACTCAATATCCGCAAAGCCAGAATCATCTTGTTCAGCTCCTGCCATGAACTTTGCACCCTAGGAATCAATTCCATCCCCATCACCGGCTGCATGCTGAGATTGAACCTGAACCTCATTGTCTTGTTTGACCATGAGCTGTTTCAAACCTCATATCCAATTCATCACCAAGACCACCTATTTCTACTTCGGCAACATCACTTGCCTCCAACCCTTAGCTCACACCCACCGCTGAAACCCTCATTCGCACCTTTGTCACCTTCAGACCCGACTTCTCCAGAGCTTCTCCCTACGTAGACTCCAACTTGTCCAAAATTCTGGCAGCTACATGCTAACCCAAATAAATCCCACTCCTTTCTCATCCCAGTCCTCACCCAACCTCCATCGTCTCCTTGTCCCCTAATGGATTATAGGAAAATAGGAACAGAAGTAGGCCATTCAGCCCCTCGAGCTTGTTCCGCCATTCAATGAGACCATGGCTGATCTGTATCCTAATTCCTTTACCCACCTTGGCTCCAAATCCCTTAATTCCCTTGGCTAGCAAAAATCTATCGATCTCAGATATAAAATGATTAATTCAGCTAGCATCTACTGCTTTTTGTGGGAGTGTTCCATACTTTTACCACCCTTTGTGTGAAGAAGTTGTTTCCTAACCTCGCCGCATCCTCATTCACAAGACTCTCTTCGGCCTTGTCCCTCCCTACCTCAACAATCCCCTCTAGTCGTATGCGCCTCTGCTCTTCCTGCTTTGTCTCCCTTTGCATCCCAATGGCAGAGGCCATCTTAGCCCATTTTAGCCCTCTATTCTGGATTTTTCTTCCCTATACCCTTCCACCTTGGTACCTCTCTCCCACCTCTAGGTGCTTCCTCAAAGCACCTCTCTTCTACCATTAGGGTTACCTCCCTAACTCTTCCTTGGTTACAGCTTGGGGTGTCTTTTTGCTTGTCTGAAGCACCTTGGGATGTTTTACTACATTAAAGGCCCTATATAAATACAAGTTGATGATGTTGGCATACCAAGAGTTAATACAGCTGAGTGAGGATTGAAGAAGTGAGGCGGCATTGTGAAGGGTAATCTTCTGCATTCTTGATAACTATGGCAACCTGAGGGTCAACAATTTATGAATTCTTGCTTCACAAGTGTGGTTAAATGTGCCCTTCAGCTAAACGTATGTTGAAAATGGGAAATTTTTATGATTTGATCCTCTATACCTGCCAACATAGAAAACAAGCAAAACCTGACCAACATCTCCAAAAATCTGACAACTCAAACACCGCCCTGATTATAAGCCTATGACATGTGAAAACATAATTACAAGGGATCTGAGTAAACTGCAGGAACATCCAACATTCCTTCACTTGTATTGAAGGAGAAAGAAAACATAGTTGCAAACGTTGATGACACAAAATTAGTGATGCATTTCTGGGGTGAGGTAGTTTGGGGGCTTGCTTTCCTGAAAAAATCTTACAACAAAATTCTGGTTAATTATAAGCATTTTTATACTTCACAATTAACAGATTTTTGATCTAAAGAAGGGAGAAACAAAATAACATTTGGGTTTTCAACAGACCAATCAGACCATCACTTTGCTCCCACAAGCACTGCTCTTGGCTTCTTCTCTTTTCACTCCCAAAGTACGACTCCCAGCTTCATCCTCCCTCCCCAAACCCCCGCTCCTCTCCTCCCACCTCTGCCAAATCACCTTTCCAAGTTTCTCCTCTCTTCCCTCCCAAAGCACCCTTGTGCTCCTACTGGAAGTGATTCAGGGCCCTGCAATACGGAGGTCGGAAATTCCAGTTTTCACCGGGATTCCTGCCCCACAGAGGCTGGAACAACTTCCACGAGAAGGAATTCTGGTCCGAGAAGTATTCAAGGGAGAGTGGTTCAGTCTGTGCGACTGAGGAACACGCGGATCAGCCACCCATCACCCCCCGCCCCCACCCCCCACACCGCTCCCAAAACACCGATGGTTAGCATGTATGGTAAAGGTCGATCTTCCAATGTTCTCCTGGTCGGCCTCCCACCTTCCATGCTCCGTAAACTTGAGTTCATCCAAAACTCGCACCAAATCCCGTTCACCCATCACCCTGTGCTCGCTGACCTGCATTGGCTCCCGGTCTGGCAATACATTGATTTTAAAATTTTCATCCTTGTGTTCAAATCCCTCCATGGCCTTGCCCCTCCCTATCTCGGTCACCTCCTCCAGCCCTGCAACCCTCCGAGATCTCTGCACTCCTCCAATTCTGGCCTCTTGCACAATCCCGATTTTAATCGCTCCACCATTGGCGGCCGTGCCTCCAGCTGCCTAGGACCCAAGCTCTGGAATTCCCTCCCTAAACCTCCCTGCCTCTCCAGCAGGATACGGCTTGCCTTTGATGCCGTCCATGAATAAATAGCTCGCTGTCCATTCATTGTCGGAGCTCATCAATGAAGAGTGACAACTTGGGAGAGCTGCTGTCCCAGGTGGAACTCTACCCAGCAAGGAGAGGAGAGGGAAAAATCTCGGTCAAGAGAGAAAAATGAAAGCAGGCAAAACAGGGCCTGTCGAGCAAGCCATAGTGACACACCTGCATTTAATCCTTAACTCCTGAATTCTACTGAGGAGCCGTTGCTAAAGACAAGTCTGACCTGAGGGTGTAATGAGACAGTTCAGCTGTCAGTTCTGTTCCTGGGTCGAAAGAAGGCCATCGCTTTCAGTGCATGGGCTGCCTGCCAGTAACTACTAACCTCTTCCAACATCTGTTTTGCTAATACTTCAAAGCAACACTTTAGCCTGCACTAACCAGACCTCATGCAGGTGTCCAGACAACAGGGGGACACTTTAACATTTAAGTTACGCATCTAGCACCTACACATACCTGGCGCAGGCTAGGTTACATACATGAAGTTGCCTCAACCCCAAACCAGATAAATTCGAGGTGTTGCTGGACCGGGAGCATTGTAGCAAGCACAGGGGGTGATGGGTGAGTGGGAGTCAATGCGCTCAAATTGCAGAGTGGAAATTCCGCTTCCGGTCTCACAAGCCCCCGGTTTTCCGTCCATTCTCTTAATCGGGTGTTGGGAAGCTGGCGAAGCAAGTTGTTGTTGCTGAAGCAAAACCGTAATTTTAAGCACGTGAAGGATCACAGACCCAACACGGTGTCCCAGCACTCGATGGTGCGGTGCGCAAATCCCCCGACAAGCTGAACCACACCTCACCTTTTCCCGTCGCTGTTGCTGTTCGTTAAAGGCAAAAGAATCATATGTTTGCCTCTCCGTACACTGAGAGAGACACATCACAGTCCTGAGGCTGAAGGAGTCACCCACCATAGATATACACAATAAGCTTGATACTGCGCGCCTTATAAAAAATAAACATGTCAAGATATTCCGCTCTCTTGTTCCCCTCGCTGAGCTGCGGGTTTTATAATCTGCACTCAAGCCCAGGGAATCTCATCCTACACAAGTCTTAACACCTGCAGCAAACTATTACTTTCTTTAATCTACTGACAGATAATCGCTCTGGAAAAGTTGACTACGAATCCAGCCAAACCACAGCCGGCATGAGTCATCATCACCTGCTCCCTCTCATCACCTCCCAGTTATTCCATTCCAGAGACCTGAGCACAAAACTCTAGGCTGACACTCCCAGCACAGTACTGAAGGAGCGCTGCACTGTCAGAGGTGCCATCTTTCGAGCGAGACGTTAAACCAAGGCCCCGCCTGCCCTCTCATGTGGACATAAAAGATCCCATGGCATTATTTCAAAGAGCAGGGGAGTTCTCCCCAGTGTCCTGGCCAATATTTATCCCTCAACCAATATCACTAAAACTGATTATCTCATTGTTGTTTGTAGGATCTTGCTGTGCACAAATTGGCTGCTGTGTTTCTTACATTACAATAGTAACTACACTTCAAAAGTACTTAATTGGCCGTAAAGCACTTTGGGACGTCCTGAGGTTCTGAAAGGCGCTATATAAATGCAAGTCTTTCTTCCTAAATGTGCTCCAATCTGTATTGTACTATAGGAACAAAATGACTTTAAAGGAATGGAGATTAACACAGGCTGGGTCACAAAGCTCCTCTTTTGGTTTGACCTCAAGAGAAAAGCTCATGAACTTTCACAATTATCTATAGGCTCACAGTTGTGCGACAGTTCACCCAATAATTTGAAGTTGCAATCTCTCCAATAGCCTTTCTATAAAACTTATGGACATTAATTTCAGCACTCGCACACTCCCAGTCAGGGATGGGTCGCTAGTTAGTGATCAGCAGTGGGAATCTGACCAATTACCCTTCCTTAAGCCAGAGGTCCCTAACACACTTCAGGGGTGAAACTGGACTTCGCCAGTAGCGTGAAGCAGGCACAGGGTGAATCGGCCGCCCGTTTCAGAACGTAACCGATTTTCCTTTCATAGAATCATAGAATCGTACAGCACAGGAGGAGACCATTCAACCCATCGTGCCTGTGCCGGCTCTTTGAAAGAGCTATCCAATTAATCCCACTCCCCTGCTCTTTCCCAATAGCCTGGCAAATTTTCCTTTTCAAGGAGTTTTGATAGAGTAGATAACGGTTGTCCCCTCTGGTGAGTGGGTCAACAACCAGAGGCCATAGATTTAAAATCATTGGCAAAAGATCTAGAGGGGAGATGAGGAGAAATTTGTTCACTGTCGGGATCTGGAACGCTCTACCTGAAAAGGTGGTGGAAGCTGATTCCATAAATAATTTTTAAAAAGGGAGTTGGACAAGTACTGGAGGATGAGGAACTCACAGAGATACGGAGAAAAAGTGAGGGTGTGGGACGAAGCATGACTGCTCTTTCAAAGAGCCAGCACAGGCACGACGGGCCAAATGGAAGATTCTATGAATCTATTTATCCAATTCCTTTTTGAAAGTTACCATTGAATCTGCTTCCACCACCCTTTCAGGCAGTGCATTCCAGATCACAACAACTCACTGCTTAAAAAACATCATCTCCTCATCTCCCCTCTGGTTCTTTTGCCAATTATCTTAAATCTGTGTCCTCTGGTTACCAACCCTCCTACCAGTGGAGGGTTTCTACTGACTTCAATGGAAACGAAAACCGGGCACGGTGGAAAGCGGGCGGCTAATTCAGTATGAGCCCCTTTTGCGCTACTGGCGAAGACCAATTACATTTTTACTTTTTGTTTATAGAGAGAGCTGAGAGGGCAGAGGAAGGACTAGGCATTGAAAAGGCAGCTGAGTTTCTTAGACACATCTTTAGCTATTGGAGAGCACATGGGATTCCCAGGGTTGTTTTTTTTAAAGAAAACAACAGCTTGCATTTATATAGCGCCTTTAACGTAGTAAAACATCCCAAGGCGCCTCAGAGGAGTGCAACCAGATAAAATATGACACCAAGTCACATAAGGAGATGTTAGGACAGGTAGTCACAGGAGTAGGTTTTAAGGAGCGCCTTAAAGGAGGTGAGAGAGGTGGAGAGGTTTAGGGAGGGAATTCCAGAGCTTAGGACCTTGGCAGCTGAAGGCACGGCCGCCAATGGTGGGGCGATTAAAATCAGGGATGTGCAAGAGGCCAGAATTGGAGGAGCGCAGAGATCTCGGCCAGTTGTAGGGCTGGAGGAGGTTACCAAATATCTATGGAATGCATTTAAAGGGAAGCTAGATGAGTACATGAGAGAGAAAGGAATAGAAGGTTATGCTGATAGGGTTTGATGAAGTAGGGTGGGAGGAGGCTCGTGTGGATCATAAACGCTGGCACAGACCAGTTGGGCCGAATGTCCTGTTTCTGTGCTGTAAATTCGATGTAATTCACTGTAAATTATTCCGCTCCTTCACATGAAGGTGAACAAAGTGAAAATTATTCCAAAGTGAAAAGCGCCTTAAAAAGAGAGAGAATGAGTTAAGTGCAGAGCCTCGGCAGAAAGTTTGAACATAGGCCACACTTCAGAAAGTTGTTATTCTATCGACACATTGTGAACCTTGTCTGTTCATTCATCAGTGTCAAACGCTGCAAACAGCAGCTGCTTTTGTGTCAGTTAGTCCGTGGTTTATTGATGTCAGAGCTTATAAAGTTCCATGTACTCAGCTATCTGTTCAGACTTGCACAGGACAGTGAGTTTAATCAACGTTGTGAACACATGCGCCTGGGTTTGTAAAATCTTTCCCCCTCAGTGCTCTCCCCTCCCATCCCCCAGGGTGATAACTCCTGCCGCTGTACGTGTGCAACTGCAACACCAGCCCCTCCCGAACCTGCTTTGTGTCTGAGCCTAGACAGTGAATATAGGAACAGGAGGAGGCCATTCAGTCCCTCAAGCCTGTTCCGCCATTCAATTAGATCATGGCTGATCTGTATCTTAACTCCATTTACCCGCCTTGGTGCTGTAACCCTTAATAGCCTTGCCTAACAAAAATCTATCAATCTCAGTTTTGAAATTTTCAATTGAGCCTCAGTCTCAACAGCTTTTTGAGGGAGTGAGTTCCAGATTTCCACTACTCTTTGTGTGAAGAAGTGCTTCCTGACATCACCCCTAAAAACCTTGCTCTGATTTTAAGGTTATGAACTCTTGTTCTGGACTCCCCACCAGAGGAAATAGTTTCTCTCTATCAACTCCTTTAATCATCTTAAACACTTCAATTAGATCAACCCTGCGGAACAGGCTCGAAGGGCCGAATGGCCTACTCCTGCTCCTATTTCTTATGTTCTTACTCTTCTATACTCAAGGGAATACAAGCCTAGTCTGTGCAACCTGTCCTCATAATTTAACCCCGGTATCATTCTGGTGAATCTGCGCTGCACCCCCTCCAAGGCCAATATATTCTTCCTGAGGTGTGGTGCCCAGAACTGAACGCTGTGCTCCCGATATGGTCTAACCAGAGCTTCATACAACTAACATACCTTCCAGCCCTTTGGATTCTAGCCACCCTTGAGATAAAGGCCAACTTTCCATTAGCCTTTTAAATTACGTTTTGTACCTTCTCACTAGCTTTTAGTGATTTCTATACTTGGAACTCCTAAATCCCTCTGCTCCTCCACAGTTCCTAGATTCTTGCCAGTCAGAGCATGGGCAGCATGCACCACCCCACTCCGGTTTTACAAACCAGGTGAATGGGTTTCAAATCCCCCCCCCCCACACCCCCCCACGCCTCACACCCCTCACCCAGCAGGTTTTCCATCAGGATAGCGATTAAGAGCCGGAATCCTGGCTGATTTTTCCTGCCCCCACCCCAACCTCTTTTGCTAACTAGCACCAAGACCAATTGTAACCACCCCCCACCCCCAGACTAGGTCTCGAGCTGTGATCAGCTAACTGAGCACAGGCCGAGGATTGAACCGGGAATATTTCTGATCTGCGTTGCATATTCTTTTTCAACCCTGGGATGCAGGATTGGGCACAAAGCTGGAAATCGCGGTCCGAGTGACCATAGGAAATGGAAAAACTGCCGTGGTGCAGCAGACCCACTCTCGGAAGGTACTTGTTGTGGCAGAGTACAGCGCGCCTCACGGTGTGTGTAACCTGTGCTGTGACCGAGCTGGGAACACTGGATGACATGAGTGGAGAACTGTTCCATTCCCCAGCACTGTGCTCACTGCAATGTGTGGTAACACAATACAGCTTCCTGTGACTCGAACTTTATTGCATCACTTCCTGTGATTAGTCCAGGATAAATACTGGACTGATCAGTTGGATCCTGGAGAGGCATAGAGTAAGACCTCTTTTGTATGTAGCACCTTTTTAGTTGATTAAAGCTTACTTTAAGTTCACCACGCGTAAGGCTCATTCTTACGACAATTTAATCAACTTTGAAAAACTTCACACTCAAACTTTTTGGACGAACTCGGAACTAAGGATCCAGGGAATCACCCATCATGGAAAACATCCTTAAACCATCGCGTCTTGACTTGGACCCAAACACCCCAGCGGCCGGTAAGGTGTGAAAACACTGGTATCGCACGTTTGACAATTTTCTTGAATATTGCAAGGCTGATGATGACTCAAAGTTGCGGATACTCATCAACTGTGTCACCCCGAATGTATTTCAGTATGTGGAGGAATGGGACAGTTACGAGGAGGCAATTCGGACACTTAAGAGACTATATACTAAGACACCGAATGAGGTCTATGCCAGACATCTACTAGCTACAGCCCAACAAGGGCCGGAGGAATCCATTGATAAATTCCTCCAAGAGCTTCGCAGACTTAGTATGGACTGTAACTTTCAGGCGGCCTCAGCTGAGCTGTACCGTGAAGAAATGATCCGTGATGCTTTCATCTGCGGGCTTGCCTCCCCATTTATACGCCAGCGTCTACTGGAAAGTAAGACACTTGAGCTTCAGAGAGCTTATGACATGGCTTGCTCTCTAGATCTGGCAAAAAGACATGCAGACCTTTATACAGTGCCCAGACCTCGGTCTACTGCCTTAACTACAGTCAGGCAATTTAAGAGGCCACAGGTGAACTCTATTAGGGAGGTCTTTATCCCTGACGATCAATCTGATGACTTCACTGATGAAGAGGATGATGACCCCACTGTGGCAGCCTCTTGGCAATCTAAGAAATGCTTCTTTTGTGGTGATGAGTTTCACCCTCGGAAATTCTGCCCTGCTCGCAATGCGTTTTGCAGTCATTGCAACAAAAAGGGTCATTTTGCAAAGGTTTGCCTATCAAGAGCCTCTACGAGGGCTTATCAAGCTAAGTCCTACCGAACTGCCCCGGTAAGGGCCTATCAAGATGTTCCGGCTAAAAACTATCGTGCTTCCTCTTGGGTTTCCTCTCGAAGAAACACACCTAGAGTTTCAGCCACTCTTTGTGCAACGACACCAATTACAGCTGCTTGTCCTCCGAACCTATTCCATGCAGCTACAAAAGCATCAATTAATGGACATACTTTAGATGCCTTAATTGACTCAGGTAGCACTGATAGTTTCATTAGGGAACAGATTGTTGCAGAGTTAAAGCTACATGTTTTCCCATCGGACCAGGCAATTGCGATGGCTCAGTCATCACTTAATACCAGAATTTCTGGCTTTTGTATGGTTGAAATAACACTTAATGGTCACAGGTATCCCTCCACCCGGCTTTCGGTGCTCAAGGACTTATGTAGTGATCTTATCTTAGGGCTGGATTTTCAAAAGCAGCATAAGAAGCTCACCATTGAGTTCGGCGGATCCAAACCTGAACTCACTATTTCTAATATACGACCTCGATTACCGTTCTGTGCATTGTCAGCAGCTTCACTGGATGAACCCTCACTGTTTACCAGTATCCCTCCTCGATGCAAACCGATTATAACAAAGTCACGACGTTTCAGTCAGGAAGACCAGTCTTTTATTGCGGCTGAGATTTCTCGGCTTTTAGCAGAGGATATCATCGAGCCTTGTTCGTCGCCATGGCGCGCCCAGGTCGTTATTGTTAAGAACCCTCTACAACCTCACAAGAAACGGCTGTGCATTGACTATTCACAGACCATCAATCAATATACGGACTTGGACGCATACCCATTGCCACGCATCGATGATATGGTTACTAAACTGGCTGAGTACACGGTGTTCTCAACATATGATCTGAAAAGTGCCTATCATCAGGTACCCTTGAAGGTCTCAGACAAGCAGTATACGGCCTTTGAAGCCAATGGACGGCTGTATCAATTTCGTCGCCTCCCCTTTGGGGTCACTAATGGAGTGGCTGTCTTCCAGCGAGCAATGGATGACCTGGTCAAACAGGAAGACTTGAAGGATACGTTTCCTTATCTGGACAATATTACTGTCGCAGGTCGCAATCAGCGGGAACATGACGCCAATCTCCAACGATTTTGGGATGCACTCCAGCACCGTAATTTGACATTAAATGCGGCTAAATCCATTGAGTCACAACCAACCATCAACATCCTTGGCTATTGTGTGGGCAATGGCATCATTAAACCTGACCCTGAAAGGCTTCGCCCACTCCAAGAACTCCCGCCACCTAAGAATCCGGCCTCCTTGCGCCGGGCCCTCGGCCTGTTTGCATACTATGCTAAATGGATTCCTAACTTCTCGGACCGAATCCAACCTCTACTGAAGGCCAGCACATTCCCACTAGACACAGCGGCTGTTGCAGCCTTTAACCTCCTGAAAAAACAGTTGGAGAAAGCGGCTCTTCACTCCATCGATGAGAGTCTTCCTTTTGTTGTTGAGTGTGATGCCTCGGAGGTGGCGATCTCGGCCACTCTGAATCAGGAAGGTCGTCCGGTGGCATTTTTGTCCAGGACTTTTCAAGGGGCTGAGCTACATTATCCTCCAGTCGAGAAAGAAGCTACAGCCATCATAGAGGCAGTACGGAAGTGGACTCATCTCCTAGCTCGCCAGCACTTTACCTTAATCACGGACCAGCGATCGGTCGCCTTCATGCTCGATAATCGAAAACGGACCAAAATTAAAATAATAAAATCCAGCTTTGGCGGCTGGAATTGGCCTCTTTTGGTTACACCATCCACTATCGACCTGGCAAGGAGAATGTGGCTCCGGATACCCTCACACGAGCATTCTGCTCCGCCATGGCACCCTCTACGCTCGTAGACATCCATGATGGGTTGTGTCATCCGGGCGTTACTCGCATGCTACACTTCGTGCGGTCCCGAAATCTCCCATTCTCTACCGGGGATGTAAAGAAGATGTGCTCGGACTGCAGAGTCTGTGCGGAATTGAAACCTCAGTTTTTCCGCCCCTCGGGTGGTATACTCATACATGCGACCCAGCCAATGCAACGGCTTAGCATCGATTTTAAGGGGCCGTTGCCCTCTTCAACTCGCAACACTTATCTGTTGACCATGGTCGATGAGTATTCCCGTTTTCTGTTTGCCTTTCCCTGCCCCAATATGCTGACGACCACGGTTATCAGCTGCCTTGAGCAGGTATTTGCTTTCTGTGGCATGGCATCCTATGTTCATTCGGATCGGGGCCCTTCTTTTATGTCATGAGAACTCAAGGCCTATCTCTCGGAACGGGGTATTGCTGCCAGCAGAACGACGCCTTATCATCCGGTCGGGAATGGGCAAGTCGAGCGTTTTAACGCTATCATCTGGAATGCGGTACGTCTGGCTTTGAGATCTCGGGGCCTACCCAACCAGCAATGGGAAGCAGTACTTCCAGACGCATTACACTCCACACGGTCCCTCCTTTCGACCGCCACAAATACGACGCCTCATGAACGGTTCTTCCGATTTCAGCGTCGCTCATCCTATGGGATATCTCTCCCGTCGTGGCTGACTACACCGGGACCAGTGCTACTCCGAAGATATGTCCGGGCGTCTAAGAATGACCCCCTGGTATATGAAGTTGAGCTCACTGATGTCAACCCTACCTACGCCTATATTCGGTATCCTGACGGTCGGGAATCTACCGTGTCATTGCGGGATCTGGCTCCCTGCCCGCCGAAACATAGAGGGACACCAGGGGATGATATTGTACCAGGCACATCTCTGGGCTCGCCAGGTGCCTCTCATCACGATCTGGATCTGACGCCGGCTGGTACCTCACTCCAGCGTGCCGACCTGGGGCAGACTGACTATGAGCCCGTCGGGGCTCGCACGCGCAGCCACTATCCACCCCGTACCGTACGCTCAGAAACGGATCTGCCACAGCCCTGCCCGACACCCGTTCGGGCACCAGTACACAGTCAGGATCGTCCTGACCCCTCACAGAGCGGGCTGGATCACTCGGACTCTGGTCCACGGCCCGCGGCGGGTAAACGGGCTAGGGGCCCTCTACCGCTACGAGAACCCAAACGGGTGCGGCTCTCCCTCGTCCAGCAGCTACGAAATGGAGGGAGCATCCCGGCCTCCTAATCTTTGGGGGGGGGGGAGAATGTGGTAACACAATACAGCTTCCTGTGACTCGAACTTTATTGCATCACTTCCTGTGATTAGTCCAGGATAAATACTGGACTGATCAGTTGGATCCTGGAGAGGCATAGAGTAAGACCTCTTTTGTATGTAGCACCTTTTTAGTTGATTAAAGCTTACTTTAAGTTCACCACGCGTAAGGCTCATTCTTACGACACAATGTGTAAAGGATAATAGGGTTTGAAAGTACTGTCGATTGTTACATTATCACAGGTTGAAACTTTTCTCAAGTGTAGGTGTGTGTCTGTATGTAGAATTACATAGAAATTTACAGCACAGAAACAGGCCATTCGGCCCAACCGGTGTTTATGCTCCACACGAGCCTCCTCCCACCCTACTTCATCTCACCCAATCAACATATTCTTCTACTCCTTTCTCCCTCATGTGCTTGTCTAGCTTCCCCTTAAATGCACCTGTGCTGTTCGCCTCAACCACTCCTTGTGGTAGCAAGTTCCACATTCTCACCAACTCTCTGAGTAAAGATATATTTATGGCCCCTAGTTTTGGACTCCCCCCCCACAAGTGGAAACATCTTCTCTGCATCTACCCTATCGAACTGCATCATAACGTTAAAGACCTCTATCAAGTCACCCCTCAGCCTTCGCTTTCTAAAGAGAAGAGCCCCGGCCTGTTCAGTCTTTCCTGATAGTTCTAACCTCTCAGTTCTGGTATCATCCCTGTAAATCTTTTCTGCACTTTCTCCAGTGCCTTTATATCAATTTTGTAATATAGAGACCAGAACTGTGCACAGAACCCCTGGTGTGGTCTAACCAAGGTTCTATATAAGTTCTCGGCTTTTGAATTCGATTCCTCTAGAAATTAACCACAGTGCTTTGTTTGCTCTTTTTCTGAACTTGTTAAATCTAAGTTGCTACTTTCAATGATTTGTGAATCTATACCCTCTGCGCTCCTAACCCATTTAGACTCTTATTTTCCAAGGAGGAGGTGGCCTCCTATTCCTCCTACCAAAATACCTCACGCTTACCTATATTGAAATTAATTTTCCATTTAGATGCCCATTCTGCAAATTTGTTAATGTCTTCTTGTACTTTGTCGCAGTTGTCCTCAGTATTAACTATATCCTCCCAGTCCGGTGTGTGGGTGTGTGTCAGCATGTGTGCGTGTGTGTGTGTGGTGCTTGTACTGGTAAAAACAGATTCATAAAAGAGCTTCTACAAGTAATTCTTTCAATATTCCCTCGTTACACAATGTACTGCATTACTTATCTGGAAATAGTGGAATCTTCCAGAAGCTGATAAAACATTAATTTCTGGTGAGAATCATTGAAGGTAGCAGATGTCAATGTTGGAGAATTGAACATTTTCCATTTCAGGTCTCTAGTGTCAACATCAAGCACTCCAGGGCGGGTACTGCACGGGATAAATAGAGTAAAGCTCCCTCTACACTGTCCCATCAAACACTCCCAGGGCAGGTACAGCATGGGTTAGATACAGAGTAAAGCTCCCTCTACACTGTCCCATCAAACACTCCCAGGGCAGGTACAGCACGGGTAAGATACAGAGTAATCTGCCATTTTCCACATTGCCCAGTCCCGTGGCCTCTCTAAGTGTGATTGGCAACTGACACCAAAGTAGGGCCAATGCCCACTAAGAACTGGGTTGGGACTGCCCCAACCTCATTGCACGACTGAGTGTCATTCTGGTCATTAAATTATAGAAGTGACACCAAGAGGGTCAGACGTGAGCAATAGATATTTCTGTATCAGGAATGTAAGTCATGAGGAAAGATTATCTCTCCTCCTTTAAGACACTCCGTAAAACCTAGCTCTTTGGCCAAGCTTTTGGTCACCTGTCCTAATATCTCCTTATGTGGCTCGGTGTCAGATTTTTGTTTGATAATCGCTCCTGTGAAACACCTTGGGACGTTTTACTACGTTAAAGGCGCTATATAAATGCAAGTTGTTGTTGATGTTGGGCTAACCAGTTAGAAGGTTTCTCATCAGGTAAACCAGTGTAAGGAATGACCAGGAGGGGAAGTGCTAAGTTATTATAAACCAGTATATTATTATAAAGTTATTATAAACCAGTGCCAACCAGTGGTTACTGAGAGAATACACCTGCTGGGGAGACAGGTGGAAACTGTAAGGGAAACACCTGGGAACAAAGCACTGCTGGTGTTCGGAGTGTCAACTGTGGCTCAATGGGTAGCACTGTCGCCTTGGGGTCAGAACATTGTGGGTTCAAGTCCCAATCCAGAGACTTGAGCTACAAACGCTAAGCTGGCACTCCCACTGCTGCACTGTCGGAGGGTGCCGTCTTTTGGATGAGCCATTAAACCAAGGACCCGTCTGCTCTCTCAGCTGGGCGTAAAAGATCCCACGGTGTTATTTCGAAGAAGAGCAGCAGAGTGCTCCCTGCTGTCCTGGCAAATATTTATCCCAACATCACTAAAAACAGATGATCTGGTCATTATCACACTGCTGTTTGTGGGACCTTGCTGTGCACAAATTGGCTGCCGCGTTTCCTACATTACAGTGTTGACTACACTTCAAATGTATTTCATTGGCTGTAAAGCACTTTGGGACATCCTGAGGTTGTGAAAGACGCCACAGAAATGCAAGCTTCCTTTCTTCCTTTCATTTCCCATGTCTAACTCTACTAGTACCTAATACAACAGTGGAATTCACTAGTTCAATACCAGGCACTGAAACCTTGTGCTACTTGGACTCCCCAGTAGAAGATAGCAAGTAGCAGACTGCTTGGCATAGTGTACTCAACCCAATCACTCCTGTCTGCCAATCTGGACAAGGCAGGCAAAATTACAAGATCAGTCCCTAACAAATTTCTACAAATAAAGTCTTAAATTCACAAATAAAAATGTCACTGAGAAATTATAGCTAAAACAAACAAACCGAGGCTTGGACAAGCAGCCGGGAATTTGGCAAGCTAGAAGAACAGGAATAGGTTGAATAATCAATCCTTCGGCGTGACCTATCCCATTTAAACCAAGTCCAGCATCAGAGTAAATATATCTGCGATTAATTATAGGCCTGAATACATCAAGCACAAGGCCACCATTTGCAAAGAATCATCTCCTCCGGGGGTGAGCAACGATTGGGCAGTTTGCTGGATCAACAAGTCACATCCCGATCAATGGCATTTTTTAGGCTGATCATTAGTAAGACTGGGGAAGTACTCTGACCCACTTCAACACTGAATTTCTTCATAACACATGGATCTGCTGGACAAATCTGATTGATGACCAACGCTATATCACAATATATGAAAATATAAGTACAATTTTTAAACTATTCTCCTGTATTTAGAATGACGGATACCCGAGAGTGAGTTACAGGCTGGAATCTAATCGAGGGTTTTGGGGACGTTTAAATAGGAGTAATGGATTCTGGGGGTGAGCTATAGACTGGGATCTAATCAATGGGTTCTAGTGGTTCATATATAGAATAATGGATAACTAGGAGTGAGATATATAGGGCTGGATTTTGTCTTGGGGTCGGGTTGGGGTCGTGTCCTCCACATTTCGTGTTTCCCCCCCACTCCAGATTAATGTGGATGAATGATGCAATTTCAACTTAATTGGGCAATTGAGTTCCAGCATGTGGGAACCCATGAACCAATTAGTGGTTTCAGCCTGATACCCGCCTCTGATGATGTCATCATTGCTGACTGCCTGCTCTCAGAGATTGTCTGGCTGCTGGTGAGAGAGGACCTGCCTGGCTTTTGATGTGATTGGACCTGGATGCAAAATTGATATGAATATGAGACAGAGACAGAGAGACATTGAGATTTTTTTTGCATCTTGGAGGCGGGAGAGAGTCGGGAACCCCGCGACTGATTTTGTCAAAATTGCGTGGAGGCGGGATGGAGTCGGGATGGGGTCGGAAACCCCGACCCCGCAAATTTAACCCCCCACACGCCTTCAAACCCGACTCCATGGGTCATTCAAAATCCAGCCCATAGTGTCTATAACATAGTAAAGGTCCCAAAGCACTTCGCAACAGTGTAATTGGATGCCAAGTTGTTTTCGGAGAACATTTTGATTTGGTATGGTCAACAGATTTTGAGGAGGCTTTTGAAGGAAGGCAGTGAGCTAGCAAGGCAGAAAGGTTATGGCAGAATGTTCCAGAAGGTGGGGCCTAGATGGCTGAAGGCTCTACCATCAAAGGTGGAACAGAGGAACCGTGGGTAGGGGAGGGGGAAAGAGACGCAAGGAGGTCAGAGTCAGAAGAGCAGAGAGCGCGCACGCACTCGTCATATGTAGAGCTGGAGAAGGTTACAGAGGTGGGAAGGACTTACAAATGGCAGCAGGGATTTCGAACTCAATGCATTGGGAGACAGGGATCCATCTGAGATTGGTGAGGATCAGGGGAAACAGGGAAGTGGGGCTTCATGCAGGATAATATGCAGGTGGCAAAGTTTTGGATGACTTGTAGCTCCTGTAGGACGAAACTCAAGAGGCCATCGAAGAGAGTACAGAAGAATTTAAGCCTGGAAACGACAAAGGTGTGGGATGAAGCTTTCAGTGGGGGTGGGGGGTTGAAACAAGGGCAGAAACGGGCGACATTGGGGAGGTGGAATGAGGTGGTCACAGTTATGGATAGGATGTGGGGTTTGAAGCTCAGCTTGGGGTCAGGCAGGAGTCTATGGGAGTGCACCATTGGATTCATCCCGAACAAGCAGGAGGGAGGTGAGTGAAGTCAGGCTATGGTGCAGATGTGTTTTGGTGGGAGCCAAACACACTGACATTGAACTGTAGATGGTTCTTCACAGCTATGCCTTGATGTCAGATATGGTGGTTACTCCCCTGAAACAGGAGCCCTCGAACAAGCAAAAAAAAGTACATAAAAACATAGGAAGAGGAGTCAGCCATTCAGCCCCTCGATCTTATTCTGCCATTCAATTAGATCAGGGCTGATTTGTACCTCAACTTCATTCACCCGCCTTAGTTCCATATTCCTTGCTACCCTTACCCAACAAAATCTATCGACCACAGTCTTGAAAGTTTCAATCGACCCCCAGCATCCACAGCCTTTTGGGGGAAAGAGTGTTCCAGATTTACAGTACTCTTTGTGTGAAGAAGTGCTTCCTGATTTCACTCCTGATTGGCCTGGCTCTAGTTTTATGACTATTATTTCAGATTATTATTTTAACCAATCATGGTCCTGATGGGGAGTCTTGCTCACCGCACCACCCATTAGGTATTCGGATTGACACTCCCTATGAAACTCAGGCCATCGTAGGAATGCGGTTTTGCAAAACGATTCCTCTTGTCTCATCTCCAATGAAGGGAATAATCGACCCTGCGTTTTTATATTAATGAAAGGAACAGATCTTCAGCACAATCCATTTTTACTCTCCAGGATCATTTCCTAGGTGGGCGGTGTTTATGATTTTTGCAGGTAGGTTTTATTAGATTTTGGCTCTAAATTAATGTACAATTCTTCCTTTACATTTCTAATGATTGTACTTGTAAGCACACAAGCAGTTATCAATTCTGCACTCTAATGTGACAGAGCTTCTCATATTAGCTTCCCACTTATGTTTATTGCATTTGCTAGATGTGTTTCATTTACAATATCTTAATACACACGTGGGCTATCATTAAATTGGATGTTTTGTGTATAACTTTCAGCATTCATTTCTCACTCTCCAATTACAATATCCTCACTCAACATCTCAGTCCTTCGATAGACACCCCGCCGAGATTTCAGCTTCTCTCTGTTAAAAGGGTTGTGTGCTGAGTGTTGAAACAGCAAGAGTTCGAACTTCCTGGCAGCAACAACCTATCTGAACATTTTCCCTTCAAACTGCATTCCAACTCATCCCCCTACGCATTGCAGGGAGCGATCTCTGAACTTCTTGTTAGCTGTTAATATTGCCATTCGACAGCGCTGATCTGTCAATCAAGAATTGGTGCCAGTTCTCTTTCATGTTGTCCAATACTCTTGATTCATCACCTCAAATCGCTCCTACCATTACCACAAGTGACAGACTTGCAGCAGTTAGTACTTCGCCCTGCTGTTACATAGTTCTCCAGACGCAAGGCTAAAAGATCAAAATCTAAGATGACTGGCTGTCTTTGATAGATCAAATGGACACAGTGCGACTATTTCACGCACCCGCTGTTAAGTTTTACTGATATCCTAGAAGCAACATCCTGCGGCCCTGATTGTCTGAGATCATCCAATTTGGTGCTGGGAATGGCTGGCTGCCTGTCTGGCCCACAGCCCACTGATTAATTGGCCTTAGCCCCCAGCACAGCCTTAGCCTTGCCTTGGCAGCCAGCCTAGTAGGAGATATGCAAAATCTGGCCCGCAGCTCAAATTTAAAGGAATGTGGCTACTTAAAGGTAAGTGGTTGCAAATGGGGGCAAGTATTTTTTTCAGCCTTTATAAAGTTTCCAAATGCTGCTCACGGCTTCACATTACACAGGTATGTGGCTCCTCACTAGTAACTCATATCTGTAAACTCACCCCCCCAAAAAATGGGGCATAATATTTTGCCTTTGGGCTTCTGTGTGATGGCTGGAAGCACTGAGCTGGCATCGGTCACGCCTATGGTCGTTTAGCCGTGAGCAGATGCCAGGCAGACTCCACCCACCAGCGACTTCTGTGAGGTTTCCCCACATAGACTCGCCCCCACCCAATTGTTAACTGAGTCGAGAGTTACTTTAGTGCAGAGAGCTGGCGTGTAATCGTGGTTCTCCTTAACAGTAGTGTTGCTCTGCTGTTAAATATAGGCTGTGTTCTTTAAATAGACACACCTATGGCCTGGAGTTTCCTCCTCGGGTGTAACCCAGAAGTTGCACCCAATGTCGTGCCCACTTTGCAATGTCCAGTTACACCCAAGTATCCTCCCAATCTCATTAGAATACACCCGAACTTAAAATGGGCGTAAATCAGCGTAAACAATCGGGGCTCAAGGAAAACGTCAAACCCACACCTTATATTTCTTCTTTGAAGTCTTAAAATTAAAAGTTTCATCTCATTTAACCGGCATTCATGCACATCAGGCACAACATGTTTATGAACCTGCAATCAGGGAAGCTTTTCAATTTTTAATGTGACTTGTACTTGCATAAAAATCCATTCAAAGACACAGATAATTCAGAGCAGGTCGCAGTGAGGATAAGTCTTTGAAAAAAAACGCTCAGAAAATTGCAATTAAAAGACCAGAAAAATTACTTTCTCTCCTTCTATGTCTGAAAATCTGGTCGCGATGTGGAGAGACCCCCAAACAAGCACAATTGGAGGACACTCGCGTGGGCAGAGATTCGTTCCAATGAAGGGTTTGATGGACAGGCGTAAAAGATCGAGGAGATTTGGGGCGTATTGTAGTTATGCGAGTATCTCACCTACGTCCAACCTTTAAGCCACGTGATCGGTTTGTGCCCAGATTACGTGTGTGCGGGGGAAACTCCAGGCCAACAATGAGGCTACACATAATTACAGGGCGAGTATAACTTCAGTTTGTGGTGATACATACCTTGCATTAAAAGGGCAATGCCGGGGAAAAGCAAACTGTGCTTGATAGATTTTTGTGAGACAAGGGTAGACGGAACCAAGGTGGGTAGATGGAGTTAAGATACAGATCAGCCATGATTTAATTGAATGGCGGAACAAGATCACATAAACTCTCGCCTCTAACCACTTCGCCTGGTCAAACAGCCTTTATTTCCCCATCTCCGATATTTTTATAAATAATAAACAAATGCGTTCAAAAAATTGACAAAAACGCACCATTTTTTAGTGATTTTTCTCCAGGGTTTGCTCACAGCAGTGTCCAGGAGATTAGTCTTTAATTCCTGGATACTCCATGATAATCCTGAAGGGTTGACAATTCCAGGTTCCAGTTTCGATAAGCCCTGCTTACAAAAGAGTTAGTCCGTTAACCTTTATTACACCACTTGGACAGTTCTCCTTGAAGATACTGCTATCTGGCATTGGCTCAGCACGGTGATATTCTCCAAGGCCCATCTCACAGCAGTTAGAAGAACTTGAAAACACTGATTGCCAAATGGATGATAATCATAGAATCATAACGCACAGAAGGAGGCCATTCGGCCCATCGTACCTGTGCTGGCTATTTGAAAGAGCTCTCCAATTAGTCCCGCGCCCCCACTCCCTTCCCCATAGCCCTGCAAATTTTTCTTTTTCAAGTCTACATCCAATTTCCTTTTCATTTTTGTTTTTATTTAGTCTCAGCTGAATATTTGCCAAACACAACTTCTCTATGCAGCTAATCCTACAGAATGAATGAGCACAGGGCTCCCCTGCTCTTTCCTCACAGCATCAGCTGTGGCTCAGTGGGTAGCACACTCGCCTCTGAGTCAGAGGGTTGTGGGTTCAAGTCCCACTCCAGAGACTTAAGCACATAAGTCTAGGCTGACAGTCCACTCCAATGCAGTGCTGAGGGAGTGCTGCATTATCGGAGGTGCCATCTTTCGGATTAAACTGAGGCCCCGTCTGCTCTCACAGGCGGACGTAAAAGATCCCATGGCATTATTTCGAAGAAGAGCAGGGGAGTTATCCCCGGTGTCCTGGCCAATATTTATCCCTCAATCAACATAACAAAAAAACAGATTATCTGGTCATTATCACATTGCTGGCTGTTTGTGGGAGCTTGCTGTGCGCAAATTGGCTGCTGCGTTTCCCACATTACAACAGTGACTATACTCCAAAAGTACTTAATTGCCTGTAAAGTGCTTTGAGACGTCCGGTGGTCGTGAAAGGCACTATACAAATGCAAGTCTTTCTTTATAGCCCTGTTCAAGTATTTACCCAATTCCTGTTTGAAAGTTGTTATTGAATCTGTTTCCACTACCCTTTCAGGCATTCCAGATCATAACAAGTCGCTGCGTAAAATTTCTTTTCCTCATCTCCACTTCTGGTTCTTACGCCAATTACCTTAAATTTGCGTCCTCTGATTACCGCCCCCTCCTGTCACTAGAAACAGTTCCTCGGAATAATGATATATACTTGTATTTATATTGCGACCTTCTTTCATGTCAAAAAGCCTCACTCATAGAATCATAGAATGGTTACAGCACAGCAGGAGGCCATTCGGCCCATCGAGCCCGTGCCGGCTCTCTGCAAGAGCACTTCAGCTAGTCCCACTCCCCCGCCCTTTCCCCGTAGCCCTGCAAAAAAATTTCCTTCAGGTACTTATCCAATTCCCTTTTGAAAGCCACGATTGAGTCTGCCTCCACCAGCCTTTCAGGCAGTGCATTCCAGATCACAATCACTTGCTGCGTAAAACGGTTTTTCCTCATGTCACCTTTGGTTCTTCTGCCAATCACCTTAAATCTGTGTCCTCTGGTTCTCGACCCTTCTGGCAATGGGAACAGTTTCTCTCTATCTACTCTGTCTAGACCCCTTATGATTTTGACCACCTTTATCAAATCTCCTCTCAACCTTCTCTGCTCTAAGGAGAACAACCCCAGCTTCTCCAGTCTATCCACGTAACTGAAGTCCCTCATCCCTGGAACCATTCTTGTAAATCTTTTCTGTACCCTCTTTAAGGCCTTCACATCCTTCCTAAAGTGTGGTGCCCAGAATTGGACACAATACTCCAGTTGAGGCCGAACCAGTGTTTTATAAAGGTTCATCATAACTTCCTTGCTTTTGTACTCTATACCTCTATTTATGAAGCCCAGGATCCCGTATGCTTTTTTAACCGCTTTCTCAACCTGCCCTGCCACATTCAATGATTTGTGCACACATACCCCTAGGTCTTTCTGTTCATGCACCCTCTTTAGAATTGTACCTTTTAGTTTATATTGCTTCACCTCGTTCTTCCTACCAAAATGTATCACTTCGCACTTTTCTGCGTTAAATTTCATCTGCCACGTGTCTGCCCATTCCACCAGCCTGTCTATGTCTTCTTGAAGTCTATCACTATCCTCCTCACTGTTCACTATACTTCCAAGTTTTGTGTCATCTGCAAATTTTGAAATTGTGCCCTGTACACCCAAGTCCAAGTCATGAATAAATATCAAGGAAAGCAGTGGTCCCAGTACCGACCCCTGGGGAACACCACTGTGTACGTTCCTCCAGTCTGAAAAACAACCGTTCACCACTACTCTGTTTCCTGTTACTTAGCCAATTTCGTATCCATGTCCCTTTTATTCCATGGGCTTCAACTTTGCAGACAAGCCTATTATGATGCACTTTATCAAATGCCTTTCGGAAGTCCATGTACACCACATCAACTGCATTGCCCTCATCAACTCTCTCTGTTACCTCATCAAAAAACTCAAATCAAGTTAGTTAAAGACGATTTGCCTTTTACAAATCCGTGCTGGCTTTCCTTAATTAATCCACACTTGTCCAAGTGACTGTTAAGTTTGTCCCGGATTATCGTTTCTAAAAGCTTCCCCACTACCGAGGTTAAACTGACTGGCCTGTAGTTGCTGGGTTTATCCTTACACCCTTTTTTGAACAAGGGTGTAACATTTGCAATTCTCCAGTCCTCTGGCACCACCCCCGTATCTAAGGAGGATTGGCCAGTACCTCTGCAATTTCCACCCTTACCTCCCTCAGCATCCTAGGATGTATCCCATCCAGTCCTGGTGACTTATTTACTTTAAGTGCAGCCAGCCTTTCTAGCACATCCTCTATCAATTTTTATTCCATCCAGTATCTGAACTACCTCCTCTTTCACTATGACTTTGGCAGCATCTTCACTCTTGGTAAAGACAATTGCAAAATACTCACCTCAGCCATGCCCTCTGTCTCCATGATATATCTCCTTTTTGATCCCTAATCGGCCCCACCCCTCCTCTTACTACCCGTTTATTATTTATATGCCTATGGAAGACTTTTTAATTCCCTTTTATGTTAGCTGCCAGTCTATTCTCATACTCTCTCTTTGCCCCTCTTATTTCCTTTTTCACTTCTCCACTGAACTTTCTATATTCAGCCTGGTTCTCACTTGTATTCTCAACCTGACATCTGTCATACGCCCCCTTTTTCTGCTTCAGCTTACTCTCTATCTCTTTCGTCATCCAGGGAGCTCTGGCTTTGGTTACCCTACCTTTCCCCCTCGTGGGAATGTACCTCAACTGTACCCGAACCATCTCTTTAAAGGCAGCCCATTGTTCAATTACAGTTTTGCCCACCAATCTTTGATTCCAATTTACCCGGGCCAGATCTGTTCTCAACCCACTGAAATTGGCCCTCCTCCAATTAAGTATTTTTACTCTAGATTGCTCCCTGTCCTTTTCCATAGCTAATCTAAACCTTATGATACTGTAATCACTGTTCCCTAAATGTTCCCCGACTGACACTTGCTCTACTTGACCCACCTCATTCCCCAGAAACAGATCCAACAATGCCCCCTTCCTCGTTGGGCTGGAAATGTACTGATCAAGAAAGTTCCCCTGAACACACTTCAGAAATTCTTCCCCCTCTCTGCCCTTTACACTATTACGATCCCAGTCTATATTAGGATAATTGAAGCCCCCCCATTATCACTATTCTATAGTTCTTGCATCTGTCTGTAATTTCCCTGCAAATTTGCTCCTCTATATCCTTCCCACTCATTGGAGGCCTATAGAATACACCTAGCAGTATAATGACACCTCCATTGTTTAACTCTAACCAAATAGATTCTGTCCTTGACCCCTCCAGGACATCCTCTCTCTCCAGCACTGTAATATACTCCTTAATCAATACTGCCACCCCACCTCCTTTCTTTCCTTCCCTATCTTTCCTGAACACCTTATATCTAGGAATATTTCGTACCCAATCCTGCCCTTTTTTGAGCCAGGTCTCTGTTATCGCCACAACATCATATCCCATGTGACTATTTGCGCCTGCAGCTCACCAACCTTATTTACCACGCTTCGTGCGATTAGCTGCTCAAAGTACACTGACTGTTGTTACGCAGACATAGGGGAAGACTCGAGCAGAACCTGGTCATCATAGGATCATAGGAACAGGAGTAGGCCATTCAGCCCTGCGAGCCTGTTCCACCATTCTATTAAATCATGGCTGATCTATACTTCAACCCCATTTACCAGCCTTTGCTCCATATTCCCTGATACTCTTACCTAATAAAAATCTATCAATCTCATTCTTGAAAGTTGACCCCCAACATCCACAGCCTTTTGGGGCAGAGTGCTCCAGACTTCCACGACCCTTTGTGTGTACGGCCTAGCTCGAATTTTAAGATTGTGCCCCCTTGTTCTGGATTCCCCCACCACAGGACATAGTTTCTCTGTATCTACCTAATTGAATCCTTTTAAACAACTCAAAGCTGCCCTTGGTAAACTCCAAGGTGAGTACAGCTGGATTCCCCAGGGTAAGAATATGAATTTTAAAATCGGGGTGTTGCCGAACCAGGAGACAATATAGGTCAATGAGCACTGGGGGCAATGGATGAACAGGACTTGGTGCAAGTTAGGATATGGGGCAGCAGAGTTTTGGATGAGCTGAAATTTATGGAGGGTGGAAAATGGGAGGCCGGCCAGGAAAGCATTGGAATAGTCAAGTCCAAAAGTAACAAAAGCATGGATGAGGGTTTCAACAGCAGATGGGCTGAGGTAGGGGTGGAGATGGACGATGTTACGGAGGTTCCCAAACTGACCTACGAGTGCCCGATGTGGACAATTCCCGGCTCGAACATCGTGCAACTACAGCATAAATAAGATCGAGTCTTCCCCATCAACAAATTTAAAAAAGGACTTCTGAAAATATATTAACAGAAAGTAGCACTGCAGCATACATAGTATAACATTGTATTTACAGCACAGAAACAGGCCACTCAGCCCAACTGATCCATGCCTCCTCCCACCCATCTTCATCTAAACCCAGCAACATATCCTTCTATTCCGTTCTCCCTCGTGTGTTTATCTAGCCTCCCCTTAAATGCTAGCTGCCTCAACTACTCCTTGTGGTAGCGAGTTCCACATTCTCACCACTCTCTGGGTAAAGAAGTTTCTCCTGAATTTCTTATTGGATTTATTAGTGACTATCTTATATTTATGGCCCCTAGTTTTGGACTCCCCACAAGTGGAAACACCTTCTCTATGTTTACCCTATCAAACCCTTTCATAATCTTAAAGACCTCTATCAGGACACCTCTCAGTCTTCTCTTTTCTGGAGAAGAGAGCCCCAGTCTGGTGAAGTATTTTATGTAACTGATGCTTACTGAGCAAAAAAACCTGCTGCCCCTTCATGTGAGAGGGACCCTCAGTCAATATCCCTCACGGGTGAGTTGTTCTTAAAATAAATAATTTGAGACATCTACCAGCGGGGCACCTGGGGAAAGCAAAGCTAATGTGCAGCCTGCAACCACAGGGGAGCTCCGGGTAATTTGCACTTTCTGTAAATAACACATGACATCACAGCCGACTCTACCCGGTTCACCAGAACAGTGATTGGCTGCCAGTGTCCTGGAGAGAATCTAACAAGCTGGACTGGTGCCAAGTCTCCAGCTTCTTTTAGTCCAGCGGAGACAGCTCTATCTCACTTCAGCTGTCCAGCGATGCATTCTTCGAAATACTGGCCATGGGATCTTTTATGTCCACCCGAGAGGGCAAACGGGGCCTTGGTTTAACGCCTCATCTGAAAGACGGCACCTCCGACAGTGCAACAACAACAACAACTACTTGTATTTATATAGCGCCTTTAACATAGAAAAACGTCCCAAGGCGCTGCACAGGAGTATTTTAAGACAAAAAATTGGACACCAATCCAAATAAGGATAAATTAGGGCCGGTGATCAAAAGCTTGGTCAAAGAGGTAGGTTTTAAGGAGCGTCTTAAAGAAGGAAAGAGAGGTAGCGAGGCGGACAGGTTTAGGCAGGGAATTCCAGAGCTTAGGGCCGAGGCAACAGAAGGTACGGCCACCAAAGGTTGAGTGATTATAATCAGGGATCCTCAAGAGGGCAGAATTAGAGGAGCGCCGATATCTCGGGGGGTTGTGGGGCTGGAGCAGATTACAGAGATAGGAAGTGGCGAGGCCCTGGAGAGATTTGAAAACAAGGATGAGAATTTTGAAATCGAGGCACTGCTTAACCGGGAGCCAGTGCAGCACTGAGAGTGGTGGCCTAGATTATATGTTCAAGTTTCTGGAGTGGGGCTCGAACCCCCGGCCTTCTGACTCAGAGGCGAGAGCATGACACCAGCTGAGCCACAGCTGGCACTTTAAGAAGAGTGTCCAATTATGTTTTACATGGTATAATGGAGTCAATTCATTGATCCCATGCCCCCAGAGAGTGTTGGAGCCCCATCGCAGGACAGATTCGCCCCGTGGGCTGGGTGTTGCAGATGGCCAGGCTAGAGAGTGATATGGGGAAATGACCAGGACCAGGAGCCCAGAGAATGGTCTGTAGATGAAAGAGGAAAGAAAAATAAAAGGATGCCTGAGTGGTTCAGCGGACTAAGACATCACCCAGTGTGGTACTGAGATGTACAATCCAGGATTCAACTTGCATTGAGTTAGCTGATCTTAGCTGGGCAACTCTGGGGTCAGAATTGGCCTCCGCACCCCTGAGCGAGAGAGAAGAAAACAAAATGACATCGGTCAGGGTGCCCACTGTTAATAGCTCCTGGGCAGTGTCTGAGTGTGGACTTTTGGTGAGGGTGCTGCCATGAAGCCCTACAAGTCAAATAGCCCATAAAAAGAAATTTATATAGCGCCTTTCACAACCTCAGGATGTCCGAATGAGCTTTACAGCCAAGGATGTACTTTTGAAGTGTAGTCACTGTTGTAATGTAGAAAACATGGCAGCTTGTTTGTGCAAAGCAAGCTCCCACAAACGGCAATGTGATAATCTGTTTTTAGTGATGTTGGTTGGGGGATAAACATTGGACCAGGACACCTGCTCTTCAAAATAGTGCCATATGATCCTTTACACCTGAGAGGGCAGACAGGGCCTCAGTTTAGCGTCTCATCCGAAAGACGGCACTCCCTCAGTACTGCAATGGGAGTGTCAGACTAGATTTTGTGCTCAAGTCTCTTGAGCCCACAACCCACTGACTCCGAGGCGAAAGTGCTACCCACTGAGCTACAGCTGACACCGTGCTGAAAATAAGGTGCACAGATGAAGAAAGGCTCTTTAGGTGGGATACAGGAGCTGAGATCAGCACAGAGCAGAGATTGACACTAGGACCCTCCTCATCTGTAACTTTCACACAGACCTTTATGGCTGGCAAGCAACACTGATGACAACTGCACACTCCGAGCAACTACAGAAGGTTTTATGATTGGACTCTCTGGAAGCATTTCAGTTGTGAATGATGCCGAGCATTCGACTTCCGACCTTCCTTGATACAGGCTTAACCCTTAGTTACATGGAAAGTACAATTACTTGTGGAAATAAACTCGAGCCCTCTCCAACTACAGTTAGAAGAAAGGACAGACCCCTTGATATTCCAAAGCTCTGACCAACAGCTGAACTCTTACTGCACTTACACAATGACCCTGCAGAGAGGACCTGTGAGGAGGTTAGTCAGAGCTCTGGGCACACAAGGCTTGCAGGTTATACAGCAGATTGGAACCCCTGAAGTTGGGCCCAGTCAGGTGAGTCCAATACAGAGAGATCAGGACGGGCTCAACACCCGCCCCAATGGAAGGGTGCAGGGCACAAAGTAATCTAAAACACTGGGCGCAATGCCGAGGGATTGAATTGGTTTTAACACTGCTTCCGAGATGAATGCAACAAATCGAGGAGCTTTGGATCAAAGATTAAATGGAAGAGATTTAGAACAGACAGCACATTGCAACAGTGATCTCACTTCCAAAGAACTTCATTGGCTATAAAGTGCTTTGGGACTTCCCGAGGTCGTGAAAGGTGCTATATCAATGCAAGTATGACCTCTTCCTCTCCTTCTCCCTCACTTACTCTCCCTCCCTCTCTTTCTTTCTTTAGAAAAAATGTGCATGGCTATGGGGATAAGAGCAAGGGAGTGGAACTAATTGGACAGCTCTTTCAAAGAGCCGGCACAGGCAGGATGGGCCGAATGGCCTCCTTCTGTGCTGTATCATTCTATGATCATCAAAGAGTGTAAGGATGCTTCAATGCAAAGTTCTTACTCTGAAGTTAGTGCAGGCTCGAGCACTCCGCACCCGTCTGTGTGATGAATGTGGGCCAGCTCGAGCAACCCTGTCCTCACTGGAGAATATACTTTAAAAGTGTGCTGCTCTCTTTTATTCTTGCTTCTGCAGCCAGTCTCCTCTGCAATTTTCTTCTGGGAATGTCTGCTATCTCTGTGACCTTCTCCAGCCTGACAATCCTCCGAGATCTTGGAGCTCCTCCAATTCTGGCCATCTTGCGCATCCCTGATTTTAATCGCTCCACTATTGGCGGCCGTGCCTTCAGCTGCCTAGGCCCTAAGCTCTGGAATTCCCTCCCTAAACTGCTCTCTCCTTCTTTAAGACGCTTCTTAAAACCTACCGCTTTGACTAAGCTTTTGGTCACCTGTCCTAATATCACCTGATGTGGCTTGGTGTCAAATTTTGTTTGCTAACGCTCCTGTGAAGCAGCTTGGGACGCTTCACTGTGTTATATGACTATATCAATACAAGTTGTTGTGGTTGTTGCCTGTCCCAAATATTCTGAAAACCGTAATGTTCTAGTGTGAGTGCATTGACCTCCAAGTGCTCGAAGGCTGCTCCATCCCCAGCATCACTGAAAGCCAAAAATACCTGACTTTAATGGAACTAAATATTGGGAGGGGTGTGTCACGTGATAGCTCACCTTTTGCACTACCGTCCAAGATGATTTTCTGCCCCAATGAGTGTCAGCAGATTATTTAACCGTGTGGAGCTTCACAGCTGCTCCTGATCTGATTTACACGCACATGTATTTTGCAGCAGGGGCTCTCACTGGACAATGATCAGGAACATGGAATCATGATTTTTTTTCCTCTTTCCCCGCTGAGAGGCACTAAGGCTAATTGTATCTCCTTCTTCTTAGGTAGTCCCTCGGAACCGAGGATGACTTGCTTCCACATTAAAAATGAGTTCTCAGGTGACTGATGAGTCCAATGCGAGACCTACAGTGTCTGTCACAGGTGGGGCAGACGGTGGTTGAAGGGGCGGGTGGGTGGGGTGCTTGGGTTGACGTGCGCTCCTTCCACTTGCTCCCGGCGAAGAGACTCGAGGTGTTCGGCGCCTTCCCGGATGCTACTCCCCCACTTTTTGCGGTCTTGGGCCAGGGATTCCCAGGTGTCAGTGGGGATGTTGCACTTTTTCAAGGAGGCTTTGAGGGTGTCCTTGAAGCGTTTCCTCTCCCCACCTGGGGCTCTCTTGCCGTGTCGGAGCTCCGAGTAGAGCGCTTGTTTTGGGAGTCTCGTATCGGGCATGCGGACGATGTGACCCGTCCATCGGAGCTGATCGAGCGTGGTCAAAGCTTCGATGCTGGGGATGTTGGCCTGAGTGAGAACACTGACGTTGGTGCGCCTATCCTGCCAATGGATTTGCAGGATCTTGCAGAGGTAGCATTGGTGGTACCTCTCCAGTGCTTTGAGGTGCCTGCTGTACATGGTCCATGTCTCTGAGGCATACAGCAGGGCGGGTATCACTGCTGCTCTGTAGACCATGAGCTTAGTGCCGGGTTTGAGGTCCTGGTTTTCAAACAGTCTCTTCCTCAGGTGACTGAAGGCTGCACTTGCACACTGAAGGCGGTGTTGGACTTCGTCATCGACGTCTGCCCTTGTTGACACTAGGCTCCCGAGATATGGAAAGTGGTCCACGTTGTCCAAGGCCTTGTCGTGGATTTTGATAATCGGGGGGCAGTACTGTGTGGTGTGGCGGGGGCAGGTTGGTAGAGGACTTTTGTCTTACGGATGTTTAGTGTAAGGCCTATGCTCTCGTACGTTTCAGTGAAGGTGTTGACAATAGTTTGGAGTTCGACCTCCGAGTGAGCGCAGACACAAGCGTCGTCTGCATGCTGTAATTCGACGACAGAGGATGGGACAACCTTGGATCTGGACTGGAGGCGACGGAGGTTGAACAGTTTCCTGTTTATTCTGTAGATTAGCTCCACTCCAGCGGGGAGCTTACTGAGGGTGAGATGGCGCATTGCAGCAAGGAAGATCGAGAAGAGCGTTGGTGCGATGACACAGCCTTGCTTGATCCCGGTCCGTATATGAATTGGGTTTGTGGCGGAACCGTTGGTCAGGATCACGGCTTGCATGTCGTCGTGAAGCAGGCGGAGGATGGTGACAGACTTTTGAGGGCAGCCGAATTTGAGGAGGACACTCCATAATCCCTCATGGTTGACAGTGTTGAAGGCCTTTGTGAGATCAAAGGCGGCCATGTACAGCGGTTGGTGCTGTTCCCTGCATTTCTCTTGTAATTGACACGCAGTGAAGATCATGTCCATTGTGCCCCTTAGTGGGTGGAATCCGCATTGCGATTCTGGGAGGAGCTCTTCGGCCACTGGGAGAAGGCGATTGAGGAGGATTCTTGCGATGACTTTCCCTGTGGCAGACAGCAGGGAAACTCCTATGTAATTACCGCAATCAGACTGGTCATCTTACTTGAAGGTGGTCACAATTACGGCGTCTCTGAGATCCCCTGGCATGCTCTCCTCCTTCCAGATAAGAGAAATGAGTTCATGAATTCGCGCCAGTAGTGCTTCTCCGCCATGCTTTAGTGCCTTGGCAGGGGTTCCATCTGCTCCTGAGGCCTTGTTGTTCTTCAGTTGTCGGATGGCCTTTTCAACCTCATGCCGGGCTGGGGTTGTGCTGAGGTGGTGGCGGGTGGCATGCTGCGGGATGGAGTTGAGAACACTCGCATCGAAGACAGAGTCTCGGTTAAGGAGATCTTTGAAGTGCTCCTTCCAGCAGGCACTGACTGCCTCTCTGTCCTTCATGAGTACCTCTCCGTTCTTGGCCCGCAGTGGGGTAGGACCTTGGGTATGTGGTCGTAGATGGTCTTGACTGCGCTAAAGAATCCACACATGTCGGGGTTGTCAGCTAGCTGCTGGATCTCCTGCGCTTTCTCCACCCACCATCTGTTCTTTAGGTCGCGAGTTTTTTGTTGGACGTCGGCCTTCAGGCATCTGTAGAGCTGCTTTCTTGCTCTCGAGTTGTGTTGCTGTTTCCAGATCAGGAATGCCTTGCGCTTGTGGCTTATTAGCTCCTGGATCACCTGGTCGTTCTCGTCGAACCAGTCTTAGTGTTTCCTGGTCGAGTGACCGAGCGTCTCTTCACAGGTGCTGATTATGGAGGCCTTGAGTGCAGACCAGGTGGTGTGGGCACTCTGTGTCTCTGCATCACTGGGAGTCGTCAGGTTGTTTGTGAGGCGCAGGCTGAATAGGGCTTTCTTAGCGGGGTCTTTGAGTGCTCCAGCGTTAATTTTCCTGCGGCATTGTTTCTGTTGCCACTGCTGTTTTGGGGCTACATTGATGGAGATGACACAGCGGATTAGGCGGTGGTCTGTCCAGCAGTCGTCAGCTCCTATCATGGCGCGGGTGATGCGGACGTCCTTGTGGTCCCTCGCTCGGACGATGACGTAGTCCAGCAGATGCCAGTGCTTGGAGCGAGGGTGCTGCCATGAAGCCTTGTACTTGTCTCTCTGACGGAACAAGGTGTTGGTTATGACAAGGCCATGTTCTAAGCATTTCGTCAGGAGGAGGGTACCGTTGGAGTTGGCTTTCCCACCCCCTCTCTGCCGATCACACCTCCCCAGAGCGCTCTGTCCTTTCCAACTCTGGCGTTAAAGTCACCAAGGAGGATCAGCTTGTCGCCCGTTGCGACTCGGGACAGGGATTGTTCAAAGCTGGAGTAGAATTCCTCTTTGGTCTCGTCTGTGGCTTCCAGTGTTGGGGCGTACGCACTGATGACCGTAGCGCACTGGTTCTGCACTACTGCTGCCATGGTTGACATTACCAAACCTGGCACCTTTCTTATCTCAGTATCACACAAAATTATCTGAAGGTGGCTGTTAAAAAAAGCATATGGAATCCTGGCCTCAGTAAACAGAGAAATAGAGTACAGAAGCAAGGAAGTTACGCTCAACCTTTATAAATCACAGGTTAGCCTCAGCAGGCGCATGGTGTACAATTTTAGGCAGGGTGTCAAGGCCTTGGAGAGGGTGCAGAGGAGGTTTACCAGAATGGTACCAGGAATGAGGGGCTTCAGTTATTTGGAGAGACTGGAGAAGCTGGGATTGTTCTCCTTAGAGCAGAGGAGGTTAAGGGAAGATTTAATAGGAGGTATTCAAAATTATGGAGGGTTTTTGATCAAGTAAACAAGGAGAAACGGTTTCCACTGGCAGGAGGGTCGGTAACCAGAGGACACAGATTTAAGATAATTGGCAAAAGAAGCAGGGGGAAGATGAGAAATTTTTGACTCAGCAAGTCATGATCTGTAATGCACTGCCTGAAAGGGCAGTGGAAGCAGATTCAATAGTAACTTTTAAAAGGGAATTGGATAAATACTTGAAAAGGAAAAATTTACAGGGCTATGTAGAAAGAGCAGGCGAGTGGGACTAATTGGATCGCTCTTTCAAAGAGCCGGCACAGGCATGATAGGCCGAATGGCCTCCTTCTGTGTTGCAAGATTCTGTGAAAAATCCAGTGGGTTTAATGGAACAAGTCAACACTTCTGTATATTAGTTATAAAAATATTGGAAATGGGAAAAAAAGTCTGTTTGACTGACAGTCAAGAATCATCTAATCGGATAACGAAGAGTCTGTTCACTTTCCGATTGGCCGTGAGAAGACGGGGCACCACGAGGATGGGCATGTCGAGCGACCAACGGCGGGAATGTGGGGGGGCGGGGGCGGTTAGAGGCCATGTGATGACACCTCCAGGAATATGTCGAACCAGAGTTGGCAACCCTAGGATTCCCACGTTACATCAAACAAGAGAAAATAACTAAGCCCATGGCCATCTACACAGGTGGTCTCGCTGGTGCACAACAGTAAGTTCCAAGCTTTACATTTATTTTTAGCTTTTAAGCTGGTCTGTAGAAGTCTCCACTGTCTCCTGCTGGGAGAAAGTACTAATGAGAGTGCGTTTCCCAGTCAAATAAACAAAAGCAGTCATTATTACCCCGCGGCCAAACACTTAGTTTTTGTCTTCACCAGAGAGGCAGTCTGAAACCTTTAATTTTCTTATCACGTTTACTTGCTTCAGACTGCGTGCTTAATGGAGTGATCATTAGGATACACTGCATCTGCGCAGCCTAAGTACAGAGGCTTGCAAGATCGCACAGTGTTTGCAAGAGGTCAGGAGTTCACTTAAAAAAAAATCAATGTCATTTTTCTTACTGAGAAGCCTAGTTGAAGTGGTCAAGGCCCACAATGCAAGGACACTAGTGGAGGTTGGTGAGCCGTTCGACAGGCGAGACACAAGCTATACATGCCTGCCCAATAGGGTTGTCAACTCTGGTTGGACGTATTTGCGGAGGTTTCATCACATGGCCTCCGTGCCCACCCACCCCGCCGCCTCACGCTCCCGCCATTGGTCGCCCAACATGTCCATCCTCGTGCTGCCCCGCCTTCCCGCTTGGAACGCAAACAGACACTTCGTCACCCGATTGGATGATTCTTGACTGTCAGTCAAACAGCCTTACCCCTCCCCCCCACCCAACTAGTGTTTATCACTAATAAATAAAAGTGTTCAAAGAAAATGAAAAAAAACACAATTTTATTAAATTCACCGACGATTTTTGTCCCTGGGTTTGCTCGCAGCAGTATCGGGGAGATTCATCTTTAATTCCTGGAGTCTCCAGGACAATCCGGGAGGGTTGGGAACCCTACTACCCTAGCCAGCTTGTTACCATGACAACGTGCCCAAGGCGTTTGATTTTCTTGGTGATCTTTCATTATAAGAAGAACGCAAGGTCAAAGAGAAGAGTAAGAAGGGGGGAACCGGTAAACAGATGGAAGAAGAGACACCTTTGGCCAGCTTCTTTCCTCGAACTCGTTCTTCCCGACACTGCCCTAAAAATAAAAGACTAAAATATAGGCTGCTATAAATGCACTCGGAAGAGGAGTGAGGTGGCTCATCAATAATGTAATGCAACAGCGGATCTTCTGATGCCAGCGTTCACTGGAATTCACCAGATACACAGAAAATAACTATTCTGGCAAGCACGCCTTGGTCAAATCAATAGGAAACTCACGCACAATCCCCACTGCCTGTCTGTTAACACAACCATTAACACATCCTCACCAGGACAGTGCATCCCCATCACCTTTATTTTGAAGTATGGAGTTGAAGGAATAAAATATTTCGACTTGACAGTATGTCCTTGGCCAGCGTCAATTCCTGTTCTATGCTTGGTTAGCTAATCTACAGTTGAGGTGCTACAATTGCTCTCAGCAACCCTGGACTAAGGAGGAGCTTGGGTTTCAGCTCCCGGTCATTATGCAGTAATGCTTGCTGGAGAGTGTCACGGGATTGAGGACAGAATCAGTCTCATCGTTGATGCCCTCAGGGGTGCAATGGTATTTTGACACTCTGGTCCCAATTTTAACTCGGAGCGAGACTTCAGCGTGGCAGTGGTAGGATCGGTCTTGATTCTCCGACGTGACTCCAGGGCCATTTTAACTTCCGGGCATCGTTACCATAGCCCAGGTCCCCAGTATAGTGATTGGAGGGTACGAGCGGTCACGGGAGGGGGAAGGGAAGCTCAGGGCACTGAAGGCCCAAGGTCCTGTGGGGCCCGGAGGAACACTACTGCTTCTTCTGGACCACAAGGAAACCTTCAAAAAATGTAAAAGTTTTACAGATCTGGGCCTGGGCCTCTTCTGGCCCTGGTGCGTGCTCACGCCAGATTCCCCGAGCACGATTGGCACCGTGCGCTGTTGCACGGCCTGGAATCAAAATAACATTGGGGTCTGACTGATGTCATCAGACCACAACTTTTGGGATCTCAATGAGGACCTTGCCTGCCTGGAGCAAGGGCCTCCGACGCTGCCCGAAACGCGCCTAATAAAATGGCGCAGGGCAGTGTGAAGAAGGTGAGTAGCTGTAATTTTAACCCCCTGCTTGCCCCGTTTTCCTCGGGGAGTGGGGGTTAACATCAGGGCCTCTCAGTCCATGCTCACACATGAAGCATGGTCATTTGGGTGAGGCACTGTAGGCCAGCCAGTGCCCTTTGAACTCTACCCACGCGTGAGTCAGCACCTTCAGCATCTCAGGTGGACGTAAAAGATCACGCGGCACTATTTCAAAGAAGGGCAGGGGAGTTATCCCCAGTGTCCTGGGCCAATATTTATCCCTCAACTAACATCGCTAAAACACAGATTATCTGGTCATTATCACATTGCTTTTTGTGGGACCTTGCTGTGCGCAAACTGGCTGCTGTGTTTCCTACATGACAACTGTGGCTACACTTCAAAAGTACTTCATTGGCTGTAAAGCGCTTTGAGACGTCCTGAGGCTGTGAAAGGCGCTATATAAATTGAAGTTCTTTCTTTTTTCAGGAGAGGAGGGCAGGGGCAAAATGAGAGTGAGGTTTTTTTTGAATTTACTTTTTTTCAAACATTTCTACAGTTCTCCACAAACCGTTGAATAAATTTCCGCGATCCTGTGCTTTCTAGCAGAGAGCCACACGTGAAGGGATGACAGGTGGGAGGGGAGAATTGGCGCTGCAGTGTTGTACTCCCTTCACTGACCTCTGAACTTCCATTACTGGCCTCTTGCGCATCCCTGACTTCCTTTGCCCCACCTTTGGGCAGCCGTGCCTTCAGCTGCCTCGGCCCTAAGCTCTGGAATTCCCTCCCTAAACCTCTCTGCCTCTCTCTCTCCTCCTTTAAGATGCCCCTTAAAACCTATTTTTTTAACCAAGATTTTAGTCACCTGTCCTAATATCTTCTTCTGGGGCTCGGTGTCAAATTTTGTTTGATTGCGCTCCTGTGAAGCGCCTTGGGCTGTTTTACTGCATTAAAGGCGCTATATAAATGCAAGTTGTTGTTGACCTGCATTTGCCTCGAGCACAGCTTCCCACTGGGAGCAGAAGATTGGGGAGCTTAACTTGACAAAAGAATATCTGGAGCCAGAGATGAGGCATTCATCCCCAGTGCTACAAATCATACACACTGAGCAGCTAAACTGAAAAATAACCCAAGTGATACAGTAGTGTGCAGCTATTAATCAAACAGCTAATACACGTTACGTTGTAATAATTAAGGTACACTGATTTATGGGAACAATTGAGATGTCTCTCCACTGAATATTTTGCTCATTTTAAATTCAAACACAAGGAGACACAACAGTACACGTTTCATTGTCCGAGACTAATCCATGATTACAACTCTATTGTGGCTGCCCATAATCTCAGTTGGTAAATGCACGGCCTCGTGATACTGGGTCGCACAGAAGAGATGTCAGCCGTGCCTCAGTGGGTAGCACTCTCACCTCAGAGTCAGAAGGATGTGGGTTCAAGCCCCAATCCAAAGACTTGAGCACAAAATCCAGGCTGACAGGGCCAGTGCAGTGCTGAGGGAGCGCTGCACTATCAGAAGTGCCGTCTTTCGGATGAGACATTAAACCGAGGCCCCGCCTGCCCTCTCAGGTGGATGTAAAAGATCCCATGGCACGATTCGAAGAAGAGCAGGGGAGTTCTCCCCAGTGTCCTGGGGCCAATATCTAGCCCTCAACCAACATTTAAAACAGCTGATCTGGTCGTTTTATTTCATTGCTGCTTTGTGTGGAAGTTGGCTGCTGAATGGCCCACTCCTGTTGCTATGCTCCCAGTGAATTCAGAGCTGTTCTGAGTTAGGTGACCTCAATCAGAGTGGAATGTGGGCCAACCCAAGTGGCCTCATTGCTCTCCATTAGGGTGTGAAAGGATCAGTTGGCGTTCCCTCTACTGCTCATTTGCCAGTGACACCCGCTAGGAGGAGTGAGTTTGGGGGTTGTTTGTGGGGCCCCACACAATTACGTATAATCTGCAGCACAGAAACAGGCCATTCGGCCCAACTGGGCTATGCTCCACACGAGCCTCCTCCCAAACCTCTTTATCTAACCGCACCAGCATAAACGTCTGTACCTTTCTCCCTCATGTGTTTATCTAACTTCCCCTTAAATGCATCTATGGTATTCGCATCAACTACTCCCTGTGGTAGCGAGTTCCACATTCTAACCACTCTCTGGGTAAAGAGGTTTCACCTGAATTCCCTATTGGATTTATTAGGGACTATCTTATATTTATGGCCCCCAGTTTTCGACTCCCTCACAAGTGAAAACATCTTCTCTACATCTATCCTATCAAATTCCTTTATAACCTCTACCAGATCACTCCTCAGCCTACACTTTTGTAAAGAAAAGATCCCCAACCTGTTGAGTCTTTCCTAGACTCTGGAATTCCCTCCCTAAACATCTCCACCTCTCTCTCTCCTCCTTTAAGACACCCCTTAAAACCTACTTCTTCAACCAAGATTTTAGTCGCCTGTCCTAGTATCTTCTTATGTGGCTTGGTGCCAAATTTTGTTTGATAACACTCCTGTGAAGCACCTTGGGATGTTTTACTACATTATAGGCGCTATATAAATGCAAGTTGTTGTAGTCCTGCACTTTGGGCCTTAGCCCTTCAGCCAGCTTAAAGCACCATCAGTAGCTGCTCAACACAGCAGACCAGAACCAGTCTTCACTTTATATCAGATTGTATGCTGCAGTATTTTTACACTAAGTTTATCTCGCGTACTGCACCTCAGGAAGGATATATTGACCTGGGAGGGGGTGCAGTGCAGATTCACCAGAATGATACCGGGGTTAAAAAGGTTAATTTATGAGGACAGGTTGCATAAACTAGGTTTGTATTCCTTTGAGTTTGGAAGATTAAGGGTTGATCTAATTGAGGTGTTTAAGATGATTAAAGGAGTTGATAGGGTAGATCGAGAGAAACGATTTCCTCTGGTGGGGGGAGTCCAGCACAAGGGGACATACCCTTAAAATTAGAGCTAGGCCGTTCAGGGGTGATGTCAGGAAGCACTTCTTCACACAAAGGGGAGTGGAAATCTGGAACTCTTTCCCACAAAAAGCTGTTGAGGTTGGGGGTCAACTGAAAATTCAAAACTGAGATTGTTAGATTTTTGTTGGATAAGGGTATTAAGGATTACAGAGCAAAGGTGGGTAAATGGAGTTGAGACACTGGTTTAATGGAGGAACAGGCTCGAGCAGCTGAATGGCCTACTCCTGTTCCTATGTACTCTTTAAATTTGCCTTGTATTCTCTTCTACACTTGTTGCAACCTTGATGTTGACCTGCATTGTGCTCCCTGTTCTTCTAAAAGAAAATGAGAAGTCGCACAACACCAGGTTATAGTCCAACAGATTTATTTAATTTTACAAGCTTTCGGAGCTATTCGCTCCTTCCTCAGGTAGGGTAGCAGTGAGAGAATCTCCCAGAATTCACAATATACACACAGAAAAAATCTATTCAAATCTTTCCCTACATCAAAGACACACTAAGAGCACAGCCAAGACAATGAGATGTGTCCCAGGGGGTCCAACGTGTCAAAACACCTGCTGGCTGCATATTCTGTCAATTTGTGTTGGTTCTTGTGTTAGTCTTTTTTAAGAGAAGACAGAACAATAGGACAGCCTCACTGTTGTTTACCAGCATGGAGAAATGAGCTGCTGCAGAACAGTGGGTTGTTTTCCCTGTGCTACGATGTAGCAGGAATGACAAGCTGGCGGATGTTCTTCCCCAAGGACACGGAAATGTAGAAGAGAGTCAGCCTGTTGCTGGCGAATCTCGCCAGCCTTCATCTGCTCCCCAGTGGGTTACGATGGCAAATGTTGAAATAGTCATTGGGGAATTTTTAAAAACCACAAACCGGTTTCTGGGGAGTTACTTACTCTAAAAATAATCACACAGCTCAGGCAGCTGTGTGTCCCCCAAGACCGCACTGAGCAGTTTTACAATGTGGCTTGATGCAGAGTTGTACTTTCCATTCACACAGCGCTGGGAATGCAAGTTTTCATGCTTGTAGTTCCCCTATGTGCCAAACTCCCAACCACGGTTTCGCAGCTGGGGGGGGGGGGGGGGGGGGGGGGAGGGGGGTTGCGGGGCCAGTAGGAGACTGTTGAGTAGAGATCACACACTTTGTCACTGGGAGGGAGAGAAAGTCCGCCAATCTCTCCCTCCCCCCCCAACCAGGCACCCTTGAGGAACCAATAAAATGCCAGTCCGCCTATGGAATCTAGGAACAGAAGTCCTGGTAACCCACCCCCATGCAACCCTCAAACACTGCGAATGAGATACAGCGAGTGCATTTTTACCTGTTGAGTCCCCGCTAATGGAATTCATTCCCCTTCCAAAATCCTCCCCAAAAGACAGGGGTCTACTCTTGGATTTGGTTCCAAAGACATCTTGCCTGAGGGCTGGTTCTTCAGCGGCAAGTTTAGACTGTGGCTGAGTGTCTAGTAGGCATTATTAACTAAATGATACAATTTTAAAGAGGGTACAGGAACAGAGAGACCTGGGGGTTCACATGCACAAATCTGTGAAGGTTACAGGACAAGTTGAGTTGGCGGTTAAAAAAGCATACGGGATCCTTGGCTTTATAAATAGAGACATAGGGGTGGGTAAAAATTGAGTCGCGCCCCATTTGGGGCACTAACCTCGCCGGGGCGCGACTTTTAGCGCCCCGAAAAAATTAGCGGCCCCGCGCCGGAACTTCAGTGATTGCGCCCCAAGAGGGAAGCGGAGCGCCACTGGAAGCACCCCGCATCCCTCTTGGGGCGCTGCGAGTGAATATCCTGGCGCTACGTGCCGCGGTATTGCAGGCCTTCCTCCCCTTCTTAAAGGGGAGGGACCCTGCGCAGCGCGAACCGGGGCCCAGCTGGGCCCCCAGGGATCGGGAGTGCCGGCAAAAGAGCCCGGCACTCAAGAGAAGTGCCGGGCTCTTGGAGCGCAGCCGGCACTTCACGGTGGGGGGCTTCACGGGGGCCGGGGACAGCAACGGGGGCAGGTGCTGGCAGGCGGCCAGCAACAAAAATGGCCGCCTGCCACCTCCCCTTTAAATATCGCCGCCCCGGCCGCACGTACGCCTCCCTGAACCCGTCGGACATAGCGTCTGGCGGTAAATCAGGGGGCGCGACTGAAGATCACGGCCGGGGCGCGAGCGGGGTGCTGCGCCACAGGGCGCTACCGGCTGCCGCCGCCGCTAACCTCCCACTAAATTTTTCGGGAGGCGTGGGCGGCGCTGCGCCCGGGCGTTAGCTGCTTTACGCCCCATTAGCGCCCTCACAAAAGCAAGAAAGTTATGCTTTATAAAACACCGGCTAGGCCTCAGCTTGAGTATTGTGGCCAATTCCGGGACCACATTTTAGGAAGGATGTCAAGGTCTTGGAGAGGGTGCAGAGGAGATTTACTAGAATGGTACCAGGGATGAAAAACTTCAGTTATGTGAAGAGACTGGAGAAGCTGGGGGTTGTTCTCCTTAGAGCAAAGAAGGTTAAGGGTAGATTTAATAGAGATGTTCAAAATTATATGGGGTTTTGATAGAGTAAATAGGGAGAAACTGTTTCCACTGGCAGGAGGGTCGGTAACCAGTGGACACAGATTGAAAATAATTGGCAAAAGAACCAGAGGGGAGATGAGGAGAAATCTTTTTATGCAGTGAGTTGTTATGATCTGGAATGCACTGCCTGAAAGGGCGGTGGAAGCAGATTCAATAGTAACTTTGAAAAGGGAATTGGATAAATACTCGCAAAGGAAAAATTTGCAGCGCTTTGGGGAAAGAGCAGAGAGAGTGGGATTCATTGGATAGCCCTTTCAAAGAGCTGACACAGGCACGATAGGCCGAATGGCCTCCTTCTGTGCTGTTTGATTCTATGATTCTAGTCAGGTACAGACTGGGGGAGCCTCGGGTTTGATCCATGGGGTGTGTTGAGTGAGCTGATCTCAGCCAAGACTTGAGATTTGCTATCACTGGCCCTGGCCTGGTGCGAGGGAAATCAGCCAGGGTTCCTGCAGTGAACTCAGCTGGAAAATGTGTGTGAATGTTGACTGAGGACAGGATCAGGCTCGGCTTTGCTGTCCTTCACTGCCTGGGCCAACACCTTGGAAACAAACCCCAACATAAATCTGGGCCTCAGAGGGAGACTTTTGGATAGGGAAAGAATGCCATTAGCAGGGACACAACTAGTCTCCCTCTGGCTCCCTCTACAGGTGGAGGACCCAGATCCCATCCTATTCAAGATGGATACAGTAGCATAGTGATCAGGTTACTGGACTAGTAAAAAAAAAAAAGAGAGCCTGGACTAATAATCCAGAGAACACTAGTTCAAATCCCACAATTGCAATTTGAGAATTTGAATTCAGTTGAAAAAAGAAATCTGGAAATAAAAGTGACCATGAAACTGTCAGATTGTCATAAAAACCCAACTGGTTCACTAATATCCATTAGGGGAGGGAAACCAGCCGTCCTTACCGGGTCTGGCCCTATATGTGCCTCCAGTCCCACACCAATGTGGTTGATTCTCAACAGCCCTCTGAAGTGGCCGAACAAGCCACTCAGTTGTGGAAAACCGGTACCAGCGGATCAAGAAAGCAGCCCACCACCACCTTCTCAGGGTAACTAGGGCTGGGCACTAAATGCCGGCCTTACCAGCGATGCCCAGATGCTGGGAATGAATTTTTAAAAAAGAGATCCGAGAGGCAGCTTCCCATTATAAAATCCACCAACACGGCAGAGAATGACAAACTCTCCTTCAGTAAGTCTTGGTAACCCACCCGCATACATCTCTCCAGCTGTTACCTCCCTCTCTGGGCATTAATTCTTTCCACGTGTTTACCTCGAAGATTGCGAAGATGCAGCAGCAAGTGCCTTTTTACACTGATGGGATACGCGAGGCAGAATGCCAGAAGTAACGAGCTTTGCGTCTGTCTGCCGAGGCCTATTAGCAACTCTTTATCCGACAGCAAATCTCTACTCCATTAACTCCCCGACTCACTGACGTACCTCGGAGAGTCTCTGCTGTGAATATCAACCTGCAGTGAGCAGGTCCCTCTCGCTTGTTTCCTAGGAGGTAAGATTTTCCATTTTGAAGAGAGCTACATTTATGTAGCGCCTTTCACGACCTCAGGACATCCCAAAGTGCATTACAGCCAATTAAGCACTTTTTGAAGTGTAGTCACTGTTGGTAATGTAGGAAACGCGGCAGCCAATTTCTGCTCAGAAAGCTCCCACAAATAGCAACGTGATAAATTACCAGATAATCTGCTTTTTTAGAAATAAAAGTGATGTTGGTTGAGGGATAAGTATTGGTAAGGACACCGGGGAGAAATCCCCTGCTTTTCTTCAAAATAGTGCCACTGGATCTTTTACGTCCACCTGAGAAGGCAGACGGGACCTTGGCTTAGCGTCTCATCCGAAAGACGGCACCTCCGACAGTGCAGCACTCCCTCAGCTCTGCACTGGGAAGTGTCAGCCTGGATTATGTGCTCAAGTCTCTGGAACGGGACTTGAACCCACAACCTTCTGACTCAGAGGTGAGAGAGCTACCCACTGAGTTACCTATTCATTTCACTCCAAGAAATATTAGGCCAGGCGTTTGCGTTAGCTGCCTGCCGAGTGGACCTCATAAAGGACCCCTTCCAAAGTTGAGTCCATCAGACTGAACTTCATTATCGGAGGAATGACTCCAACTAGCAGCCTACGGGCGGGTTGCAACCCATGGCCATTCAACTACAGCAATAAAAATTTCCTGCTGTTTGCACATCCGAAAGAAAAATCAAAACTTGCCCATCTCCACTGAAAGTCTAATTGTGGATCATCATTGTGGATCATCATTCGTGATTAACAGAGAACGACTGGTTTCCATGGTTACCCTACCCACGATACTCCACAGCTTCTCAATAGATAGGTTCACTGAGGTATATTTATAATTGCAACGGACTCCACTTTTAGGAATATCTGATTAGTGAACTGATCAGTTACTGGGTTTTGACTAAACTCCCACCAATTTTCTCCCCTCCTCACTCTTTGCTGGGATTCGGGCCCAGGGGCACCTTCAGTACCTTCCGCGAGTGCCCATTCCCCGCGGACAGTGAATGCTGACAGGTTATTGACCCAAAGAGGGCATTGTGTCCCTAGCCTAATCATGTCCCAACACGGGCACAAGTGTGCATGCACACACATATGCACGCACACACACACACATACACGCACACGTGTGCACACACAGACATACACACACATACATGCACGTATGCGCACACACAGACTTTCCAGCAGCAGTCACTGGATAACAATCAGGAGCAGGGAGCCCTGAATGAATTTCCTTCCCGGGCCAAGGGCACTGAGGTTAATTGTAATGCTCCGACTGCAAACCCAGATAAGATTAGGTGATTCAGCACAGACCAGGATTCCAAGAGGAGGGTCTTCCCAGTCTATGCTCAGTTCTACACTTCGCAGTCCATTTACCCACCATAGTACAGGGAAACACAGATTGCCTTACATAATATGTTTCAGCTTCTATTTCTCCTCACTACTGTTTTTGCTGCTTCTGGTTTCTGTCCCTCTACTTTCTCTGCCGTTTTTCATTCCTAATTCTTCTGCTTTTCTTTCACTCCCTAAAGCGGTCATTCATTCACTCTTTCCTTACTCTCTCACTCTCTTCCTTACTCTCTCACTGCCTCCTCCTCCTCACTTATTCTCACAGTTTCTCACTCCCTCCTCCTCCCTTTACTCTCTCATTCCCACCTTCTCCCTTTCTTATTCTCTCACTTCCTTCTCCTACCTTCTTAACTCTCTCACTCCCTCCTTCCCTCTCCCTTACTCTCTCACTCAATTTCCCTTCCTTACTCTGTCACTGCCCTCCGATGATAAGGCACAGCATATACAGCTGCGAAACAACGGAGGATCTTAAAATAGGAAATTTCCCAGGTTATCTTCAAGAATCTTGCCTGCCATTTTCACAATTACAATTAGCGCTGTAAATCACAAGACCAACACGGATGAGGAAGGCCATTCGGCCCAACCTAGTTCATCTAACAGACTCCCATCACAGTATCCACTCTTTCTTAATTGACCCGAGGGATTTTTGCCTTCATTCCCCTATCTGGAGTCCATTTGATCAACGATTTTTGTGTGTGAAGAATGTCCTGACTTCAGTCCTAAATGTGTCTTTCCCTAGTTTAGACCCTGTGTGCCCGTGTTCTACAGTTATGAAGTAGTGGTTTAGATTTACCGCCCCATTACAATTTTTATTCATTCGTGGGATGTGGGCGTCGCTGGCAAGGCCAGCATTTAAACCCATCCCTAGTTGCCCCTTGAGAAGTTGGTGGTGAGCTGCAGTCCGTGTGGTGAAGGTACTCTCACAGTGCTGTTAGGTAGGGAGATCCAGGATTTTGACCCAGTGACGATGAAGGAACGGCGATATATGTCCAAGTCAGGATGGTGTGTGACTTGGAGGGGAACTTGGGAGGTGGTGGTGTTCCCATGCGCCTGCTGCCCTTGTCCTTCTAGGTGGTAGAATTCGTGGGTTTGGGAGGTGCTGTCGAAGAAGCCTTGGCGGGTTGCTGCAGTGCATCTTGTTGATGGTACACACTGCAGCCACTGCTATAGATCCCCCTATAAGATCACCTCCATTCATGGCAGAAAAACACAATTTCTCCAATCTTTCCAGTTTCTCAGACGCTAGGGATCAGTCTTGGTTTGCATGTCTGTGTTTCAGTAGCCAGAACTGGACACTGTAGTCAAGGTTTAGCCAGAGCACCATGCGGTTTGAGCATTACGTACTCTACTGTTTTGGGTAGATCGTTCAAAGTTCTATTGGCTTTGTTGAATGTTGCTGTGCAGTGATTGGACACGTTGAGTGCCAAGTCCGCCAAAACACCAAGATCTCTTTTAATTTCGCCCTTCGCTATTTTGACATCATTCATGGAGAATTTATGATGCTCATTCTTTCTTCCTACAAGTGCTTAACGCTTGTCTGGATTAAATCTTCATCTGCCATTGATCTACCCACTTACACATTTTATCCAACGCGCTTTATCTGGATGATGTAGTCCGTATCGCAGCGTAGACCGCATCGCAGCCAACGTTCCTTTTAAGCTGCGCAGCCTCACAGCGCTCTGCAGATCCCGCGCAGTTGGCAAGCCGGCTTTTAAATAGAAAAACCGCACATGCGCGGAATTTTAAACGGCCTGCGCAGCGGTTAAAGTGGCAGCGCAGGCCAAAAGAAAATTAGAGGGAACACTGATCGCAGCATAGACCGTACCGCAATGTAGTCCGTGTCGAAGTGTAGATCGCATCAAAGTGCAGACCGCACCTGCATCTGCTCTGTGGACTCTGTGAGCCAATCTGGTTCGCAGCTGCTGAGCCACCAGCACATGGCGGGGGGTTAGTGGGACAGGTTAATGAGAACTGCTTTAGGTTAATCGCAGGTTTAATCTGTGCTGACATGACCCTGTTCCAGATCTAATTTATACAACAAAACATGAGTAAGACCATTACACAAAGGCCATTTTAACACTGAGAATCGAGAGCCTCTCCCACACATTGCGTTTACAAAATATAACCGGTCACAAAAAAATGATACGTCCAAGATAGAGAGAGAAGCCGTGTGTGGGATATCGGAGTAGAGAGAGGTGGCTTATGGAATAAAAGGTTGGTATCGGTAAAAGAGACCATGAAGCTGCCAGATTATCGTGAAAACCCAACTGCTTCACTGATGTCCTTTAGGGAAGGAAACCTGCCGTCCTTACCCAGTCTGGCCTATATGTGACTCCAGTCCCACACCAATGTGGCTGCATGCCCTCTGAAGTGGCCTAGCAAGCCATTCAGTTGCATCACCAACAACAAAAGATGGGCAATAAATGCCGGCCATGCCACTAGTAAGCCCACATCTGGAGAATGAAAACAAAAACCTGGGCTCACATAGCGAAAGGCCATTTGGGTGACATAAGAAACAGCGCCTTCAGGGGAATCATCAATGTACCATGCTCCTTTAGAGAGTTGCTTGGTGGATCGCACGTCTCCATCTCACACTCCTTGTGGCAAAGAAGGTCCCTACATTCTGGGACTTGAGGTCAACTGGGACCTTTGAGAACCAGGTATGTCTACGCCTTTCCGGGGCGTGTTTCCAGGCCTTCGGAGTTAAGGGTCAGAGTGTCCTGGAGGTGTCTCAGGAGAGATTGAGAGATAATTGGTAAAAAAAAAAAAAAGTGGCTTTAAGGGCCACATTTACACTGCACTAAATGTTCAGGCTAAAAAGAACAAGACGATAGATGCAACTGCCAAACATAGAGATCTCGCCCGTGAGTGTTGGCTGGAAGCTAATCTCTGCTCCAACAAGCGCACAGCGTGCCCAGAATACGCAATCAGTTCCATTGATTTTTTTTTTAAGCTGTTGGTCGATAGGAGACTGGGATAAGGATACCTTCCTGACAGCATGCTGTCCATTAAAGACTCTTTACACAGGAGTGATGAGAAGGGAGAATGAGAAACACTAGAAAAATGTGTCAGCCGTGGCTCAGTGGGTAGCACTCTTGTCTCGGAGTCAGAAGGTCGTGGGTTCAAGTCCCACTCCAGGGACTTGAGCACAAAAATCTAGGCTGACAGTCCAGTGCAGTATTGAGGGAGTGCTGCACTGTCGGAGGTGCCGTCTTTCAGATGAGACGTTAAACCGAGGCCCTGTCTCCTCTCTCAGGTGGACGTAAAAGATCCCACGGCACTATTTCAAAGAAGAGCAGGGAGTTCTCCCCGGTGTCCTGGCCAATATTTATCCCTCAATCAACATCACTAAAAACAGATTATCTGGTCATTATTACATTGCTGGCTGTTTGTGGGAGCTTGCTGTGAGCAAATTGGCTGCCGCGTTTCCCACATTACAACAGTGACTACACGTCAAAAAGTACTTCATTGGCTGTAAACTGCTTTGGGACGTCCAGTGGTCGTGAAAGGCGCTATAGAAATGCAAGTCTTTCTTTTAGAAAAAGGCCCACGTTATTTTCCTCGTGTTGATGTCACGTACGAGTGAGGTGAATACATTTTTGCAACAAGATTCCTTATGATGCAGAATGTGTCATCAAGTTGACAAACAGATTCAGCACTTAAACCTCCTCCAGCCCTACAACCCTCCGAGATCTCTGCGCTTCTCCAATTCTGGCCTCTTGCGCATCCCCGATTTCCTTCGCCCCACCTTTGGCGGCCGTGCCTTCAGCTGCCAAGGCCCTAAGCTCCGGAATTCCCACCCTAAACCTCTCCACCTTTAAGACGCTCATTTTATTAATTTCTCTCTCCTATTTATTTCTGTCTTCAATGTCCTCTTAGGAACATGATGTGGAGATGCCGGCGTTGGACTGGGGTGGACAAAAATGAGAAGTCGCACAACACCAGGTTATAGTCCAACAGATTTATTTAATTTTACAAGCTTTCGGAGCTGTCGCTCCTTCGTCAGGTAAGTTAGCAATGAGAGAATCTCCCAGAATTCACAATTTAAACCCAGACAAAATCTATTCACATTATTCGCTACAACAAAGAGCACAGCCAAGACAATGAGATGTGTCCCAGGGGGTCCAACGTGTCAAACCACCTGCTGGCTGCATATCCTGTCAATTTGTGTTCTTGTGTTAGCCTTTTTTTAAAAAAAACCAAAAAAAAAAACCAAAAAAAACACCTGGGAAGACCGGCCATGATGTCAAGTCACGTTCTGTATCGTGACATGAACCCGATATCGCGATTGAGGCCATCCTCATGAGTGCGGAACTTGGCTATCAGTTTCTGCTCTATGATTTTGCGCTGTCGTGTATCTCGAAGGCCGCCTTGGAGAACGCTTACCCGCAGATCCGAGGCTGAATGCCCTGGCTGCTGAAGTGTTCCCCGACTGGGAGGCACCCTCCTGCCTGGCGATTGTTGCGCGTGCCCGTTCATACGTTGTCTCAGTGTCTGCATGGTCTCGCCGATGTACCATGCTCTGGAGCATCCTTTACTGCAACGTATCAGGTAGACAACGTTGGCCGAGTCACATGAGTATGTACCGTGTACCTGGTGGGTAGTGTCCTCACGTGTAATGATGGTATCTGTGTCCATGATTTGGCATGTCTTGCAGAGGTTGCCGTGGCAGGGTTGTGTGGTGTCTTGGTTGCTGTTCTCCTGAAAGATGGGTAATCTGCTGCGAACGATGGTACTTTTGAGGTTAGGCGGCTGCTTGAAGGCGAGTAGTGGAGGCGTGGGATGGCCTTAGCAAGGTGTTCGTCGTCATCGATGACATGTTGAAGGCTGCGAAGAACATGGCGTAGTTTTTCGCTCCGGGGAAGTACTGGACGACGTAGGGTACTCTGTTGTTGTGTCCCGTGTTCGTCTTCTGAGGAGGTCTATGCGGTTTTTCGCTGTGGCCCGTCGGAACTGTCGATCGACGAGTCGAGCGTCATATCCCGTTCTTACGAGAGCGTCTTTCAGTGTCCGTAGGTGTCCATCGCGTTCCTCCTCGTCTGAGCAGATCCTGTGTATTCGCAGGGCTTGTCCATAGGGGATGGCTTCTTTAACGTGTTAGGGTGGAAGCTGGAGAAGTGGAGCATCGTGAGGTTGTCCGTGGGCTTGCGGTAAGAGTGAAGTGCTGAGGCGTCCGTCTTTGATGGAGATTCGTGTGTCCAAGAATGAAACCGATTCTGAGGAGTAGTCCATGGTGAGTTTGATGGTGGGATGGAACCTGTTGATGCTATCGTGTAGTCCTTTCAGTGATCCTTCGCCGTGGGTCCAAAGGAAGAAGATGTCGTCGATGTATCTGGTGTACAGCGTTGGTTGGAGGTCCTGTGCAGCGAAGAAGTCTTGCTCGAACTTGTGCATGAAGATGTTGGCGTATTGGGTGCGAATTTGGTCCCCATGGCTGTTCCGTGTGTTTGGGTGAAAAAATGGTTGTCGAAGGTGAAGACATTGTGGTCAAGGATGAAGCGGATGAGTTGTAAGATGGCGTCCGGAGATTGGCTGTTGTTGGTGTTGAGTACTGAGGCTGTCGCAGCGATGCCGTCATTGTGGGGGATATTGGTGTAGAGTGCCGATACGTCCATTGTGACGAGGAGTGTTCCTGGTTCAACTGGTCCATGGGTGCTGAGTTTCTGCAAGAAGTCTGTAGTGTCGCGACAGAAGCTGGGGTTCCCTGTACGATGGGTTTCAGGATGCCCTCGACGTACCCAGAGAGGTTGCCTGAAGGGTGGGGTGAAGGAAATCGGGGATGCGCAAGAGGCCAGAGGAACGCAGAGATCTAGGAGGGTTGTAGGACTGGAGGAGGTTACAGCGATAGGGAGTGGGACTGACCTGCTGGGTATTTCCAGCATTTTCTGTTTTTATACCACAAATACATTGGCCCAAAAATTCGGCCGAATACGGGAGAAAACAAAGAGTTGGAATAAACGGCTCATTTTCTGAATGGCAGGCAGTAACAAGTGGGGTACCACAGGGATCTGTCCTGGGTCCCCAGCTGTTCACAATTTACATTAATGACCTGGATCAGGGAGTCGGATGCAGCATTTCCAAATTTGCAGACGACACTAAACTAGGAGGGGGGGTGGGCTCAGAGGAGGAGACCAGGAAGCTCCAGAGCGATTTGGACAGACTGGGTGATTGGGCGGATAAATGGCAGATGCACTATAATGTGGACAAGTGCGAAGTTATCCACCTTGGGTGCAGGAACGGGAGGGCAAATTATTATTTAAATGGCAATAAATTGGGAGAGGGGGAAGTACAGAGAGACCTGGGTGTTCTTGTACACCAGTCACTGAAGGCGAGCATGCAGGTGCAACAGGCGGTCAAGAAGGCAAACGGTATGCTGGCCTTCATAGCAAAAGGGTTGGAATACAGGAACAGGGATACCTTGCTGCAGCTGTACAGGGCACTGGTGAGACCACACCTCGAGTACTGTGTACAGTTTTGGTCGCCTCATCTGAGGAAAGATGTTCTTGCCATGGAGGGGGTGCAGCGGCGATTCACCAGGCTGATACCAGGAATGGCGGGATTGACCTATGAGGAGAGACTATGTAGTTTAGGGATGTACACACTGGAGTTTAGAAGATTGAGAGGGGACCTCATAGAAGTGTATAAAATTCTGACAGGTCTAGACAGACTAGATGCAGAAGGAATGTTTCCCTTGGCGGGTGAGAACAGAACTAGAGGACATAATTTAAGGATAAGGGCTAAACCATTTAGGACAGAAATGAGGGGGAATTTCTTCACTCAGAGGGTGGTGAACCTGTGGAACTCATTGCCACAGAGGGCAGTGTACGCCAGCTCATTAAATATATTTAAGAGGGAATTAGATATATTTCTACAGGCAAAAGGGGTTAAGGGTTACGGAGAGAAGGCGGGGACGGGATACTGAATTGGAGGATCAGCCATGATCTCATTAAATGGCGGAGCAGGCTCGAAGGGCCGGATGGCCTACTCCTGCTCCTATCTTCTATGTATCTATATATGTATCTATGTATCTATGTACCCGCTGCGTACTCACCTGTATTCGGTCCCGAAGTGCCGGTTTCCTGCATGCACTGCGCATGCGCGGGAAACCGGCACTTCCGGTATGGCGAAGGGGGCGATTCCTAGGTGAACCGCGTGCGCACTAGAGGCTGTGTGCACGCAGCACACTTAGGTTTTTTTTCAGGTTTCAACGCGAGGGTAAGTATGGAAGATTTTACACAAGTAAAAAGGAGGCGTAAGACCCCTTTTGAACACGGTAAGTAGTTAATTAAGTATAATTTTTAATTTTTTTCAACAGGTTTATCTTTTTTAGAGACTTTAAAGAAAGGTAAGTTTATTTTTATAACTTTAAAAAAATGTTTTAATTTTTTCAAAAATTAAAATTTTTGTTTAAAGTGGTTAATTTATTTAACTATAGTTATTTTATTAATGTGATGGGTTTTAAAAAAAAATTATTTGAGGTTTAGCTGTTCTTTTGGGGTCTCTTTCAATTCACAGATTTGACAGGTCTCCTGTCAAATCTATGAATGAAAGATGGTCTGCTGCCATTGGCTCTCCATGCCCACGTGATCCCAGAGGTCGCATCGCACTAACTGCGCCCCTGGAACACGCAAGCACTGCGCGCCGGCACTAGGGAGAGGCCCAGGACCCGAAGTTCCTGTGGGCCCAAAACACAACGGCCGGCGCGGAGTGTGATATCGCGCGCAATCCTTACCCCCGCGGCAAGCCTCCGAGTCAAATTTCTGGGCCATTAACTGGTCATTATCTCATTGTTGTTTGTGCAACCTTGCTGTGTGCAAATTGGCTGTTGTATTTGCCTACATTGCAAAAGTGACGACACTTCAAAAGTACTTCATTGGTTGTAAAGCACTTTGGGATGTACTGAGGTTGTGAAAGGCGCTATATAAAGCAAGCTCTTTCTTTCTTTCTGCACCCGGACTGCATTATTGGCCCTCATATTTAAATTGGGTTCGAATTGGGTTGATTTGAATTTATTTAGAAATATCTAAAATTTTGGATGTTTAAGATTTGAATGGGCTTCCTCTGTAAATAAAATATCCGATTGAACACTTGCAGCATTACTCTGCTTTATTGTTTACTGATGTATTACATCATATAAGAACATAAGAAATAGGAGCAGGAGTAGGCCATTTGGCCCTTTGAGCCTGCTCCGCCATTCAATAAAATCATTGCTGATGATCTACCTCATGGCCACTTTCCTGCATTATCCCCACATCCCTTGATTCCCTTAATATTCAAAAATCTATTGATCTCTGTTTTGAATATACTCAATGACTGAGCCTCCACAGCCCTCTGGGGTAGAGAATTCCAAAGATTCATCACCCTCTGAGTGAAGAAATTTCTCCTCATCTCAGTCCTAAATGGCCGACCCCTTATTCTGAGACTGTGACCCCTGGTTCTAGACTCCCCAGCCAGGGGAAACATCCTCCCTGCATCTACCCTGTCAAACCCTGTAAGAATTTTGTATGTTTCAATGAGATCACCTCTCATTCTTCTAAACTCCAGAGAATATAGGCCTAGTCTACTCAATCTCTCCTCATAGGACAATCCCCCCATATAAGAACATAAGACTTAGGAGCAGGAGTAGGTCATTTGGCCCCTCGAGCCTGCTCCGTCATTCAATAAGATCATGGCTGATCTGATCTTGGCCTCAACTCCACTTCCCTGCCCGCTCCCCATAACCCTCGACTCCCTTATCGTTCAAAAATCTGTCTACCTCCACCTTAAATATATTCAATGACCCAGCCTCCACGGCTCTCTGGGGAAGAGAATTTCAAAGATTCACGACCCTCTTGAGAGGAAATTCCTCCTCATTTTCGATTTAAAAGAGTGCCCCCTTATTTTGAAATTATGCCCCCTAGTTCTAGATTCCCTCACGAGGGGCAACATCCTCTCTGCATCTACCCTGTCAAGCCCCCTCAGAATCTTATATGTTTCAATAAGATCCGCTCTCATTCTTCTAAACTCCAATGAGTATAGGCTCAACTTTTCTTCATAAGACAACCCCTTAATCTCCGGAATCAACCTTGTGAACCTTCTCTGAACTGTCTCCAATGCAAGTATATCTTTCCTTAAATAAGGAGACCAAAAATGTACGCAGTACTCCAGGTGTGGTCTCACCAACGCCCTGTACAGTTGTAACAGGACTTCCCTACTTTTATACTCCATTCCCATTGCAATAAAGGCTAACACTCCATTTGCCTTCCTAATTACTTGCTGTACCTGCATGCTAACTTTTTGTGATTCATGTACAAGGACCCCCAAATCCCTCTGTACCTCAGCATTTTGTAATCTCTCCCCATTTAAATAATGGGCCAGAAATTCGGTTTTCCGGCTTCCTGCAGGTGCAAGCATCGTGCGCTTACTTACCTACCGCGCCTGCCGTTGTGTTTTGGGCCCACGAGAACTTCGGGTCCTGGGCCTCCTCCAGCTGCCGGCGCGCTGTGCTTGCATGTCCCAGGGGCGCAGTTAGTTCGAAGCATCCCTGGGATCACGTGGGCCATGGAGAGCCAATCCTAGCAGGGCATTTTCATTCATAGATTTGATAAGACCTGTCAAATCTATGAATTGAAATCGGCCCCAAAACACCTAAACTTCAAATAAATTTTTTTTTAAATCACATTTTTAAAATAACTATAAGTTAAATAAATTAACTACTTTAAATAAAAATTTAAATTTTTGAAAAAATTAAAATACTTTTTAACGGTGCTAAAAATAAACTTACCTTTCTTTAAAGTATCTAAAAAAGATAAACCGGTTGAAAAATGTTTTAAATTGTAATTAATTAACCACTTACCTTGTTAAAAACGGGTCTTGCGCCTCCTTTTTAAAAGCGCAGCTTCTTCCATACTTACCTTCCCGGAGAAACCTGAAAAAAACCCGAAGTTCGCTGCGTGCACGCAGCCTCTCCCGCGCACGCGGTTCACCTCTGAACCCCTCCCTCCACGAGACCGGAAGTTCCGGTTACCCGCGCATGCGCAGTGCATGTAGGAAACCGGCACTTCAAGTGGCCTTACGGGTGAGTACACAGCGCGTACTCACCCGACAAGCGCTGAATTTCTGGGCCAATAATTAGCATTTTTATTTTCCTACCAAAGTGGATAACCTCGCATTTTCCCACATTAAACTCCATCTGCCAGATTTTTGCCCACTCACTTAGCCTATCTATATCCCTTTGGAGATTCTTTGCGTCCTCCACACAATTTGCTTTCCCACAAATCTTTGTATCAGCAGCAAATTTGGCTACATTACACTCCCTTCATCCAAGTCATTAATATAGATTGTAAATAGTTGAGGCCCCAGCACTGATCCCTGCGGCACCCCACTAGTTAGTTTGCCAACCTGAAAATGACCCATTTATCCCGACTCTCTGTTTTCTGTTAGTTAGCCAATCCTCTATCCATACTAATATATTACCGCTAACCCCGTGAGCTCTTATCTTGTGTAGTAACCTTTTATGTGGCACCTTATCGAATGCCTTCTGGAAATCCAAATACACGACATCTACTGGTTCCCCTTTATCCACCCTGCTCCTTACATCCTCAAAGAACTCCAGCAAATTTGTCAAACATGATTTCCCTTTCATAAAACCATGCTGACTCTGCTTGACTATATTATGATTTTCTAAATGTCCTGCTATCACTTCCTTAATGATGGACTCCAGCATTTTCCCAATGACAGATGTTAGGCTAACTGGTCGATAATTGCCTGCTTTCTGTCTCCCTCCTTTCTTAAATAGGGGCGTTACATTTGCTGTTTTCCAGTCGGCTGGGACCTCTCCAAAATCTAGGGAATTTTGGTAGATTACAACCAATGCATCCACTATCTCTGCAGCCACCTCTTTTAAGACTCCAGGATGCAGGCCATCGGGTCCAAGGGACTTGTCCACCTTTAGTCCCATTAATTTGCCTAGTACTTTCTCTCCAGTGATAGTGATTGTTTTACGTTCCCCCCCCACCCCAATAGCCCCTTGATTATCCATTATTGGGATGCTTTTAGTGTCTTCTGCCGTGAAGACCGATACAAAATATTTGTTCAAGGTCTCCGTCATTTCCCTGTTTCCCATTATTAATTCCCCAGACTCATCCTCTAGGGGACCAACGTTTACTTTAGCTACTCTCTTCCTTTTTATATACCTGTAGAAGCTCTTACGGTCTGTTTTTATATTTCTTGCTAGCTCACTCTCATAAGCTATCTTCTCTCTATCATTTTGTTAGTCGTCCTTTGCTGCTTTTAAAAAATTTCCCAATCCTCTGGCCTTTCATTATTCTTCGCAACATCGTATGCTTTTGTTTTCAATTTGATACCATCCTTTACTTCCTTAGTTAGCCACGGATGGTTCATCCTTTTCTTAGAGTCTTTCTTTCTCACTGGAATATATCTTTGTTGAGAGTTATGATATATGTATAAATGTTTGCCATTGCTTTTCTACAGTCTTACCCTGTAATATATTTTCCCAGTCCACTTTAACCAAGTCTGTCTTCATACCTTTGTATTTACCTTTGTTTAAGTTCAGGACACTAGTTTGAGACCTCGCTTTCTCACCCTCAAACTGAATTTGAAATTGTACCATGCTATGATCACTCTTCCCAAGAGGATCCTTCACTTTGAGATCATCCCAGGAACCAGTCTGGTGAACCTTCGTTGCACTTCCTCTATGGCAAGTATATCCTTCCTTGGGTAAGGAGACCAAAACTGTATACAATACTCCAGCTGTGGTCTCACCAGGGCCGTATATAATTGCAGTAAGATGTCTTTACTCTTATACTCAAATCCTCTTGTAATAAAGGCCAACATGCCATTTGCTTTCCTAATTGCTTGCTGTACCTGCATGTTAACTTTCAGTGAATTGTGCACAAGGACACCCAGGTCCTTCGGAACACCAACATTTACCAATCTCTCACCATTTAAAAAATACTCTGCTTTTCTATTTTTCCTACCAAAGTGGATAACTTCACATTTCTCCACATTATATTCCATTTGTCATGTTCTTGCCCACTCACTTAGCCTGTCTATATCCCTTTGAAGCCTCCTTGCATCCTCCTCACAACTTACATTCCCACCCAGCTTTGTATCATTAGCAAACTTGGATATATTACATTTGGTCCCCTCATCCAAATCATTGACATAGATTGTGAATAGCTGAGGCCCAATATTGTACGTCAGATAGTGTCACATTGACAACTAACATATCAACGGCAAGTTTGTTCGTTCTTTATTTCAAGCTGTCTGCAGGTTTGTCATGAGGGCTGGAATTGTTATGTTCATGAAGCAGAGGCCCCAAAAACAGGTGTCCTGAACCTGCCCAGGAAGCAACACCTGGGCGAACAAATGCAGGTCTTGGGATAAAGACAAGTCTAACCCGTGAGGTATAGTCACACTGGTCTTCCATGTCCTTTCCAAGACCTGCTCTTCCTCATTTAAGGGTAAGCTGGATAAGCACATGAGGGAGAAAGGAATAGAAGGTTATGCCGACAGAGGTAGATGAAGAGGGATGGGAGGAAGCTCCTGTGGAGCATAAACACCAGCACAGACCAGTTGGGCTGAATGGCCTGTTTCTGTGCCTTAAATTCTATTTAATTGTGTCATCCTCCCCCAAATCTAGGAGCATCATTTGAACCCCCAAAGGGGCTTCCGCCCTGCTCACTGCAAGTGGAATGGCAGCTGGAAGCAAGACAGTTGTAAGCTAAATTGAAAAGTCTTGCAATGCGAAAAATCTGCCCGAAACAGCCACAAAAATGAATGCACCAATAAAAATGCAAAAAAAGAGGCAAATAATAAGCAAATTAAAAAACAATTTTCCAACCAGTGATTAAACAGTGACAGTCAACCTTTAAGAAGTCTACTGGTCCAGGTTATGCAAACACTGCGGTTGTTCCATGTGGGTGGGAATAGGGTTGCCAACACTCCAGGATTGTCCTAGAGTCTCCTGGCACTAAAGATAAACCTCTGGGACACTGCTGCGAGCAACCCACAAAAAAACCACAGGGGATTTTTAAAAAATTATGTTTTTTCCCCCCCATTTTCTTTGAACACTTTTGTTTTAGTTCTAAACAATATTGGAGATGGGGGGTAAAGGCTGTTTGACTGACAGGGCGGGGCAGTTGGAGGCCAAAGGTCATGTGATGAAACCTCCAGGAATATGTCCAATTAAGAGTTGGCAACCAGAGGTGAGAAAGATGTTAAATCCAGCGTGGGACATTTTTATTAATTTTGAAATTTTTCCTGAGGATTGCACTGGTCACTAGCACAGCCTCCAAAATTCCTGGCATTGTTCCTGGCTCCGAAATGTGGTGCCCTGGGAATGGACTGCCCTTAATGTGGCTCCGTGGCTCCAGCAGGCTGATGCAAAACATCAAGGCTTTAATACGTGTCTGGGCATCACATCAGATTTCCAGAATGAAGATGAGTTCTGATGCTTGTTTTTTTCAGCTGAAAAGGTCAGCTCCCAGAGCTTGTGTGTGAGAGTATGAGCATGAGTGTAAGAGAGTGTGTGAATATGGGAGCGCGAGTGTAACTGAGTGTGTGCGTGTGAATATCAGAGCGTGCGTGTGAATGTGGCAGCGTGCGTGAATGCAAGTGTGACAGCGTGCGTGTAACAGCGTGCGTGTGAATGTATGAGCGTGCGTGTGAGAGCGAATCTGTGAGCAGGCGTGGGTGAGAGTGGGTGCGGGCGAGAGTGTGTGCATTTCTCTCCTGATGAGGGTCCAAGGCATCCGAGTATCTCACTCTATATCCTAGAAATTATCATTGCCAATAGAATCATAGAATCTTACAGCAAAGGAGGAGGTCATTCAGCCCATTGTGCCTGTGCCATCAAAGAGCCTGCCCACGCTCACTGTCTTGACTAATCCATGAAGAATAGCCACTTGGGCCAGCTAACCAATTCCAGTCAGGATCAACAGAAAAGGGGGACATTTCTTTCCCAAACACCGAACAATATGGTTAAAAGACTCATGTCCATTCCTAAAATACAACATAACAAAGCACCAAGACAACCTTAGGATCGACCGAACAGAGAAGGTTTACATAACCGCACCCACATTCCCCCCCTCGAAACCCCGTAGCTGTAAAGTTCATTCTGCCCAGTACTGCCCGCAGGTGTCCTGGCATCTCAGAACCACCCCTGACCCTGCCACATGTGCTTCAAGTTACCACAGGCAATTGGCCAAAGTGTCAGGGAGAGCTGGGTAAATGAAATGTCAAGCTGTGGCATACAGTACACCACCTAAATAAACGGGAGATTTGTTAACCATCGCTAGGAGTCAATAAACCAGGACAAACGATTGACATCTTGCACTGGCTGGTGCCGATTAGACAAAGACAGTTAATTACATCTTAATAACCTCATCCCGGCCACTTGTCCTTCTTAACACTCAATTGGCAAACAACTGGGAATAGGCACTTGATTACTAGCTGTAATTATTAACTGCTGCCTTGTTAATATTCACCGTCTGTGAATAGTCTTCCTCTCCCCCCTCCACACACACATGGTCTACACCACTGAAAACAGAACAGTCATTAACAACACTCAGCCCTCAGAGGAGTGAAAAAGAAGCATGCCTGTGGTCACAGCACATCTGGTTGCGCTTGAGACTATCAACACAAACACACTCACACGCAGACATACGTGCAGACATACACAACATGCTTAGCTCCACAAGCAATCACAAACCTAGTCGCACAAGTCAAAAACGAGCAGGATCCACATGTGCTCGCTGCTCTCCCTCTGGTATCTCACCCAAGTGACCATTCTTCATGCAGGTCAAACAACCATGAGGGGCATCACAGCCGAGTCTAACCCTACCCTCGGCCAACATCCACACTGCCCTTTCCAGAAGACCACCAACAACTGGCATTTATATAGCACCATTAACTCATTTTATTTGTCTTTAGGTCAATGTATAGCACAGTCCACAATCTACTGACCCCTCCCATCACAACCTACAATCTACTGACCCCTCCCATCACAACCTACAATTCACTGACCCCTCCCATCACAACCAACAATTCACTGACCCCTCCCATCACAACCGACAATTCACTGACCCCTCCCATCACAACCTACAATTCACTGACCCCTCCCATCACAACCTACAATTCACTGACCCCTCCCATCACAACCGACAATTCACTGACCCCTCCCATCACAACCTACAATTCACTGACCCCTCCCATCACAACCTACAATTCACTGACCCCTCCATCACAACCTACAATTCACTGACCCCTCCCATCACAACCTACAATCTGACCCCTCCACAACCGACAATTCACTGACCCCTCCCATCACAACCTACAATTCACTGACCCCTCCCATCACAACCTACAATTCACTGACCCCTCCCATCACAACCTACAATTCACTGACCCCTCCCATCACAACCGACAATTCACTGACCCCTCCCATCACAACCTACAATTCACTGACCCCTCCCATCACAACCGACAATTCACTGACCCCTCCCATCACAATATAACAATCTACTGGCCACTCCCACCACAGGCTACCACCAATGGTCCCTCCCACTGGCCCCTCCAACCACAGGCGACCGCTCCCTGACCCGCCCTCCCACCACAGGTTGCTAGCTACTGGTCCCACCCAACAGAGGCGGCCACCCACAAAAGCCTACCAGCAGACCATTCCCCACTGACAACACACCGTGCTCCCGTCCGGTGATGTCCCATGTCTGCAAATGGGAATTTCAAACATCAAAATATTTGCAGCAAATTATTCACGGAACAGCTGAATCTAGTTCAGACAGTTCAGGTCTGCACAGCTGTACATTCAGTGTGGCATTTCACAGCAGCCAGGATTTATTCAGTGCTTGGCATCATTTATTAATGGTCTAAAATTTATGATGGCAGGTTTACACCTCCAATCTCTGGTAATAAAAACAAACAATCTATTAAGGGGAAGCAGTCATTGTCATTGGGAGGAGACTTGAAGAGATCCCACACATGCTTGCATCGCGTGCCAGCGACACAATCCCACAAGCCAATGGTACGTCCTCTCTCCTCAGCTCCAGAGGGTGCCGACTGGTGCAGTGTTATGGTCCCATGTTTGCTGGGTGCCGATTGGTGCAGTGTTATGGTCCCATGTTTGCTGGGTGCCGACTGGTGCAGTGTTATGGTCTCATGTTTGCTGGGTGCCGACTGGTGCAGTGTTATGGTCTCATGTTTGCTGGGTGCCGACTGGTGCAGTGTTATGGTCCCATGTTTGCTGGGTGCCGACTGGTGCAGTGTTATGGTCTCATGTTTGCTGGGTGCCGACTGGTGCAGTGTTATGGTCCCATGTTTGCTGGGTGCCGACTGGTGCAGTGTTATGGTCCCATGTTTGCTGGGTGCCGACTGGTGCAGTGTTATGGTCCCATGTTTGCTGGGTGCCGACTGGTGCAGTGTTATGGTCCCATGTTTGCTGGGTGCCGACTGGTGCAGTGTTATGGTCCCATGTTTGCTGGCTGTCCCCTGGTACCTCACCCAAGTGGCTCTTCGTGCTGTAGCCAGTGTTGCATTGGCAGAGCAATCCTGTCGCGGCCCGATGTCCGCGCTCACTTTCCAGCAGAGGTCACAGTGATCAGCAGCGGGAACTATGGCCGACTTTTTCCCTCCCCTCTCTCTACCTCAAAAGGTGCTGAGCCAAATCATACGGCCTCTTCCACTGCCCTGATCGGCTAACTCACCACAGACCAGTGTCCCAAACCTGGGACCGTCCAATTCAGTCTGGCTCAGTTCCACACTGGGCGATGCACGTGCCGAACGAAATTCAGCGGTGCCACATTCTGATACACCATCGCAACATGTGTATGACAAACGAAACAAGATTTGTCCAATACCCTTGCATGACGACTGGCTCAAATTCAATAATTATTGAAGAACTCCTTTAATACTCTCGCTCATTATCTCTGTAGCTCTGCTAACAGTAAGCTGTCTTCTCACACATCCACCATTCTCCATTCCACTTGATATAAAATCCCTTCCACACAGCGAGTTTAGATCAAAGACCTTCAGTAGCCCTCATACCCTCGTTCTTCATGCAGACTCGCTTTAAGCATTCCACACATTTACCAAGTGTCCTGAGCTCGGGGAGCGAGCACAGCATCTAATACTCAGACTGGGTATTATTAAAACCTACTGTAGTGCAAAGAGGCTATGACAGAGGCAGATTTATTTTAATTTCTTCTGCTAAAGATTTTTTTTAAAACACACGCACACACAGTTTTTGCTCTGCTCCCATAGCCAGTTCCTGGCAGTGCTGCGCAGTGTAATGTGCAGTCAGGGAGATTGAGTCTGGATGACTTGGGTTCCATTGTGCTGGTGACTCATAGGAACAGGAGTAGATCATTCAGCCCCTCGAGCCTGTTCCACCATTCAGTTAGATCATGGCTGATCTGTATCTTAACTCTATCTTCCCACCTTGGTTCCGTAACCCTTACTACCCTTGCCGAACAAAAAATCTGTTGAAGAGAAGGGAGTGCTGATCTTAGTTATACACCCCTCCTGTTTCTCCTTTCTGTTGACTTCAAGAGAAAGGAAAATTGAGGGAGGTGTGAATTGTGCGCACCCATCCAATATCGCCGGTTTTACACCATCACCAAAAGTTCAAATTGCCCACAAAGGACTTTCCAGCAGTAACTAGGAGCCTTGGTTAGTTTGTTGTTGTCCTCTATTTGCAGGATAGGAACACTGAGCTCAATTCAAATTACACCCCACACCCGCCCACCCCTCCTCTACACCATGTGTGTGGAATACAAGTGAGGAAAGGACGGAGTGCTAGAATAGTAGATGAGAAGAGAGATGAGAAGAAATAAAGTGACAGAGTGAACATAAACATGGTTTAAAAATGTTTTAAAAATTCGTTCCCAACATGTGGGCGTCTCTGACAAGGCCGGCATTTATTGCCCATCCCCTAGTTGCCCTGAGAAGGTGGTGGTAGGCCTTCTTCTTGAAGAGGTTTGATACAACTAAGTGTGTTGCTAGACGACTTCAGAGGGCAGTTAAGAGTCAACCATGTTGGTGTGGGACTGGAGTCACATATACGCCCAGACCAGGTAAGGACGGCAGGTTTCCTTCCCTAAAGGACATCAGTGAACCAGTTGGGTTTTTACGACAATCCGACAGCTTCATGGTCACTTCTACTGATACCCGTTTTTTATTTCCAGATTTTGTAAACTGAATTCAATTTCTAAAACTACCATGGTGGGAAATTGAACTCCGTTACCTGGGAGTGTTTGATGGGACAGTGTAGAGGGAGCTTTACTCTGTATCTAACCCGTGCTGTACCTGCCCTGGGAGTGTTTGATGGGACAGTGTAGAGGGAGCTTTACTCTGTATCTAACCCGTGCTGTACCTGCCGTGGGAGTGTTTGATGGGACAGTGTAGAGAGAGCTTTACTCTGTATCTAACCCGTGCTGTACCTGCCCTGGGAGTGTTTGATGGGGCAGTGTAGAGGGAGCTTTACTCTGTATCTAACCCATGCTGTACCTGCCCTGGGAGTGTTTGATGCTGACCCTGTGTCCAGAATGAAATGTGTTCTATCTCCAGTGTAAACACCCTACAACTTAATGAGCGCCAAAAATTTGCACAAAAAAAACCCGATAACCGCGAGTAAGGGTTGAGAGGGAATGAGAGGGAACACAATGAGAGGGAAAGAAATATTCACTTCAAACAGAACCGACAATAATCCTGGAAGTGTAGAATTAATTCACAGCAGATAAAAGTGCTAGTCATCCTCCCAGGATCTTGCGCATCTGCTAAGGGATTGTGTTTCATCGCTGAAGAACTGAACGCCATGGATTTATTTCCTCTAAATCAAGGGGTCATTAGATGCTCACACTCTGGAAAATTGGAAGAATTAAATATGTTGGCAAAGCTTCAAAATATCTCTGAGTGTTTTCACACCACCAAGGGGTGGGTGAGAGGCCAGCAACACTGAAGCTGGACCTCCATAGTCTCGCTTAAGACTTTACTATACAACGTTGCTTTTAAAATTTAATTCTATTGATAAACGCACAACTCTGTGATACTGAAACCAAAAGATCAGTAAGGCCCCAGGTTCAAGCCATGGTCTATGTTGAGTTCGCTGATCTCAGCTGAGATGGCAGTCGGGACATTGGAACTGGGCTTGGGACAAGTGTCAACCTTGGCTTAAGTGGGTAGCACTCTTGCCTCTGAGTCAGAAGGTTGTGGGTTCAAGCCCCACTCTTGAGACTTGAGCACAAAATCTAGGCTGACACTTCAGTGCAGTACTGAGGGAGTGCTGCACTGTCGGAGGTGCAGTACTGAGGGAGTGCTACACTGTCGGAGGTGGCGGCTTTCGGGTGAGACGTTAAACCGAGGCCCCGTCTGCCCTCTCGGGTGGACGTAAAAGATCCTGTGGCACTATTCGAAGAGGAGCAGAGGAGTTCTACCCAGTGTCCTGGCCAATATTTATCCGTCAACTAACATCACTAAAACAGATTACATGGTCATTATCATATTGCTGTTTGTGGCACCTTGCTGTGCGCAAATTGACTGCTGTGTTTTCCTGCATTACAACAGTGACTACACTTATGAAAAAAAAATGTACTTCATTAGCTTTAAAGAGCTTTTGGACATCCTGAAGTTGTGAAAGGCACTATATAAATCCAAGTGAAAAAAACTATTTAGCCAGGTTTCCTGTTCCTGTTCGCTATCCGGCGAGGGATTCCTCGCTGGAAGGTGCGGGTGGGTCAGGATCGGGCTTGCCTGCGAAGTTCTCATTTACAAACAATCTGCGGACATTCATGGTCTAATCCCACACATGTAGAGTGGCTCCTTGGGTGAGGTATCAGAGGGGGGCCAGTGCCCAACCCAATATCGGAGCACGAGTTAGAGTCTTCAGGAGAGGAAAGGGTAAGGGAGAAATTTGAAGTGGGTAAAATGAAAAAGGAAAAATTCTGTCTTTGTGATTGGAACTTTGTCACAGCTACAAAGCAATGGTTTTCCATTTTGTCCTCCACTTGGTATTTTGGCTGCCAAGGTTGGATGGTGCGACATGCGTGATTCTGTGGTACTTGTGTTGTCACGATTTAACACACTGAAGTCCTTAATACCCCATCAATATTGCAGAAGGAAGTGGTTACACAGTACGATGGGGCTGTTTGTACCTAGGGCCGTAGGAACAGGAGGGGGGCCATTCAGCCCCTCGAGCCTGCGACACCATTCTATTTGATTATGGCGGATATGTACCTCAACCCCATTTTTGCTCCAACAAAAATCTATAGGAACATGCAATGGGATGGTTTCACCTATAGCATCACAGGAACAGCTACGAATACAGCTTCAGGTTTCTGCCCACACGCCTTCCCTGCTGTCGAGAAAGCTGAAAGCAGACAGCACTGCGATATAAGTGAGGTAGGAGCATGATAAAGGGACTGCACACCCTCTTCACATGGAAGGTGGGAGGGGAGAGTAGCTGTTGCCTGAGGTAAGCCGTCACTGTTGCAATGTAGGGAACGACAGCTTCTAAATGGCTCCCATTGATCATTCTCCACCTATTCTGAATCCGAGTGAATCTACCTTGAATTGATCATGACAGGAGTGAAAGAGAAAATGAGAAGGAAGCAAGCAGATTTGGGGAAAAGAATTGAATTGTTCCTCCTTTGATACCAGTAGATGCTGTTGTCACTCAAGAACAATCTGGCCCACTGAAGGTCACTTAGCTGTAAAATAGATGCATCCCACACTCATTATAACACAGCTCTTGGGGGCAAGCAATTTTATGTCTCATAAGAAGGGTACATACACCACACGGAAAGGTCTCATCAAACAAGCATAAAATTTATCTTACAGAACACAAGGATGCCAAGTTCCCGAGGCTCCCCGACAAGAGATCGGGCTGTAACACAGAGCCTTGCCACAAACACGGGGGAGTGTTTGGTTGTGAATGATGTGCCATCCTACATTAAGTAAGGCACTGAACCCTTCATCATCCACGTTTATCAGTCTGTGAGGTGCTGCCAGCATTAGATTACAGGTGGATGCAGTGCTGACGACACCCAGCTCTAGCTCACCACCACTTCTCTCGATCCTTCTACGGTCTCTAAATTGTCAGACTGCTTGTCCGACATCCAGTACTGGATGAGCAGATATTTTCTCCAATTAAATATTGGGAAGACCGAAGCCATTGTCTTCGGTCCCCGCCAGGAACTCTGTTCCCTAGCTACCAACTCCATCCCTCTCCCTAGCATCTGTCTGAGGCTGAACCAGACTGTTCGCAAACTTGGTGTCATATTTGACCCTGAAATGAGGTTCCAACCACAAATCCGCGGCATAACTAAGACCGCCTATTTCCACCTCCGTAACATCGCCCGTCTCCGCCCTTGCCTCAGCTCATCTGCTGCAGACACCCTCATCCATGCCTTTGTTACCTCTAGACTTGACTATTCCAACGCACTCCTGGCTGGCCTCCCACATTCCACCCTATGTAAACTTGAGACCATCCAAATCTCAGCTGCCCGAGTCCTAACTCACACCAAGTCCCGTTCACCCATCACCCCTGTGCTCGCTGACCTACATTGGCTCCCGGTTAAGCAGCACCTCGATTTTAAAATTCTCATCCTTGTTTTCAAATCCCTCCATGGCCTCACCCATCCCTATCTCTGTAACCTCCTCCAGCCCGACAACCGCCCCCCCCCCCCCCCCACCGGCGAGATATCTGCACGCCTCTAATTCTCCCCTCTTGAGCATTCCTGATTATAATCGCTCAACCACTGGCGGCCGTGCCTTCAGCTGCCTAGGCCCTAAGCTCTGGAATTCCCTCCCTAAACCTCTCCGCCTCGCTACCTCTCTTTTCTCATTTAAGACGTTTTACCACTTTAAAGGTGCTATATAAATACAAGTTGTTGTTGTAGGTTAGGAACACAGGGAAAGGAGGAGACCATTCAGCCCCTTGAGCCCATCCTGCCATTCAGTTAGATCATGGCTGATCTGTATCTTAACTCCATTTACACATCTTGGTTCCATAACCCTTAATAGCCTTGCCTAACAAAAATCTATAAATCTCATTTTTGAGATTTTCAACTGACCCCGAGCCTCAACAGATTTTTGGGGGAAGAGAGTTCCAGATTTCCACTAACCTTTGTGTGAAGAAGTGCTTCCTGACATCACCCCTGAATAGTTCTAATTTTGAGGCTCAGCTCCATTGTTCTGGACTCCTCCACCAGAGAAAATAGTTTCTTTTTGTCTACCTCATCAAATTCTTTCATCATCTTTAACATTTCAGTTAAATCACAGCTAAATCTTCTATACTCAACAACAACAACTTGCATTTATAGAACGCCTTTAACATAGTAAAACGTCCCAAGGAGCTTCACAGGGGTGCTAAGTTTCCTACATTACAATAGTGACGACATTTCAAAAGTACTTCATTGGCTGTAAAGCACTTAGGACGTCCTGAGGTCATGAAAAGTGCTGTATAATTGCAAGTCTTCCTTTTTTTTCCCTTTTTACATGGTTTTAGCTGGTTAAACTCCTGCTGACATTTGGCTTTGCCAGTCTGTAACTAAGCTCTCTGGATCTGGGCAACTGGGGTGTGTCCCCCGATGGGGAGAAGGATGGTCTCTGGTGCAGTTCCTCTAGGGGCACCAGGCCCCACAGAACAACAAGACTGATCCCCAGTGTTAGCGGGATCAGCTGTGAGGGATGGCTCGACAAGTTCTTTAACCTTACAAGGGAGACATCTCCGAGGGGACCTTATAGAAGTGTACAAGATACCTAACCCGAGAGAGAAAGTAATTCCAGAACCTGGACGGGAGGGTCCAGGTTCAGGTTACAATTTAAGGACAGACACCAGGAAGTATTTCTTTACACAGGGTGGGAGGAGGGGTGTTGCGGGGTTGAATGGGTTCCTAGGAAGGGTGGCTGAGGCCAGGGTATATATAACAAGCTGTTAGCTGTTGTAATAGGAAGACTCTGGAAGGATGGGATCCAATGAGCCAAGAACGATTCTTGTTATCGGTGAATATGTAGGACTGCGTGACAATTCAGAAGAATATTCTTTTCCTATAATCCAATGGGGGGAATAACAGGCGAATAGATGGAATTGGATATATACAGGAAAAGGAAAAATTTGCACGGCTATGGAGAAAGAGCTGTAAAATGGGACTAGTTGGATCGCTCTTTCAAAGAGCCGGCACAGGCACGATGGGCCAAATGGCCTCCTTCTGCGCTGTGAGTTTCTATGAGGATTGGAAGAGAGAGAAAGGAGAAATGCAGACGTGGCTCGTCAAGTGAGGTATCGCCTCACCGAGAATTGGAAGATTGTAATGACAACAGATTGGCGCACACATGAAAAACTAACAATCTCTAGGATATTCCACGCACAAAACTGCAACTTACAGCTGAACAACTATTTGTAAAACCAAGATCTTTTAAGCTTCCCCTCGGGGTGACTGGGCCTCGAAGGGCCCGTTGCCGTGGTGATGAGCGTTAGGCACATGTAGCTTGTGCCTCACCTGCCAAAATAATGATCACCAACCTCCACTGGAGAAAAGAGAAAGAAAGGCAGGGATTAAACCAGAACCTTCCCTCATAGGGGTCTGGAAGATTAATTGGGAGCTCTCGTTCCTATGGTGGGTCAGATGGAGCACCGCTGAGGAGTGAGGAGGACCTTGGCAGCACTTGGAAGCCAACCCTAAAAGGGGCTAAAAAAGAAATGAAGACTTTCATTTGTATCATGCCTTTAATGACCTCAGGATGTCCCAAACCGCTTCACAGCCAATGAAGTACTTTAGAAGTGTGATCACTGTTTTAATGTAGGAAACGCGGCAGCCAATTTATGTCCAGCAAGGTCCCGTAAACAGCAATGAGATAATGACCAGATAATCTGTTATTTAGTGGTGTTGGTTGAGGGATAAATATTGGTCAGGACACCGGGGAGAACGCCCCTGCTCTTCTTGGAAATAGCTCCGTAGGATATTTTACTTCCACCTGAGGGGGCAAATGGGACCTTGGTATAACGTCTCATTCGAAAGACGGCACCTGCGACAGTGCAGCACTCCCTCAGTACGGCACTGGGAGTGTCAGCCTAGATTTTGCGTTCAAATCTCTGGAATGGGACTTGAACCCACAAACTTCTGACTCAAAGGCCAGAGTGCTACCAACTAAGGTGCTATCTGAAAGTCTGGTGCACATATCTCCAGGCAAATGGCTATGCTAAAATATCCCCAGAAATTCACAATGGACAAGAAACAGCAACCAACTGAACACAGGAACTTCTGCTATTCCTACTGAAGCGGCCATCTGCAATTTAAATCATCTTGAACATTCAAAAAAATGCTCTCTGTTCTCTCAATCAGCAGCCATCGACTTTTCTCTAATTAAAAATTAACTGAGTTACATCTACACATCTGTAACAGTTTCTTTGAGCTAATTTGAAATGAATGAAGTGTCCTCCCTCTCCCAGTTATTGAACAGCCTGAAGAAGCAAGGAACACATACGATTAAATCTCCGAGCAAAGCTCCTCTTATAGCTCAAAGAAAGACAGACTTGCATTTATATAGCACCTTTCACAACCTCAGGACGTCCCAAAGCGCTTTATAGCCAATGAAGTACCTTTGAAGTGTAGTCACTGTTGTAATGTAGGAAACGTGGCAGCCAATTGGTGCGCAGCAAGATCCCACAAACAGCAATGTGATAATGGTAGTTATGATAATGACAGTAGTTAAACGTCCCAAGGCACTTCACGGGAGTGTTCGCAAACAAAATTTGACACCAAGCCACATAAAGAGATATTATGACAGGTGACCAAAATCTTGGTCAAAGAGTTAGGTTTTAAGGAGAGTCTTAAAGGAGGAGCGAGAGGTGGAGAGGTTTAGGGCGGGAACTCCAGAGCTTAAGCCCTAGGTAGCTGAAGGCACAGTTGTCAATGGTGGTGCAATGGAAATCAGAAATGCGCAAGCAGTGCAGAGATCTCGGAGGGTTGTAGGACTGGAGGAGGTTACAGAGATAGGGAGGGGTGAGGCCACGGAGGGATTTGAAAATAAGGCTGAGAATTTTAAAAAGGAGGCGTTGCCGGACCGGGGAACAATGAAGGGCAGCTAGCCGACCTTTATTCTCTGAGCTCGGGCATGCAAAATGGCCAATCGGAGTGAAGCAATGGGATTGTAATCCAGACAGAATTATCACCAGCAGGGGAGGAGGGGAGCGGAAAATAAACAAATGACCACCCCCGCCCAGAAAATTCTTGATTCTGCCCTCGCTCCTGAATTTTATTTGGCGAGGGGTCAAAACTTTAAAAACAAGGAAGGGCAGCTTGAGGCAATGAGTCTGAGTGTCTCATCACCACAACACTGAGGCCTTCAAAAAGAAAGTCATTAGTCACTTAAATCTTTAAGTAGTTTATTGCTTGTGCACATTACATTAAACTCACGCTCTGAGCTCCCATTTTGTAATGAATTATGTGTGTCCGGCGAGATGATAATGATTTCCTGTCTCTGTAATGAGCGATGAGGGCCTTGGATTGCAAATCGGGTGGCGTAGAATTCTGCTAAGGTCCCCCGGGACAGATAGTAATGAGTGACAGGGAGCAGATTCATGGGCGATATTAATCAGCTGGTCAGTGCTAGCGTGACGAATCCGCTGCTAATACAAGTGCAGTGACTGATGAGACAGGAGGCAACAGTCGCGAGTTGATTGGCTTAACCTCAGCAGAGCTAGTGCAAGGTTCTGTTCTTAAACCTGACACTGTTTGTGACACAATCCTTGGAGTGTCCACTCAGCTGCACTCCTGTGTCTGTAACAGTTAAAAATAACCCAGGTTAAATATTAATATAGCACCTTTCACGACCTCAGGACATCCCAAAACACTTTACAGCCAATTAAGTACTTTTGACGTGTTCTAATGTTGGAAACACAGCAGCCAATTTGCGCACAGCAAGCTCCCACAAACAGCAATGCAATTAAGACCAGATAATCTGTTTTAGGGGTGTTGATTGAGGGATTAATGTTGGCCAGGACACCGGTGAAACTCCCTTGCTCTCCTTCGAAATAATACCGTGGGGTCTAATACGTCCACCTGAGAGGTCGGAAGAGGCCTCGGTTTAACGTCTCATTCGAAAGACGGCACCTCTGAAACTGCAGCACTTCCCCACTGCATTTATGTAACCCTAGAAGATGCTGCCCTGTACATTATAGGTCTCTATATTAATTATCCGCAAAATGAAAAAAAATTGTTAAAATATTATTGCAGGGGTTCTCGGTCATGGTTAGATTGAAGAGGGGAGTCTGAAATCTGTAAAAGATCGCTGCAGCGACGATGAAGGTATGAACATACGGAAATGACAGGCAGGAAAAGATCCACCAGTCCATCTAGCCTGCCCCATAGAGTTGTGATGCCTCATGCATCACGATACAGAAGTTCCCAATCCCCCCCAGAACAACGTCATTTCTTGGGAAAGACGAGGTAGCAGCTGTCGTTGCTAAGATACCACTACGACAACAACAACTTGCATTTATATAGCGCCTTTAACACAGTAAAACGTTCTGAGGTGCTTCACAGGAGCGTTATTTGACAAAATTTGACACCGAGCCACATAGGAGATATTAGGACAGTCGACCAAAAGATCGGTTAAAGAGGTAGGTTTTAAGGAGGGTCTTAAAGGAGGAGAGAGAAGTGGAGAGTGGAAAGGTTTAGGGAGGGAAGTCCAAAACTCAGGGCCTCGACAGCTGAAGGCACAGCCGACAATATTGGATCGATTAAAATCGGGGATGCACAAGAGGCCAGAATTGGAGGAACGCAGAGATCTCAGAGGGTTGTAGGGCTGGAGGAGATTACAGAGACAGGGAGGGGGTGAAGCCATGGAGGGATTTGAAAACAAGGATGAGAATTTTAAAAATCAAGACGTTGCCGGACCAGGAGCCAATGTGGGTCAGCGAGCACAGGGGTCACAATTTTAAGTTGTATACGGTCAGATCTAGGTTAGATGTCACGAGCAACGTTGCTCTAAACTGCGCGTCCCGTTAAATGGACCACGCGCCCCAAAGAAAATTAGGGGGAACATTGGTCAGGAGGTGGTTCTTTTCCCAGGGAATAGTCAACCTGTGGAACAGGCTGCCGGCTCGTGCGGTTTGCTGAATTCCTTCAAGCGAGAGCGGGACCTGTTTCTGGCTGGGGCGGAGATCACCTCTTACAAGAGGCATGACATTAATCAGGGCCAGAGTGGTCTCCTGGACTTGTTTCGATCGCCTAAGGAGAATTTCCCAGAATCTTTTTCCCCAAATTGGCCTGGGTTTTTTTTTAAATCTGGTAAATCTGGGGTGGGGCGAGTCTATATTGTGGCACACAAGGTATCACAAATTGTGTGGAACAGGCTGGATGGACCAGAGGGTCTTTTCCTGTCCGTCATTTTTCGTATAAATTCGTATCGTGGTGGGAATTGAGTCCAGAAGGGCGCCACGGAGTCAAATCGTGAGACACAGAACTGGGAAGCTCCAGGGGCAGAACCAGAAAGGGGGGGGGGGGGGGGGGGGTGGAGGGAGTAAAAGCAGGGAGACTGCAATTATAGAACGGGAATACGGAGCACGAAAAACAGGAAATCACAGAAAGAGCCACACGGACCGAAACATTAACACGAAAGAAAGTCAGGGGTCAAAACAACAACGGGCAAGCAGTGGGAAATAAATAGAAAACTGCATTTAATTACTCCACGGAGAGATTAAAAAACTGGGACAGAAAAACAGAAAAGGCAGCAATGTCAAACAAAGAAGAAACGAAACAGGGAGAAAGAGAAAAGAGAGAGAAAGGAAATAAAATACAGAACGACAGGCAGTTGTAAAAGAGGGAGATTAAAGGCGAAAGAAAGCAAGCTTTCTCATTACAGAAAGAAATAAATGGAACTGCAGAGTCAGACTTCACATACATTCTTATTAAAACTCGAGATCAACATCTATCCTGCTGAACAGACGGAATTCACAATTACATTGAGTAACCCTTACACTACTGCATAAACAGCAGCTCTGTAGATTTACATAGTTCATAACCCGGAAGAGGAATAAAGAACTTGCATTTCTATAGTGTCTTTCACGTCCCACCGGACGTCCCAAAGCACTTTACAGCCAATGAAGTACTTTTTTGAAGTGTGGTCACTGTTGTAATGTAGGAAACGCGGCAGCCAATTTGCGCACAGCAAGGTCCCACAAACAGCAACGAGATAAATGACCAGATAATCTAACTTAGTGATGTGGGTTGAGGGATAAATATTGGCCAGAACACCAGGGAGAACTCCCCTGCTCTTCTTCGAATAGTGCCATGGGAACGTTTACATTCACCTGAGAGGGCAGATGGGGCCTCAGTTTAACGTCTCATCCGAAAAATGGCACCTCCGATAGTGCAGCACTCCCTCAGTACTGCACTGGAGTGTCAGCTCATATCTCTGGAGTAGAACATGAACCCAAGACCTTCTGACCAAGAGGCAAGAGAGCCACAGCTGACACCTTAACTATCACAAGGTACAAGGATTAAGCAGAGTTGGAAACTATGCTCTAGCACCGAGTTATCTATTCTCTAGTAAAAACAGCTATCTATTCTTGGATTGGTCTGTGTTCTATAGATTGCTGGCTTGCTCTTTAGTCTATAGATCTGTGGCTTGCTGCTTAATGTGTGGCTGATTTTCCACATCATGGCAAACCCCAGATGTTCCAAAGAAGGTATTTATCTAAAATCTATAAACTAGCAACTTTCCTTGTTTGTAAACACTTCATCTACACTTTACAATGCAGAACTAAAACCCTTCAGGGGAGGTTATTCCGATATATTGGGCTGTCTGTAATAAGATTATAGAGAAACATCACCTTTCCCCATTGTACTCCAGTCTTCCTAATGAGTACATACATCGCTGACTGTAGGCTGAGAGTCAGAGGATGGGAAATAGCGTAGGCTCATGGACTGGGGGCGGAGGGGACTGAGGGGTCTCGTACATGGGGTGTAGGGGACTGAGGGGTCTCGTACTCGGGGTGTAGGGGACTGAGGGGTGGCTCGTACTCGGGGTGTAGGGGACTGAGGGTCTCGTACTCGGGGTGTAGGGGACTGAGGGGTCTCGTACATGGGGTGTAGGGGACTGAGGGTCTTGTACTCGGGGTGTAGGGGACTGAGGGGTGGCTCGTACTCGGGGTGTAGGGGACTGAGGGTCTTGTACTCGGGGTGTAGGGGACTGAGGGTCTTGTACTCGGGGTGTAGGGGACTGAGGGGTGGCTCGTACTCAGGGTGTAGGGGACTGAGGGTCTCGTACTCGGGGTGTAGGGGACTGAGGGTCTCGTACTCGGGGTGTAGGGGACTGAGGGTCTCGTACTCGGGGTGTAGGGGACTGAGGGGTCTTGTACTCGGGGTGTAGGGGACTGAGGGGTCTCGTACTCGGGGTGTAGGGGACTGAGGGGTCTCGTACTCGGGGTGTAGGGGACTGAGGGTCTCGTACTCGGGGTGTAGGGGACTGAGGGTCTCGTACTCGGGGTGTAGGGGACTGAGGGGTGGCTCGTACTCGGGGTGTAGGGGACTGAGGGGTGGCTCGTACTCGGGGTGTAGGGGACTGAGGGTCTCGTACTCGGGGTGTAGGGGACTGAGGGTCTTGTACTCGGGGTGTAGGGGACTGAAGGGTCTCGTACTCGGGGTGTAGGGGACTGAGGGTCTCGTACTCGGGGTGTAGGGGACTGAGGGGTCTTGTACTCGGGGTGTAGGGGACTGAGGGTCTTGTACTCGGGGTGTAGGGGACTGAAGGGTCTCGTACTCGGGGTGTAGGGGACTGAAGGGTCTCGTACTCGGGGTGTAGGGGACTGAAGGGTCTTGTACTCGGGGTGTAGGGGACTGAGGGGTCTTGTACTCGGGGTGTAGGGGACTGAGGGTCTTGTACTCGGGGTGTAGGGGACTGAGGGGTGGCTCGTACTCGGGGTGTAGGGGACTGAGGGGTGGCTCGTACTCGGGGTGTAGGGGACTGAGGGTCTTGTACTCGGGGTGTAGGGGACTGAGGGGTCTCGTACTTGGGGTGTAGGGGACTGAGATGTCTTGTACTCGGGGTGTAGGGGACTGAAGGGTCTCGTACTCGGGGTGTAGGGGACTGAAGGGTCTTGTACTCGGGGTGTAGGGGACTGAGGGGTGGCTCGTACTCGGGGTGTAGGGGACTGAGATGTCTTGTACTCGGGGTGTAGGGGACTGAGGGGTCTTGTACTCGGGGTGTAGGGGACTGAGATGTCTTGTACTCGGGGTGTAGGGGACTGAGGGGTCTTGTACTCGGGGTGTAGGGGACTGAAGGGTCTCGTACTCGGGGTGTAGGGGACTGAGATGTCTTGTACTCGGGGTGTAGGGGACTGAGGGTCTTGTACTCGGGGTGTAGGGGACTGAAGGGTCTCGTACTTGGGGTGTAGGGGACTGAAGGGTCTCGTACTCGGGGTGTAGGGGACTGAGGGGTGGCTCATACTCGGGGTGTAGGGGACTGAGATGTCTTGTACTCGGGGTGTAGGGGACTGAGGGGTCTCGTACTCGGGGTGTAGGGGACTGAGGGTCTCGTACTCGGGGTGTAGGGGACTGAGGGGTCTTGTACTCGGGGTGTAGGGGACTGAGGGTCTTGTACTCGGGGTGTAGGGGACTGAGGGGTGGCTCATACTCGGGGTGTAGGGGACTGAGGGGTCTCGTACTCGGGGTGTAGGGGACTGAGATGTCTCGTACTCGGGGTGTAGGGGACTGAGGGTCTCGTACTCGGGGTGTAGGGGACTGAGATGTCTTGTACTCGGGGTGTAGGGGACTGAAGGGTCTCGTACTCGGGGTGTAGGGGACTGAGGGGTCTCGTACTCGGGGTGTAGGGGACTGAGGGGTCTTGTACTCGGGGTGTAGGGGACTGAAGGGTCTCGTACTCGGGGTGTAGGGGACTGAGGGGTCTTGTACTCGGGGTGTAGGGGACTGAAGGGTCTCGTACTCGGGGTGTAGGGGACTGAGGGTCTTGTACTCGGGGTGTAGGGGACTGAGGGTCTTGTACTCGGGGTGTAGGGGACTGAGGGGTCTTGTACTCGGGGTGTAGGGGACTGAAGGGTCTCGTACTCGGGGTGTAGGGGACTGAGGGTCTTGTACTCGGGGTGTAGGGGACTGAGGGTCTTGTACTCAGGGTGTAAGGGTCTATAGGGGTTGTACTTGGGTTGTAGGGTACCAGGGGTGGTATTTGGGGCACTGAGGGTTTTGTACATCTCCTTTTTTTGGCTCGATGCCAATGTCTATCTGATTACGCTCCTGTGACGTGCTTGGGATGTTTTCCTACTTTAAAGGCGCCATATAAATACAAGTTGTTGTTGAATTGTAAGAGCCAGAGATACAAGACTAGCAATTGGGATGCTGGTCAGGTACCATTACCGCCATGTTGTTTGCCTCCCTCTACTTTCAATTGATGTGAACCACACCAGCCTTCGAGCTGTGGGCCCCTGACCCTGGCAGGGATACAGCTGAGGAGACAGGGCTGGCACATCCTGGGTGCGCTGGAAGATGTAAACAGATGGCATTTCTGTTCCTTGATCTGACGTTCACTCAGCACGGCGACAGACAACTAACAGAGGAGAAACTCATAACCGTGCCAATCCAATTTCTCGACATATGGCAGCATGCTGAAACCAGGCTCCACTCTGCCTCGAGAAAACTCATCTGAACAGCGGCTGCCTTCACTCATTACTGTGGATTCTGCACTGCGGGGGAAGAGGAACAGCATTGACTTCAGCACTTCTATCACTGCAATATGTCACAGCAAAATACTTGCGATGTACCAGCCTGAATTAGGGTTGCAGCTGTGTAAGAGCATCCCATAAAAATAATTAAAAACGTCCTCGCTTTTCCCAAAAGCTCACTTTGTAAATTCAGTGTGCAAGAAAGTGCTTATTTGCAACTTGTTTCAGGGTTTGTTGTAAACAGGGTCAGGCTTGGATGCGAGGCCTCTACACTGACATAGTCTGCTGACACTCACTGCCCAGAATTTCTACTTAAAAAAAAATGAATAAACAGACTTGCATTTATATAGTACCTTACACATCCTAATGATGTTGGTTGAGGCATAAATGTTGGACCAGGACACCGAGGAGAACTCCCCAGCTCTTCTACGAAATAGGGCCATGGGATCTTTTACGTCCACCTGAGGGCAGACGGGGCGTCGGTTTAACGTCTCATCTGAAAGACGGCACCTCCGACAGTGCAGCACTCCCTCAGTACCGCACTGGGAGCGTCGGCCTCGATTGCATGCTCAAGTCTCTGGAGTGGGACTTAAACCCACGACCTTCTGACTCAGAAGCGAGAAGGCGGACACTTACTCGGACATGGTAGCTGAGGAAACCAGTGTCAGTGCAACCACGGCGTAGAGAGAGCCAAGATCTTTAGAGGAAGGAGGAAATTAGAGAAAAAAAAATCTCAAGTCCTTCTCCCGAAAGTTTCCATGTTTCTGCGTAGTGAATACCGCAGAGCAGGCAAGAATCTCCAAGAACAGAATAACTAAGGACAAACAGAGACTGTTAAATAGATTTTCTGCTCATCCTGATGTCTGTATTTACAGTGTTCTCAAAGTTAAAGCAATTAACAACACTGCGAGCTTGTCTTCCTTACTCGACTAAATATCTATTAACAATCAATAGCTTCGAGCTTCATATTCTCCATCACCTGCACTGAAGTGTCTAATTACTCTACTTGACTTAAAAATACAAAATTACTGTACTAGCCTAACCCAGAGCTGTGGCCATTAAAGAGGAACATCACATTCCAGAAATGGAAAAAAACTCAGGAAATGGGGGAGGAAATCCCAGATATGCTGACTCTGACAGAACCAGCAGATTTTCCTTCTGTCAAAAGTGGACCAATTTTAACCAAAGCCTTCTCATCATCAGTTACTTTCTCATCCTGCTGTGTTTGAAAATGGGGAACGATTACAGGGAATAACGGAGATCAAAGGGAGATTACACAGGGAATAACGGAGATCGAAGGGAGATTAGACAGGGATTAACGGAGATCGAAGGGAGATTAGACAGGAATTAACGGAGATCGAAGGGAGATTAGACAGGGAATAACGGAGATCGAAGGGAGATTAGACAGGGAATAACGGAGATCGAAGGGAGATTAGACAGGGATTAACGGAGATCGAAGGGAGATTAGACAGGGAATAACGGAGATCGAAGGGAGATTAGACAGGGAATAACGGAGATCGAAGGGAGATTAGACAGGGAATAACGGAGATCGAAGGGAGATTAGACAGGGATTAACGGAGATCGAAGGGAGATTAGACAGGGAATAACGGAGATTAGACAGGGATTAACGGAGATCGAAGGGAGATTAGACAGGGAATAACGGAGATCGAAGGGAGATTAGACAGGGAATAACGGAGATCGAAGGGAGATTAGACAGGGAATAACGGAGATCGAAGGGAGATTAGACAGGGAATAACGGAGATCGAAGGGAGATTAGACAGGGATTAACGGAGATCGAAGGGAGATTAGACAGGGAATAACGGAGATTAGACAGGGATTAACGGAGATCGAAGGGAGATTAGACAGGGAATAACGGAGATCGAAGGGAGATTAGACAGGGAATAACGGAGATCGAAGGGAGATTAGACAGGGAATAACGGAGATCGAAGGGAGATTAGACAGGGAATAACGGAGATCGAAGGGAGATTAGACAGGGAATAACGGAGATCGAAGGGAGATTAGACAGGGAATAACGGAGATCGAAGGGAGATTAGACAGGGAATAACGGAGATCGAAGGGAGATTAGACAGGGAATAACGGAGATCGAAGGGAGATTAGACAGGGAATAACGGAGATCGAAGGGAGATTAGACAGGGAATAACGGAGATCGAAGAGAGATTAGACAGGGAATAACGGAGATCGAAGGGAGATTAGACAGGGAATAACGGAGATCGAAGGAAGATTAGACAGGGAATAACGGAGATCGAAGGGAGATTAGACAGGGAATAACGGAGATCGAAGGGAGATTAGACAGGGAATAACGGAGATCGAAGGGAGATTAGACAGGGAATAACGGAGATCGAAGGGAGATTAGACAGGGAATAACGGAGATCGAAGGGAGATTAGACAGGGAATAACGGAGATCGAAGGGAGATTACACAGGGAATAACGGAGATCGAAGGGAGATTAGACAGGGAATAACGGAGATCGAAGGGAGATTACACAGGGAATAACGGAGATCGAAGGGAATTACACAGGGAATAACGGAGATCGAAGGGAGATTAGACAGGGAATAACGGAGATCGAAGGGAGATTAGACAGGGAATAACGGAGATCGAAGGGAGATTAGACAGGGAATAACGGAGATCGAAGGGAGATTAGACCGGGAATAACGGAGATTAGACAGGGATTAACGGAGATCGAAGGGAATTACACAGGGAATAACGGAGATCGAAGGGAATTACACAGGGAATAACGGAGATCGAAGGGAATTACACAGGGAATAACGGAGATCGAAGGGAATTACACAGGGAATAACGGAGATCGAAGGGAGATTAGACAGGGAATAACGGAGATCGAAGGGAGATTAGACAGGGAATAACGGAGATCGAAGGGAGATTAGACAGGGAATAACGGAGATCGAAGGGAGATTAGACAGGGAATAACGGAGATCGAAGGGAGATTAGACAGGGAATAACGGAGATCGAAGAGAGATTAGACAGGGAATAACGGAGATCGAAGGGAGATTAGACAGGGAATAACGGAGATCGAAGGGAATTACACAGGGAATAACGGAGATCGAAGGGAGATTAGACAGGGAATAACGGAGATCGAAGGGAGATTAGACAGGGAATAACGGAGATCGAAGGGAATTACACAGGGAATAACGGAGATCGAAGGGAGATTAGACAGGGAATAACGGAGATCGAAGAGAGATTAGACAGGGAATAACGGAGATCGAAGGGAGATTAGACAGGGAATAACGGAGATCGAAGGGAGATTAGACAGGGAATAACGGAGATCGAAGGGAGATTAGACAGGGAATAACGGAGATCGAAGGGAGATTACACAGGGAATAACGGAGATCGAAGGGAGATTACACAGGGAATAACGGAGATCGAAGGGAGATTAGACAGGGAATAACGGAGATCGAAGGGAGATTAGACAGGGAATAACGGAGATCGAAGGGAGATTAGACAGGGAATAACGGAGATCGAAGGGAGATTAGACAGGGAATAACGGAGATCGAAGGGAGATTAGACAGGGAATAACGGAGATCGAAGGGAGATTAGACAGGGAATAAAGGAGATCGAAGGAAGATTACACAGGGAATAACGGAGATCGAAGGGAGATTAGACAGGGAATAACGGAGATCGAAGGGAGATTAGACCTGGAATAACGGAGATCGAAGGGAGATTAGACAGGGAATAACGGAGATCGAAGGGAGATTAGACAGGGAATAACGGAGATCGAAGGGAGATTAGACAGGGAATAACGGAGATCGAAGGGAGATTAGACAGGGAATAACGGAGATCGAAGGGAGATTAGACAGGGAATAACGGAGATCGAAGGGAGATTACACAGGGATTAACGGAGATCGAAGGGAGATTAGACCTGGAATAACGGAGATCGAAGGGAGATTAGACAGGGAATAACGGAGATCAAAGGGAGATTACACAGGGAATAACTGATTTTGGGAAGCAATTACACAGAATAACAAACAGCAGGAATGATTATGGAGAATCATGGACAGGGAGAAATGATTATATAGTATTAACAGGTAGTAGGGAATTATTACAGGGAATAATGGACTGCATGCTATGATTACACAAGAGAAAAACCATTAGCGCGCAGTAATTCATTGCAATTGCTCCCTGCTGTGACCTTCGCAGGACCTCACCTGAGATATTTAAAAGAAGATTAAAACTGCCAATCCTCAGCACCAACATCCTCATCATCTCAACAAGCACAAAGACAAATGAGACCAAGGGCAAGGTTGGGACAGGACAGGAGAGGTGGGGAAAGAAAGACATATTTATATAGCGCCTCATCACATCTCTCCTAATGTCTCAAATCGGTCCACCAATGCCCTGAATTTAAGATTCTCATCCTGGTGTTCAAATCCCTCCATGGGATCTCTGTAACCTCCTCCAGCCCTACAATCCTCTGAGATCTCTGCACTCCTCCAATTCTGGCCTCTTGTGCATCCCTTACTTCCTTCACTCCACACCGGCGGCCGTGCCTTCAGCTACCTAGGGCCTAAGCTCTGGAATTCCCTCCCTACACCTCTCCGCCTCTCTCTCCTCCTTTAAAGACCCTCCTTAAACCTACCTCTTTGACCAAGCTTTTGGTCACCTGTCCTAATGTCTCCTTCTTTGGCTCGCTGTCAATTTTTGTCTAATTACACTCCTATGAAGCGCCGTGGGACGTTTTACTACATTAAAGGCGCTATGTAAATGCAAGTTGTTGCTGCTTCACATACAGTTAATTATTATTAAGTGTAGTCACTGTTGTGGCAAACTCAGCAGTCAAATTACACACAGTAACGAGACGAAGGACCAGTGAATCTATTCAGTGGTATTGGTCGAGGGTGGGATTCTTGCCAAGGCACCAGAACTCACTGCTCCTCTCCGTTGAGACTTCACCTCCCGCCTAGAAGAAGCGGTTCAGGCGGAGCCTCGGTTTAATGGGCCAAATCTTGGTGGAAAATTAACGGTGCGTTCATGACGCATGCTGTTATTAATGCGTAAATTGGCCAGCATGTTCAGGGGATTACGAGATACGTCGTGAGTTGTGAATCTCCAGAACTTGCTGGTCGATTTACGCCACTCCACTCTTTGATTCGCACACACAGCATTTCGCCCTTAGCCTCCCCGTTATTTTTAAGAACTCGATGGATTTGCACATTGATTGCCTCATTAAACTCGCCAAAGAAAGGTAGGGCTGAAACTTAACAGTGCAAGTGCCTTTTTAACGACATAATTGTTAATGCAATGCCAATTTAAACTGTTCAATCTCATTCCTGCATGTAGTGAATTATTGTTAGAGATTTAAAAAGTGGCAAGTTCCCTTGTTTTTTTTATTTTTTTCTTACTTTTCTTGGGGTTTTTTCTCTCTCTTTCTGTACCTAATTTGACGCTAATTCACCCTCTTTCTTTCCCCGTCATTCCTGTTTCTTTCACTATCCTTAAATCTCATTGTTTAAGGCGATAGATGGCTGGTCCAGTCGTTCAGCAAGGTCCCAGATGCCCGGTTGCCCTCGCCGCACCGTTATCTGCTCGCACTCCCAGCAAGTTACGACCCAAAAAGATTTGAAGCTGAAGGGTACAGAAAAGAAAGTCTAACTAACGGCGTACGCCACGAGATGCCCCGTTCCAGCAAGATCTAGCCCACTGGCTTCTCCAAAGAATGAGGGTAATGAGGAGGCGAGGGTGAGGGGGTCAAGAGCTTGGTGCACAGGGCGATCAACATTACAGCTGCTAACACACCGCGATAAACCGACAAGCCCGAGATTCTTTAGGACACCAAAGTTGCAATAACACAAGAACACGGTTACATGAGAAAAAAACGCTAGTCACTGCTGGCAAGGTAGCTTCAGACAGTTGCCTGATGAGCAGATGGCCTACCCTCCCCTTCTTCCTTTCCTGCGTATCATTCCCACAGGAGTCTGCTGATGAAATGCACCGTCTTGTTATTCTGAAATTCACTGCTATTAGGTGTCACTGCTACTAATTCATAAACACTGCAGATAAAGGTCGTCAAACAGGGACAATTGTCAAGACTGACAACTTTATACTCTCGCAGCTGATGATCACACGCAGCCCTGACTACCTTTTAATTAATGTCAAACGTCTTGTTATGACTGATGTTTAAAAATGAGAAGGGAAAATTGGATATCAGGCCATTGTTGGCAGCTATCCATGCTATTAATCTGATATACAACTCCTTTTAATTCTACGACTTTGCAGTTATTGACAAAGTTACAGACTTAGTCGCAACGTGAAAAGACATAATTACCCATGGAGTTGATAGCATCCAAGGTACCAGTGATTAAAATCTTCCAAATGACTATTTTACAGTCTAATTAATTACTGGATTGTTGATTGTGAAATTCTGTGAACAGTTTAAATTAATGCCTCCCCCACTGGAAGCTTGGCTGGTGGACTTGCAGGTCCAGTGTAGAACATGAATTGCTCATTAAAAAAGGGCAATGTTTGGCTTTTTGGCTTCACCTCCATTAACCCTTCTCAGCCCAGGTGTCTAGAGAAGCTGTGTTTCTCGTCAACTCTCTCCTCCCTTCACCTCACCTAAAAGGGTGCCATGACCAGTCTCATGGGTGCCAGCAGCCCTCTGGTTCCTTGCCTAAGTGACCTCATCTAGTGCCCATCGGCAGACTATGGAAGGCATCACATCCAAGTCTGATCTCGTCCTCGGTCGACAACAACAACAACAACTTGCATTTATATTGCGCCTTTAACATAGTAAAACGTCCCAAGGCGCTTCACAGGAGCGATTATCAAATAAAATTTGACTCCGAGCCACATAAGGAGATATTAGGGCAGGCGACTAAAATCTTGGTCAAAAAGGTGTTAAGGAGCGTCTTAAAGGAGGAGAGAGAGGTAGAGATACTGAGCGGCTTAGGGAGGGAATTCCAGAGTTTAGGGCCCAGGCAGCTGAAGGCACGGCTGCCAATGGTGGAGCGAAGAAAATCGGGGATGCGCAAGAGGCCAGAATTGGAGGGTTGTAGGGCTGGAGGAGTTTACAGAGATAGGAAGGGCCGAGGCCCTGGAGGAATTTGAAAACAAGTACATCGCTAACAGTAATGTATGGATTAAGCATCTGGGGAACATTCTAGTTGCTGGAGAGGAGTCGGTGGATTCTAAGTTGGTCAGTCGCATGCCTTTTTTTCTTAAAGTACCCTGGTTTGATCCAGTACTACAGTCACAATGTTTAGGGCTGTGTGTATTTTGAAGTATTGCCGAGAAATAAAGGGACACCGAGTAGTGAAAAACCTAATGAGCTTGTTGTGAATTGAAGACATGGTGACACAAGCCATGCTCCCTCTAAGCTGCGCTTTGCTCTGCTCGGCCGTTTCTTTTAGTGCGCGTACCATTTAAATTTCCGCGTATGCAGTTGAGCGGCCTGCACGGGACCATTGCCACTACTGCGCGGCCGCCCGGCCACACAGCTTAGAGGGAACATTGGACACAAGTGCCAACAACTGTGAAGTGAAGTTGAAAAGAAGACGCAATGTACAAATCAAAATGGATGTGCAAGGGATACCACTAGCTAGAAATAAATAAAAGAAAGACTTGCATTTATATCGCGCTTTTCACAACTACCGGACGTCCCAACGCGCTTTACAGCCAATGAAGTACTTTTTGACGTATAGTCACTGTTGTAATGTAGGAAACGCGGCAGCCAATTTGCGTACAGCAAGCTCCCACAAACAGCAATCGGATAATGATCAGATAATCTGCTTTAGTGATTGTTTGAGGGATAATTATTGGCCAGGACACCGGGTAGAACTCCTCTGCTCTTCTCCGAATAGTGCCATGGGATCTTTTACGTCTGCCCGAGAGGGAAGATGGGGCCTCGGTTTAACATCTCATCTGAAAGACGGCACCTCTGACAGTGCAGCACTCCCTCAGTACTAGATCTTTGTGCTCAAGTCCCTGGAGTGGGACTATGAACCCACAACCTTCTGACTCAGAGGCGAGTGTGCTACCAACTGAGCCACAGCTGACACATGGGAATACGTAGAAGTTACAACATGGAAATAAGTGCTATTTTTGACTGGAAATCCAGGAAAACAACTGCAAGAGGTTTTAAGCAAGGTGGGTGGAGAAGGGACTAGCAGCAGGCACAGAGCGAGGAGAAGTTTTAAGGGATGGAACACTCCTTACATGTGTTTCGCGATGAACCTGTTGATGAGTACATCACATTCCCATAGGATGTGGCGGAAAATTAAAAGGAAATATAGAAAGTTAAGAGGGAAGTTTGAGAATTTATTTGCCAATGAAGAAAGAATACTTTCCGAGAGAGACTTGGTCAACTCAAGGAACACCGTCACCACAAGCACTGCAGCAGTTCAAGGAGAAGCACGCCATCACTTTTTAGGGCAATCAGGGATTGGCAATAAATGAAGCCTTGACAGCGTCGCCCACATCCCAAGAACATATTTTTAGAAAATGAAGCAGGTGGTTAAAAATAAGTCGCGGCGCCGATTATATCATCAGACCATGACGTTTGTATGTTAATTAGGTGCCCCCCTGTTTTCAGGGAGTCTCGCGTGCTGTCTGCTGCCCAGACGCAGCAACACGGCAGGAGGAGCCGACTGGCCAGAAGAGGCCCAGGTAAGTTTTGCAACTTTGTCTGTTTTTAAGCTCCTTGTGGGCGAGGAGGAGCAGGAGTGCTCCCCCCGTTAGGCCTCACAATGAAGCCTTCGGCCCAATCGCAGCCCTGATCCCTCACACTCCCCCCCACCCTCCCTCACACAGCCCCAATCCTTCACACTCTCCCCACCCCACCCCCACTCCTGGTGGCCCCCTACCCCCCCGATCTCTCATCCCCCTCGATCGCAGCCCTGATCCCTCACACTCCCCGCACCACCCCCACACGGCCCCAATCCCTCACACTCTCCCCACCCACATCCCCATGCCTGGTGGCCCCGATCTCTCACACACCCCCTAACCCCCCTGATCTCTCTCATCCCCCTCGATCGCAGCCCTGATCCCTCACACTCCCCGCAACCTCCCCCCCCCCCGCCCCAATCCTTCACACTCTCCCCACCCCACCCCCACTCCTGGTGGCCCCCTACCCCCCCGATCTCTCATCCCCCTCGATTGCAACCCTGATCCCTCACACCCCCCCCCTATCTCTCACATCCCCCTCAATCGCAGCCCTGATCCCTCACACTCCCCGCACCCCCACCCCCCCCACCGCCGCCAACACGGCCCCAATCCCTCACACTCTCCCCACCCGCATCCCCATGCCTGGTGGCCCCGATCTCTCACACACCCCCTAACCCCCCTGATCTCTCACATCCCCCTCGATCGCAGCCCTGATTCCTCACACTACCCCCTCCCCCTCGATCACAGCCCAGATCCCTCACACTCCACTGCCCCCCCCCTCCCGCATCTCTCATGCTTTCCCCGCCCCCCCCAATCATGGCCCGGAGACATCCCCCCCTTCGCTTACTGACTGCTGGGGACCGTTCCCACAGGTCCTCCTCCTGCTAATTTCCACACCCGCCCACCGAGCAGGCAGTCAATCTGGCCAGGTGTCGGGTGAGAATCTGCAGTGATTTATTTCAATGCGTCCCTGCGGTTATGATGGGCAGGGCCTCCATGTCCCCGGCTTTACCAGGTTATTTGCCGACTGTCAGGCACCCGCGCACCCTCTCTGTTAATATCGGGGCCAACGTTTCCCATTCCCCCCATCAAGCACATCTCCCACAAAGTGTGTTGAGGAGTTACAACAGCATCGACCATAATTAGAATTAATGACCAAATGCAGGGTGCTCACTAATGGTGGATCAGAACCACCATTATTTGTACATATGACAGTAATAATTGGACATCTTTCCAGGAGCACCATAGCTCATGTTATTTATAGAAACTCTGCTGATTACCTAGATTAATGATACATAAATGAACTGCCATCACTTAGAATACATGAATTTGGGATTTCGAGATTTGATCCAAGCCACTGTTCATTAGCCATCCTCTGTCACTGTAAAGAAGCTCCAATTCGCTCTTGTCAAAGTGCTTTGAAGGTGGCGAGGAAGGGGGAAGAACACACACAAACTCTTCCCAGTGTCAGCGGAGAGACCTTAACTGACAGTCTCATAAAAACAAGCCATTCCCTTTTGCTAAAGTGATGGTAGGTCATTCTCTTCGGTCAGTGTGGGAGCGAGAGAGAAAGAAAGAACGAACGAAAAGAAAGTCTTGCATTTATATATCATATTTCACAGCCTCAGAACCTCCCAAAGCGCTTTACAGGCAATGGAGTGTAGTCACTGTTGTAATGTAGGAAACGTGGCAGCCAATTTGTGCACAGCAAGCTTTAACAAACAGCAATGTGATAATGACCAGATAATCTGTTTTTTTCCAGAGATGCTAGTTGAGGGATAAATGTTAGTAGCCCAGGACACCAGGAAGAACTCTCCTGCTCTTCTTCAAATAGCACCTTGGGAATCTTTTACGTCCACCCAAGAGGACAGACAGCTCTTTGAAAGTGTTCGTATGGCAACAGTTGTGAATGTTGGTGCAGAGCTTTTAGGGTAAATAAGACACATACCTACGGGCATTTGGCAACATAAAAACAGTGACGACACTTCAGAAATAATTTATTGGATGTGAAACATTTCGGGGCATCCAGAGTGCATGATATAGTGCTCTAGCCATGGCTCGGTGGGTAGCACTCTTGCCTCTGAGTGAGAAGGTCGTGGGTTCAAGTCTAACTGCAGAGACTTGAGCACATAATCTAGGCCGACACTCCCAGGGAAGTACTGAAGGAGCGCGGCACTGTCGGAGGTGCCGTATTTCAGGTGAGATGTTAAACTGGAGGCTCCATCTGCCCTCTGAGGTGGACGTAAAAGATCGCATGGCAATATTTCGGAGAGGTATTTCCCCACACGTTACTTTACCCGATCTCAATCCTGTATATTTTCCAAACCAGCCACACCAGGATGCATCAACCAACTGAACTTTTGGTGGAACCTGAACTGGTCATTCATTCATGTCATATGTGTTTGTGGGGTCTCGCTCTGTACATGTGGCTGTTGTGTTTGCCGACACAGCAGTCAGTGCAGTTCAAAGTAAGACATTGTAAGTGAAATACCTTGGGGTGTTTCTGTGAGATGTGATGAGATGCTACATAAATACAAGTCTTTCTTTACAAGCCACTACAACCCACACACTCTGCACCCAAGCTACCATTGGCTGAACAAAAGGTTCATCTTGAGGAAGAGTTCAAAAGCAGAGAACAGAATTTAAAAACGTGGAGACAATGGAGGACTGAAGTGGAACTGTTTCACAAAGAGATAAGATAGCAGGAAAGGTCATTCAAACAAATAGCACTCAGGGACTCAAGTGGCAAGCTAGATATGTTATTGGCAGGGAAAGAGAGAGAGAGAGAAAAGAGAGCGAGAAGAGATGAGAGAGATAAAGAGGTAATAGAGAGATAGAGATAATAGAGATAAAGGGATGAGATAAAAGAGATAGAGATAAAAGAGAGATAAGAGAGACAGATAATAGAGAGAGAGAGATAGAGATAATAGAGAGATAATAGAGAGATAAAGAGAGATAAGAGAGAGAGAAAGAGAGAGCCAGTGAGGGTGAGTGACAGAGTGAGAGTGTAAGGATCAGACAGAGAAAGATCGATAGCCAGCTAGAGAGACAGAGAGATGAGATGGAGGGAAATGATGAGAAGGCAATTGGATGGGTTAATTTCAACCATAAAGGGGCTGCCCATTGGACCAAAGAGCTTTTTCCTGTTCCTAGGCTGCCCCAGCCCAGCCAAGACAACAGGCAGACTTTGCACTTTCTGTAGCAAATGGAGAAGTGTAGACCCGCTGGCCACGAGGGGACAGGTTGTCAGGGTCTCAGAGCATCAATTCCTCATCGCTCAGGCAAAATTACTTCCTATTTTCCATCCCCCCGTCACAGACTGACCTTCCCCAATGGCCACTGAAAGAAGACAACTTTATTTAATTTAAAATAACATAAAATCTAACCAAGGTCAGCGTTATCCTGGTGCGGTCTGTCAACTGACGGGACGACAAAGACACTCATCTGGACTGACAAGTCTTTTGGTTTTATCACTGAGGGAATTTTGAGACACAATAGAGCTGTCAGGCATTTTATATTTAATATCGACAGCACCTGACAGTGAGATGCCCTTTGTGATCTCAGGCTTTCTGTTCTCTAATGTTTCTTTGAGGAAATTAAAGTCATTTTTGGAACTAACAAAGGAAATAGGGTGGCTTCATAACAAGGTGGCGGAATCCGAGAACAGACCTGGCCTGACAGTCGTGTTAACTTTCCATACGCAACAACTTTTTCCATCATACTGTGTGGAATAGTGGGAAGCAGGGGAGGATTACAGGGCAGTAATCTAATCAGGGGCCTCAAAGCTCATCCCAGTTCTGTGCGGAGTTGACTAATCTAAACCAGGGAACCAATGGGAGGTAGTAAAAGGAAGACTTGCATTGACACAGTGGGCTGGATTTTGATACTGGGGCGGGTTGGGGTCGTGTTATCCACCCGCCTACAATTGGATGTGGGAGATTGATGCAATTTTCACCGAATTGGGCAATTGAGTTCCAGCATGTGGGAACCCATGAACCAATTAGTGGTTTCAGTCTGAAAGTCGCCTCTGATGATGTCATCATTGCTGCTGCATTGAAGGTCTTCAGAGACTGCCTGGCCTTTGCTGTGAGTGGACCTGGATGAAAAATGAGCAGCAGCTCAGAGAGAGAGAGAGAGACAGAGAGACAGAATTTTTTTTTGCATCCAGGTCCTCTCACAGCAAAGGCCAGGCAGTCTCTGAAGACATTCAATGCAGCAGCATCAGAGGCGACTTTCAGACCTAATACTACTACTACCTTCATCACATCTCCGTTGTAATAGTGGACCTGCAGCTGATAGTCAGCTATCCACTTGTGCTCCCGCCAGGTTTCACTGGCGTGTTTCACTTCAGGCGTGCTTCACGTGGGAAAAGGGTTAAACTAGCTAAAACGTTTCAAAATGGCATTACAGAGCCAATTTAGGGCTTGTTAAGCGCTTTAATGGCCTCTCCCGCCTCTTGGAGGCGGGACGGAGTCGGGAACACTGCACACGATTTTATCAAAATTGCGTGGAGGCGGAATCAGGTCCGCCCGCCACTTTTCGCAATTTTAACCCCCCACACGCCTCCAAACCCGCCTCCACGGCCCTATGAAAATCCAGCCCAGTGTCTTTCACGATCTCGGGATGTCCCAAAGTGCTTCACAGACAATTAAGTACCTTTTGAAGTGTAGTCGCTGTTGTAATGTAGGAAACGCGGCAGCAATTTGCGCACAGCAAGCTCCCACAGACAGCAATGAGATAATGACCAGATAATCTGTTACTTAGTGATGTTGGTGGATGGAGAAATATTGGCTCCAGGACACCGAGGAGAACCCCCTTGTGCTTCTTCGAATAGCGCCGTGGGAATTTATAGTCCACCCCAGAGGGCAGACTCGGTTTGACGTCTCATCTGAAAGATGGCACCTCCAACAGTGCAGCACTCCCTCTGTAGCACTGGAGTATCAGCTTAGATTATGTGCTCAGGTCTCTGGTGTGGGGCAGGAACCCACCACCTTCTGACTCAGAGGCAAGAGTGCTTCCACTGTGGCACTACCAGCTTCCCCCCAACCCCCACCCCCCCCCCCCGACCCCTACCCCCACTATATTCACACTGTTTGCGTGGAATATACTAAAATAGCTTTTGTGGCTTTGACCAACTCTCATGGATAGAGCTGTTTCTGGCATGTGAAGGATTGTCGGTAGAGCAAGCCACCATTGTTCTCCATTTTAAAACAGCAAAACCATGGACTGTCAGCCAGAATCTAAAAAGATAGGGGCAGCCATTTGGCCCAGATCATGGGCATTCACTGCCAATCAACAGAGAACGAGGTGGAGGAGAGAGTGTGGGGCAGGCGAGGGACATCATTGGAGACTGGACAAGTCAGTGAATGTACCAGGCCCTGGGAGACGGACATGGACAGGGCAGTGAGTGTCCAGAAAAGAGAGAGAGCGCCGCAAGAAGAGAGAGCAAAGCGAGCGAGCGAAAAGAGAGAGAGAGAGAGAGAGAGAGAGCAAGTGCGAAAGAGAGAATAAATTAATGCAAGTGAGTATCTGGACATAAGGTGAGGACAGGTCCAGGCCCAGGTGTGCTGCATAGCTTGCTAATACTCGGGACGACACAAGAAAAGTTGCCACTTTGGCAAAGTACCCGAGGGCGGTCAGTGTCCATGGAAACACACTCCAGTGGGAGGTCATGGCCTCCAGGAGAGGAAAGAGGAAAAACTGGGAGGGGACCAAAAAATAGGAATTCTTTTCCAACACAGTTGAGGGAGGAGGATGGAGCCCAGTGCTGTGGACACAAGATGACTGAACAGCCACATTATACACATGGATGCTGCGCAATTATATTATGTATATGCATAGTTACAGACTAACATGACCTGCCGATTGCAATTCCATTCTTAATCAAGTTCCAAAAGCAGCTGTTTCCTCCAATTTACTTAAACATTTTTTTTTTGCAAATAAAAGGAAAAAAATATGCCCTTATTCCCCCAGAGGCTTCATTTTTTCCCCTTCAAATTATTACTTATTTATTCTGTCTTTGGATCTGTGCTGAGTTAACTCATCTCAGCCAGGGCCATGGGAGGAGCGCTACCCCTGGGTTGTGGATTGGGAGGGGGTCCATAAAACCCACACACACATTCCCACCGTCCCCCTCCCAGCCCAGGTTTCCTGCTGCTGATTGCTGTCCAGTGATGCCTGCTGGGAAATTACCCTGCTTGGACAACGAGTGGGATCAGGATTGGGATCGATGCCACCCATCCCCGCCTCCACAGTTGGAACAATATTCCTCACTGTCTCGGCGCGCGCATAAAATAATAGAATTGGGTGTATTTTAGCTCCCAGGTGAGAAGCCGGGGTGGGGCGGGGGGGGGGCGGGAAAAGAGGGCCTTTCCGACCGGGAACCTCCGTGGGATGAGGTAGGGAATGCGGATGGGAGGCTTAGTTTACAGCCTGCTGGCCTGCCCCAAACGAGCGCAAAGAGGCACTTTGCCGGCCTTGGTAGGGTTACCAACCCAGTCTCCAGGAAATGAAGATTAATCTCCAGGACACTGCCGTAAGCAACACCCAGGAGAAACATCATATCGGCATTAAAAAATTGTTTTATTCTTCGCATTTTCTTTCAATGCCCTTCATTTACCGGTTATAAAAATATTGGAGATGGGGATGAAAAGAAAACGCTGTTTGACCGTGGGTCTCTTTCCTACCCCTCATCCTGCTCCTTCCCAACCACCAAACGTTCCCCAATACTGCCCCATATCCCCACCTGCCCGCACGACTTATCTCAGTGCCAGTGGACAGCCTTCAGCTCCTGCCATTCTAACCTGCTCCAAGCCTAGGATTGCCAACTCTGGAGGTTTCATCACATGACCTCCAACCACCCCGCCCCCACACTCCTGCCATTGGTCGCCCAGCATGTGCATCCTCGCGGTGCCCCGCCTTCCCACAGCCAATCGGAAAGCAAACAGAGTCGTTGTTACCCGAATGGATGATTCTTGACTGTCAGTCAAACAGTCTTTTTTCCCGCCCATGTCCAATATTTTGATAACTAATAAATGAAAGTGCTCAAAGAAAATGAGAAATAAACAATTCTTTTTAAAATGCCCCAATGATTTTTCTCCCAGGTGTTGCTAGCAGCAGTGAATCTTAAATTCCCTGGAGACCCCAGGGAAATCCTAGAGGCTTAGCAACACTAGCAGGGTGAGTGAGGTACAAGGAGGGCCACCATTCCCCCATGGAACTGTAGCCCAGTAAGGAGCCCAGCATCCATTAGGTCAGCAGGGAAAGAAAAACTAATTAAATTAAAGGGGGGGAAAAAAGTTTCTGGATAGTTCTGCACGTCTCTAAGAATAACAATGAGATTTTATTTCCCAGGCATTTCTCTTCAGTTCCTCAACCTTTTCTGCTCCACATTTTGACTTTCTAGTGCAGCGCCGTTTTCTAAAAGACAGCAAGCAGATCCTGGATAGTAACCAAGCTGCTCATTAAAAAGAATTAGCATATTTTAGTTCAGTGTGTGTCTGTGTCTGTGGCATCATTACCTTGGCACAGCAAACAGCTGAGAAAATTAATTTGCAGCTCTGACTGGGGTGAGCTAATGAGGAGACATCCGGTTTGACGAGACTTCTGTCAGGGTGCAGAGGGGCAGAAGGCAGCTCCTCGGAGTTAATGAGACTCAGCGGGCTGGCTACGGTTCACATAACACAACACTCCACTAACAAGAAGCAGCTCCTGCGTATGACCGAGCCGCACAAGGGACGGTTTTAACACTCCCCGCCCAGCCAAAACCGGACAGGCGGGCAGTTAAAATGGCAGCGGCGACTTACTCATCTCAGACCCCGCGAGTTGCAATTTTAACCCACTCTATCGAGCAGGCGAAGGTGGCGGATCCTGCTTTAAGTATGCATTTCACTCCAGAGTCAGGTTAGGCCAGGCCTCGAGTCTTGAGTTCTACTACAACTTCGGAACAAAGTGAACCGCTTCACACCAACTCTACAGTTGTAGAGTAGCTGAAGCCTAATAATAGAAAGTCAGCCAGTGGCTCAGTTGGTAGTCACCCTTGCCTCTGAGTCAGAAGGCTGTGGGTTCAAGTCCCACTCCAGAGACTTGAGCACAAAAATCTAGGCTGACAGTCCAGTGCAGTGCTGAGGGAGTACTGCACTGTTGGAGGTGCCGTCTTTCGGATGAGACGTTAAAATTGAGGCCTCGCCTGCTTTCTCAAGCGGACGTAAGAGATCCTATGGCACTATTTCGAAGAAGAGCAGGGGAGTTATCCCCGGTGTCCTGGCCAATATTTATCCCTCAATCAACATAACAAAAACAAGTTATCTGGTCATTATCACATTGCTGTTTGTGAGAGCTTGCTGAGCGCAAATTGGCTGGGGTGTTTCCTACATTACAAACAGTGACTATACTTCAAAAAAAAAGTACTTCATTGGCTGTAAAGCACTTTGAGACGTCCAGTGGTCGTGAAAGACACTATATAAATGCAAGTCTTTCTTTCTGAAATGCATGTCAAAAGTGGCCGTAGTTAGTACTGTAGTATGAATTAAGATACCAGAGGCCACTGAAGCAGGTATTATAAATGAATGGAGAGGCAATTAAATGTGTTCCTGCAGGGCAAAGGGATTGTGGGATTATGGTAAATAGTGACAAAGGAACAGGGGATGGCCATTCAGCCCCTCGAGCCTGTTCCACCATTCAATGAGATCGTGGCTGACCTGTCTTAACTCCATACACCTGCCTTGGCTCCATGTCCTTTTATACCCTTGGCTAGCAAAAATTCATCGAACTCAGATTCATTATTATTAATTGAGCCAGCAAAGTTGAAGCCCATGGAATAAAAGGGAGAGTGGCAGCATGGATACGAAATTGGTTAAGTGACAGGAAACAGAGTAGTGGTGAACGGTTGTTTTTCGGACTGGAGGACGGTATACAGTGGTGTTCCCCAGGGGTTGGTACAAGGACCACTGCTTTTCTTGATATATATTAATGACTTCGACTTGGGTGTACAGGGCACAATTTCAAAATCTGCAGATGACTCAAAACCTGGAAGTATAGTGAACAGTGAGGAGGATAGTGAGGACATAGACAGGCTGGTGGAATGGGCAGACACATGGCAGATGAAATTTAACGCAGAAAAGTGTGAATTGATACATTTTGGTAGAAAGAATGGGGAGAGGACATATAAACTAAATGGTACAATCCGAAAGGAGGTACACGAACAGAGAGATCTGGGGGTATGTGTGCACAAATCGTTGAAGGTGGCAGGGCAGGTTGAGAAAGCTGTTAAAAAGGCTTACGGGATCCTGGGCTTCATGAATAGAGGTATAGAGTACAAAAGAGTGGAAATTATGATGAACCTGTATAAAACACTGGTTCGGCCCCAACTGGAGTATTGTGTCCAATTCTGGGCACCGCACTTTAGGAAGGATATGAAGGTGCAGAAAAGATTTATGAGAATGATTCCAGGAATGAAGGACTTCAGTTATGTGGATAGACTGGAGAAGCTGGGGTTGTTCCCCTTGGAGCAGAGAAGATTGAGAGGAGATTTGATAGAGGTGTTCAAAATCATGAGGGGTCTGGACAGAGTAGATAGAGAGAAAATGTTCCCATTGTCAGAAGGGTCGAGAACCAGAGGACACAGATTTAAGGTGATTGGCAGAAGAACCAAAGGCGACGTAAGAAAAAACTTTTTTACGCAACAAATGGTTAAGGTCTGGAATGCACTGCCTGAAAGGGTGGTGGAGGCAGACTCAATCTTATCTTTCAAAAGGGAGTTGGATAAGTATCTGAAGGAAAAGAATTTGCAGGGCTACGGGGAAAGGGCAGGGGAGTGGGACTAGCTGAAGTGTTCTTGCAGAGAGCCGGCACAGGCTCGACGGGCCGAATGGCCTTCTTCCATGCTGTGACCATTCTATGATTCTATCTACTGCTTTTTGTGGGAGAGAGTTCCACACTTCTACCACGCTTTGCATGAGGAAGTGTTTCCTAACTTCTCTCCTGAATCCCTGGCTCTGATTTTAAGGCCATGTCCCCTTGTCTTAGACTCCCCCACCAACGGAAAACATTTCTCTCTATCTACCCTATCAATTCCTTTCAAAATCCTCAAAAGACAGCAAGGCAAGACATTTAAACGAGGGAAAGGCAAACTCAAGACTGATGTGAAGAGTTTCTTCTTCATACAAAGATTGATTGACGCATGGAATAGACTTTTGGTTAGGGTAGTGGAGACAAATAGCCTGAAATAATGTAACATTTGGATGCTGTGACTAAATATTCTTCCTGGGTGGATATTAACATAGCCTTCTTCATCATCTGTATCTACCTTATGAGCAGTAAGTCAGGAGATCAGAGAAGATGGGTTGGCAGAGAGTCTAACAGCCTTTTTTCTATTCACAAAAATTCTTCGGTCCTTAAACAATTCTGGTTTGTGAAACAGAATTCAGCGTTCAATGAAAGGCTGAAACTTTCAACTCATCCCTACCAAAAAAAGAGAAAAGAACATACTAGATCTTCTGTCACGAAGCATCTGTTGCAGTGATTTCTATGCGCCTCCTGAGATTGTGATGAAGTAGAATAAGAGAGACTCATAGAATCAAAGAAACTTTCTCAGCCCTCGTTATGCACAGTACCAACTAAAAATAACACTCTGATTCTGTGCAACTGTCACGGGCGGCCTCAAATATTCTAATTTGCAAAACGCGTCAAAATATCTCACTGTGCAGCTGTCTGAATGGTTCTGAACCCAATCTGACTGGGTCACATGTCCTTTTTTCTCTCGATCTCTTTGTTGACACAGGAGTGCGAACACATGGAGAAACAGGACAGATACAAACAATGGGGCCAATCTACACGATGGGGGGGACAGTCAAACCCACAGGTATCCAAAACCACTGAGAGTTAAGAAGGAAAGTCAGAGAATATTTTCACCCAAAGCGTAACAGAGTGGCAGAATAAGAAAGAAGACAGAAAGAAAGAACTTGCATTTATATAGCATCTTTTACGACCTCAGGATGTCCCAAAGCGCTTTACAGCCAATGAAGTACTTCTGAAGTGTAGTCACTGTTGTAATGTAGGAAACGCGGTAGCCAAATTGCGCACAGCAAGCGCCCACAAACAACAATGTGATAAATGACCAGGTAATCTGTTCTAGTAATGTTGGTTGAGACACCGAGGAGCACTCCCCTGCTCTTCTTCGAAATAGTGCCATGGGATCTTTAACAACTACTCGAGGGGGCAGACAGGGGCGTCGGCTTAATGTCTCATCTGAAAGACGGCACCTCTGACAGTGCAGCACTCCCTCAATACTGCACTGGGAGTGTCAGCCTAGATTTTGTGCTCAGGTCTCTGGAGTGGGACTTGAACCTTCTGAGTGCTACCCACTGAGCCAAGTAACAGAAGGCGGCCATTGTTAGCAGGGAACGAAGGTCACTGGAGTGGACAATATTCAAGAGGCAACTCGATGCGTTCTTGGAAAGATTAGGGATTAAAGGATATGGTGAGGAGCTGGGTTGAGACACATCAAAATGGGTGCAGGATTGGTGAGCCCAATGGCCTCTTTCTGTTTCTACGAATTGCTATGTTAAGTCAACATTGTTCTTCGGTTGGCTTGCCAGTTACACACATGTAAAAGGTACAAGAAGAGGCCTCTCTCACACCCGCCCGCCTGCACGCCCCGCCATGAGTTTCCATTCCCCTTCTCCCACTGTATTTCGCCCAGATTCTTCTGAGGGGAGAACGCCCAAAAGATGGTTTCAGATGCCTAGTAAAACAGGTGTGAAATTCACCCCCTGAACTATTTAAGGGGAAGCTGGATAAACACATGAGGAGAAAGAAACAGAAGGTTATGGTGATAAGGCGAGATGAAGAGGGGTGGGAGGAGGCTTGTGTGGAGCATAAATACCAGCATGGACCAGTTGGGCCGAATGGCCTGTTTCTGTGCTGTAAATTCTCTGTAATTATACCTCCTTAAAGAGAAATCTCAGGATATTGAACACAAGAAGCTAAATGATCATTCCCTTCTGTGGGATCACCAAGAGGTTCGCTGCTGCGTTGATCTCACAAGGGACCTTTACACCTAAGAACAGAACCCAGCGGCTGCACTCCATCTTCTCCATGGCCCCACAGGTGTAAAGATCATCTTTCAGTCCGCAAAACGAACAGCAGACACAAGTTTCCCCGTTTCTTTTAGTTTGTTGAGCAGTTACTGGGTAATGGACACCCAGAACTGGTGGGACCCAGGTTGGCAACCACGACATTCCCCATTGCTGCATTCACGACTTTTAAGTCCTACCCACGTGGAGATTGGGCACTTCCCCACAGTCACATAAAGACAGAATGAACTTGTATTTATACAGTGCTCTTCACATTCAACAAAGTATTTTTGAAATGTAGTCATTGTTGTTTTTGTAGAAAAACATGGCTACCGTATGACCAAAACTAAACAAGATAGTCACTAATAAATCCGACAGGGAATTCAGGAGAAACTTCTTTAGTTTGGTTAGAATGTGGAACTCGCTACAACTTGGAGTGGTTGAGGCGAACAGCAGTGATGAATTTAAGGGGAAGTTAGATAAGCACAAGAGGGTGAAAGGAATAGAAGGTTATGCAGATAAGGTGAGATGAAGAGGGATGGGAGGTGGCTCGTGTGGAGCATAAATACCCACGTGGACCTGTTGAGCCAAATGGCCTGTTTCTGTGCTGTACATTCTATGTAAATTGCACACAGCAAGGTCCCCTAGATAGTAATGAGATAAATGACCAGTAAATCTGCTCTGATGATGTTGGTTGAGGGAGGAATGTTTGGATAGGACATGGAGAGAACTCCCCTGCCCTTCTTCCAATAGTGGCGTGGGATCTTTTCCATCTACCTGAACAGACAGATGGGGCCTCGGTTGAATGTCTCACCCAAAAGACGGCACCTCCGACAGTGCAGCACTCCCTTACTACTGCACTGGGAGTGTCAGCCTAGATTATGGACAAATTCTGGAGTGGGGCCTGAGTCAGAGGCGAGCGCACTAACAACTGAGCCAAGCTGACACTAAACGTAACTCTTGTGCCTCTCTGCAAAGAGGCAGCTTCTACATCAATGTGAGGTGGTTATTACATCACACTGACGCACCAAACACTAGTTCGAAGTTGATCCTAATTTGGGTAAGCAACGTTTGACTACATTCACTTCCTTTGAACTTTGCAGTTACAGTATAACTAACTCGCACAAAGGTTTAAAACATCCCAAGCAAACAGTTTGGATTGTAATGTTGGCCTTGCCCTTTGCATTTTAAATATGATTGCTTGTTCCAAAATTCTCTTCTCGGTTTTCAAATCACTTCACAGTTTCACCCCTCCCTATCTCTGTAACCTCGACCAGCCCTCCAACCCTCAGAGTTCTCTGCGCTCCTCCAATTCTGGCCTCCTGCGGATCCCCGATTTCCTTTGCTCCACCATTGGCAGCCATGCCACAGCTGCCTGGGCCCCAAGCTCTGGAATTCCCTCCCTAAACCCCTCCACCTCTCTATCTCTCTCTCTCCTCCTTTAAGAAGCTCCTTAAATCCTACGGGGTAAAAATTCACTTGGTTGCGCCACCCGTTAGCGCCTTAAGAGGGCGCTAATGGGGCGCAAAGCCGCTAACGCCCGGGCGCAGCGATGTTTGCGCCGCTCGAGAACTTAACTTGAGATTGTGCGGCGGCCCATAACTTACCGCTGCGACCACCTGCGCGCGCAGATTGTGACGTCATTCCATGGTGCAACGCCCTTGGGGCGCCCCGTAGCGGAAATTGAGTGGCGCCCCCTGCCTTACCGCCTGGCGCTTCCAACGACCAGAAGACTGGAACGCTATCAATCGCTGTGGGGCTGGGGGGGGCGCTATTTAAAGGGGGCCTCTTCCTGTCTTTTATTGTTGGTGGCATTTTTGAACTACGCATTCTGAGAGAGAGAGGGAGAGACTTCTGGAGAGATTCAACGTTGTGTGAAGGTGTTTTGGGTACTGAGCAGCACTTTGCAGGTTCATTTTGATTTGCCATTCCTTGTATCGATTTAGCAGAGACCGTGGGAGCTGCACTCTGAGCTCTTTGCCTGGTGCTCTCCATTGTTCTTTCCAGCACATTTGATGTGCAAGTCTCTCCAGGCCGAGATTCAAGGCAGCAATGAACAGGATGTGGATGGAAAGCAAGATTAACCATCCCCTTTAAGAACTGGCCCGTGCCATTGTGTGTGTGTTCCATTGCTGACTGACATTACATGAGCTTCGCCAGCGCTCCGAGTTAGCGCCTCACTGCTCGGCCTTTGCGCCTTAAGAGAGGTGTGCAGCGCCTGCTTTAGCGCTCCACTCACCTCCCGGGGCGGTAAAAGTGAAGTTTCCCGTCAGTGCCGATAATTAGCGCCAGGCGCTAATATTTGCGTCCGGACGATATTTGCGCCCCAAATGGGGCGCGACCTAATTTCTACCCCTACGTCTTTGACCAAGCTTTTGGTCAGCTGTCCGAATATCTCCCATTATCATCTCCTATTGCTTTGTACAATCAGACCTTTTGTCATTTAATCTCTCCTGCCTTCCACCCTATCACAGGGCCTTCCCTTTTGTTCTTTCCTCCCCTCCCCCCTTTTCCCTGACCCTGCACTTGCTTAAAATCAGTTACATCTCTAACTTTATCCAACTCTGATGAAAGGTCATCAAACTGAAACGTTAACCCTGTTTCTCTCTTCACAGATGCTGCCTGACCTGCTGAGTGTTTCCAGCATTTTCCATTTTTATTTTGAATATCTCCTTATGTGGCTCGGTGCCTAATTTTGTCAAATGACGCTCCTGTGATACGCCTTGGGATGTTTTACGAGGTTAAAGGCGCTATATAAATGCAAGTTGCAGTTGTTGGACAATCCAATTCCACGAGGCCGTAATTATTTTATGTTGTGTGTGACTATTTAATCTTCCTTTAAAGTTGCAAATGCCAAGGGAATGATTACAACTGGCCGGTCAGTTTGAGCAGTCCGTTCAGTGACGGTTGTGAATCGGTCAGGGGTCAGCCTTGCGGCTGCTGACATCACTGGTAACGCTCACTCACTTGAATGGCTGCCTTATCTTGTTGCTAGCCAACCAGACATCTATTGTCTAGTTGTTTTTGGAGACCACTCGTCCTGTATTACAATACAAGAACGGCCAATACAAGGAGGTCCCATTGTCCAAACTCCACAGTGTGACCTCCCAGGTCTAATGCTTCTAGCTGCCCTTCAGTCCTCCTCAGACTGTGGAAACCCATTGACATTTACATAGCCTCTTAAACATTAATTTGGGATGTAACAAACATCCCACTTAGAGCTGTGCCACTCACTTAACCCTGTCGAGAAAGTATTTGGGGAATCCTATTCCATTTCTTCCTAAAAATGATTAAAGTGAGCATCTCCAGGCGGGGATCTTTTGTACAAAATAAAAATTTACCCCAGAAACAAGGGAGGGATTGAACCCGCGACCTTACAACTATTAGCACCACGCTCTAACCAACCGGCCCAAAGCAATTGTTGAGTCTTTAGCAAAGTGTCACCAGGCAGGGAACTTAGCCAACACAGGGAGTGAACTCACGACCTTAGCACTATTAGCACCACGCTCTAACCAACTGAGCTTAACCTGCCCCCAAAGATGGAGACGAATGCCAACACGAGTTGGAGAGGACTACAGAATTCTTACACCTGAGCTCGTGCTGTCAAAATCAGTAGATTGGGGATCAGGGATTAGCAATTCAGTTCGGAATGCAGGAGTAACAGGAGACTCAAGAGTTAGAACGGTGGACACTAACTTTTGCAGTCCGGATGGAGAGTCCCGGATATTCGTATGCTTTGTTGTTTCTCAGGTGCTAGGATCAAGGATGTTTGGAAAAGATTATGGAAAGGGAGGGAGAGCAGCCAATTATCATGGTCCACATGGCAGCCAACCATATAGGAAAAGAAAAGCCTGAAGTCCTGCAAGAGGAGTTAAGGAAATTCAGAAACAGGTTCAAGAACAGGACCTCCAGGGTGGCAATCTCTGGATTAGTTACCCAACTGCAAGAATAGGGAACATAGGAACATAGCCTGCTGCATCATTCAATTAGATCATGGCTGATCTGTACCTCGACTCCATTTACCCACCTTTGCTCCGTATCCCTTGGTACCCTTACCCACCAAAGGAAATAGTTTCTCTCTATCTACCCTATCAAATCCTTAAATTATTTTAATCACCTCAATTAGATCATCCCTTAATCTTCTATACTCAAGGGAATACAAGCCAAGTCTATGCAGCCTGTCCTAGAATTTAACCCTTTTAGCCCCGGTATCATTCTGGTGAATCTGCGCTGCACCCCCTCCAAGGTCAGTTTATCCCTCTCGAGGTGCAGGGCCCAGAACTAAACGCAGTGCTCCAGATGTGGTCTAACCAGAGCTTTATACAACTGCAGCATAATTACCACCCCTTTGTATTCCAGCCCCCTTGAGATTAAGGCTAATTTGAAGTATTCTGTGTACCTGTCGACTAGCTTTTAGTGATTTCTGTACTTGGACCCCTAAATCTCTCGGCTCCTCCAAAGTTCCTCATTTCTCACCATTTAGAAAATACTTTGATCGATCTTTCTTGCTTAGATCCAAAGTGTATGACCTCACACTTCCCCACACTGAACTCCATCTGCCAAAGTTTTGCCCACTCACTTAATCTATCGATGTCCCTTTGCAACTTTCTGCTCCCACCTACACTACTTACTGTGCCACCTAACTTGGTGTCATCAGCAAACTTGGATATACAGCTCTCTATTCCTTCATCTACGTCATTGATAAATATAGTGAAAAGCGGAGGCCCCAATACAGATCCTTGGGGGACAGCACTAGTCACATCCTGCCAATTGGGGTACATACCCATTATCCCTACTCTCTATCTCCTACCTCCTAACCAATTCCTTACCCAGGTCAATAGGTTGCCTCCAATTCCATGCGCTCTCATTTTTGTGGAAAGGTAGATTAGGGAACTCAACACGTGGCTGAGAGGTGGGGGTCAGGAAGAGAGTTTTCATTTCATGGGACATTGACACCAGTTCTGGGGTAGATGGGAGTTACTCCTAAAGGATGGGCTGTATCTGAACAGGGAAGGAGCGAATGAACTGGCAAAATGGATAAATAGGGAAGTGAAGAGTAATTTCAATTAGGAAGGAAGGAGGCGAACAGGAAAAATGAAAGCGATCAGAAAGATCAAGTAGAGAAGGTCAAAATAGATGAGGTAAATATACAAATAAAGTATTTAGCAAAAAGGATAGCATGCAGAAGGAATAAAAGGAATAGTGGAGGAAAATCAATTAGACCAGTTATAAGCAGGAACAAGACAGATAAAGGAACAAGGTATTAGCCTGGACATAAAACTGTCATGGGAAACAGGGTAGCTTTAAATACGAAGAAAAAAAGTGCAAGTATTGCAATTCAGAGTGTGGGGGAAATAAACTGGAGGAATTAGAAGCAATTATGTCAGAGGGATATACAGATTTAACAGCAATGTTGCTGCAAACTGGGCAGGAATGGAAAATAAACATGTTGGGTTTTAATATCTTTAGGAGGGGCAGAGTAGGGAAGGAGGAGGAGTGGCAATATTAGCGAAGGAGGGAATACGTGCTGTAGAGAGGGATGGTGCACAGAACAGAGATGGTGAGACAGAGTCAATATGGTTAGAGATCAGAGATAAAAAAGGGGATTGTTACATTAGTGGGGTTGCACTACAGATTCCCGAACTGTGGGAGGGAAATGGAAGAGGGACTCAGCAGACAAGTTAGGGAGGGGAGTATTTTGTTTGATAACGCCCATGTGAAGCGCCTTTGGATGTTTTACTATGTTAAAGGCGCTATATAAATGCAAGTTGATGTTCAGTGGAAATCGGAAAATTATTATTCTAGGAGATCTGAATTACTTACATGGATTGGGGCAGGGAAGGAATAAACAGAGAAATGAGAATGGAATTCCTAAGATGAATGCAGGACTCCTTCCACAAGCCATGTGTTTGTACAAGGGGAGAGGTGTTGCTAGATCCAGTGATGAGTCACAGTAAGTTAAATATGGGTGGGCACCTTGGGAGTGGTGACTATAATATGATCAGCCATGATGTGGAGATGCCGGTGTTGGACTGGGGTGGACAAATGTGAGAAGTCGCACAACACCAGGTTATAGTCCAACAGCTTTATTTGAAATCACTTCACCTGACGAAGGAGCAGCGCTCTGAAAGCTTGTGATTTCAAATAAAGCTGTTGGACTATAACCTGGTGTTGTGCGACTTCTCACATAATATGATCAGGTTTAAGGTCCAATAGAAAGGAAAAAAGTTAGTACAAAAACAAAGGCACCAGATTGGAATTGGGCAGATTTTAAAAAGGAGTGAGCTAACTGAGGTGAGGTGGGAAAATAAATTGGCGCACGGGACTTTAGGCCAGCAACGGGATATTGTTACAAAAGATGATTGCAAAGTTGCAGAATAAATATCTACCATTAAAAAAGGAGACTGCATCAAATTTCAGAATGCTGCGGATAAATAAAGAGGTTAGATACAATGCAAAATTTAAGAGGAGGGCCTAGAGGCATGATGAAAGCGCTAAAAATAAGAGAGAGTATAAGATAGTAAGGAAAGAGGTGGAGAAAGGGGTAAGGAAATCAAGGGGGGGTGTGATTATGATGAGAGAATGTCAAACAATATTAAAAAAGAACAGCAAAATATTGCAGAAAAACAGAGAATTATTAAACGTGAGTTAGGACCCCTTGAAACGACAGCAGAGGATAGTGAGTTGGGAGAGAGCAAGCTGAAATATTTAACAAAAAAAAGGGGGAAAAAGGACAGAACTTGCATTTATACAGCACCTTTCATTACCTCAGGACTGCCCAAAGTGCTTTACAGCCAATTAAGTACTTCTGAAGTGTAGTCACTATTGTAATGTAGGAAATGTGACAGCCAATTGGCACACAGCAAGGTCCCACAAAAAACAATGTGATAATGACCAGATAAACTTTTTTTTAAATAAGTAGTGTTGGTTGAAGGATAAATATTGGTCAAGACAACAGGGAGAACTCCTGTGCTCTTCTTTAAATCGTAGCATGGGCATTTTACATCCACCTGAGAGAACAGACGGTGCCTCAGTTTAATGTCTGATCCCAAAGATGAGGTCTTAAAGGTGGAGGGAGACGAGGAGACATTTAGGGAGGGAATTCCAGAGCTTAGGGCCTAGACAGCTGAAGGCATGGCCGCCAATGGTGGGGCAACCACCTCAGAATACCCCAACCTAATTCAGAGGGAGATCTCCCCTCACTCTGTGCTCAGTGTGTGAACTGGAGATTAAGAGAAATAAAAGATCACACAACCAAGAAGGGAGTGGAACTGAAATTCAATTTCTATGAAGGAATCGTAAACCTGAGAGAGATTCCGGAACTGTGTGCCACTAAAAACCTGAATTAATGTTGGTTAAAGGGTTCATATGTGGAGGTGCAACTTGAAGCCAATTGTCACTGAGCCCAGGAACAGGACTGCAGATCTAGTGAGGAAATGTGAACATCAGTCCAGGCTGGAGACAGAGAGAGCGCGATAGAGAGAGCAAGAGCGAGAGTGAGCGCAATACAGAGAGAGAGAGAGCGTGATAGAGAGAGAGAGAGCGATAGAGAGAGAGAGGGCGCGCGAGGCAGACAGGGCGGGCGAGGGCGAGGGCGCGCGAGGCAGACAGGGCGGGCGAGGGCGAGGGCGCGCGAGGCAGACAGGGCGGGCGAGGGCGAGGGCGCGCGAGGCAGACAGGGCGGGCGAGGGCGAGGGCGCGCGAGGCAGACAGGGCGGGCGAGGGCGCGCGCGGCAGACAGGGCGGGCGAGGGCGCGCGCGGCAGACAGGGCGGGCGAGGGCGCGCGCGGCAGACAGGGCGGGCGAGGGCGCGCGCGGCAGACAGGGCGGGCGAGGGCGCGCGCGGCAGACAGGGCGGGCGAGGGCGCGCGCGGCAGACAGGGCGGGCGAGGGCGCGCGCGGCAGACAGGGCGGGCGAGGGCGGGCGAGGGCGCGCGCGGCAGACAGGGCGGGCGCGGGCGCGCGCGCGACAGGGCGGGCGCGGGCGCGACAGGGCGGGCGAGGGCGCGACAGGGCGGGCGAGGGCGCGACAGGGCGGGCGAGGGCGCGACAGGGCGGGCGAGGGCGCGACAGGGCGGGCGAGGGCGCGACAGGGCGGGCGAGGGCGCGACAGGGCGGGCGAGGGCGCGACAGGGCGAGCGAGGGCGCGCGCGCGAGACAGGGCGAGCGAGGGCGCGCGCGCGAGACAGGGCGAGCGAGGGCGCGCGCGCGAGACAGGGCGAGCGAGGGCGCGCGCGCGAGACAGGGCGAGCGAGGGCGCGCGCGCGAGACAGGGCGAGCGAGGGCGCGCGCGCGAGACAGGGCGAGCGAGGGCGCGCGCGCGAGACAGGGCGAGCGAGGGCGCGCGCGCGAGACAGGGCGAGCGAGGGCGCGCGCGCGAGACAGGGCGAGCGAGGGCGCGCGCGCGAGACAGGGCGAGCGAGGGCGCGCGCGCGAGACAGGGCGAGCGAGGGGGAGCGCGCGAGACAGGGCGAGCGACGGGGAGCGCGCGCGCGCGAGAGAGGGAGAGCGCGCGCGCGCGAGAGACAGAGAGCGCGCGCGCGCGAGAGACAGAGAGCGCGCGCGCGCGAGAGACAGAGAGCGCGCGCGCGCGAGAGACAGAGAGCGCGCGCGCGCGAGAGACAGAGAGCGCGCGCGCGCGAGAGACAGAGAGCGCGCGCGCGCGAGAGACAGAGAGCGCGCGCGCGCGAGAGACAGAGAGCGCGCGCGCGCGAGAGACAGAGAGCGCGCGCGCGCGAGAGACAGAGAGCGCGCGCGCGCGAGAGACAGAGAGCGCGCGCGCGCGAGAGAGAGAGAGCGCGCGCGCGCGAGAGAGAGAGAGCGCGCGCGCGCGAGAGAGAGAGAGCGCGCGCGCGCGAGAGACAGAGAGCGCGCGCGCGCGCGAGAGAGAGAGAGCGCGCGCGCGAGAGAGAGAGAGCGCGCGCGCGAGAGAGAGAGAGCGCGCGCGCGAGAGAGAGAGAGCGCGCGCGCGAGAGAGAGAGAGCGCGCGCGCGAGAGAGAGAGAGCTCGCGCGCGCGAGACAGAGAGCGCGCGCGCGAGACAGAGAGCGCGCGCGCGAGACAGAGAGCGCGCGCGCGCGCGAGACAGAGAGAGAGCGCGCGCGCGCGCGAGACAGAGAGAGAGCGCGCGCGCGCGCGAGACAGAGAGAGAGCGCGCGCGCGCGAGAGAGAGAGAGAGCGGGCGCGCGCGAGAGAGAGAGAGAGCGCGCGCGCGCGAGAGAGAGAGAGAGCGCGCGCGCGCGAGACAGAGAGAGAGCGCGCGCGCGCGAGACAGAGAGAGAGCGCGCGCGCGCGAGACAGAGAGAGAGCGCGCGCGCGCGAGACAGAGAGAGAGCGCGCGCGCGCGAGACAGAGAGAGAGCGCGCGCGCGCGAGACAGAGAGAGAGCGCGCGCGCGCGAGACAGAGAGAGAGCGCGCGCGCGCGAGACAGAGAGAGAGCGCGCGCGCGCGAGACAGAGAGAGAGCGCGCGCGCGCGAGACAGAGAGAGAGCGCGCGCGCGCGAGACAGAGAGAGAGCGCGCGCGCGCGAGACAGAGAGAGAGCGCGCGCGCGCGAGACAGAGAGAGAGCGCGCGCGCGCGAGACAGAGAGAGAGCGCGCGCGCGCGAGACAGAGAGAGAGCGCGCGCGCGAGACAGAGTGAGAGCGCGCGCGCGAGACAGAGAGAGAGCGCGCGCGCGAGACAGAGAGAGAGCGCGCGCGCGAGACAGAGAGAGAGCGCGCGCGCGAGACAGAGAGAGAGCGCGCGCGCGAGACAGAGAGAGAGCGCGCGCGCGAGACAGAGAGAGAGCGCGCGCGCGAGACAGAGAGAGAGCGCGCGCGCGAGACAGAGAGAGAGAGCGCGCGCGAGACAGAGAGAGAGAGCGCGCGCGAGACAGAGAGAGAGAGCGCGCGCGAGACAGAGAGAGCGCGCGCGCGAGACAGAGAGAGCGCGCGGGCGCGAGACAGAGAGAGCGCGCGGGCGCGAGACAGAGAGAGCGCGCGGGCGCGAGACAGAGAGAGCGCGCGGGCGCGAGACAGAGAGAGCGCGCGCGCGAGACAGAGAGAGCGCGCGCGCGAGACAGAGAGAGCGCGCGCGCGAGACAGAGAGAGAGCGCGCGCGAGACAGAGAGAGAGCGCGCGCGAGACAGAGAGAGAGCGCGCGCGAGACAGAGAGAGAGCGCGCGCGAGACAGAGAGAGAGCGCGCGCGAGACAGAGAGAGAGCGCGCGCGAGACAGAGAGAGAGCGCGCGCGAGACAGAGAGAGAGCGCGCGCGAGACAGAGAGAGAGCGCGCGCGAGACAGAGAGAGAGCGCGCGCGAGACAGAGAGAGAGCGCGCGCGAGACAGAGAGAGAGCGCGCGCGAGACAGAGAGAGAGCGCGCGCGAGACAGAGAGAGAGCGCGCGCGAGACAGAGAGAGAGCGCGCGCGAGACAGAGAGAGAGCGCGCGCGAGACAGAGAGAGAGCGCGCGCGAGACAGAGAGAGAGCGCGCGCGAGACAGAGAGAGAGCGCGCGCGAGACAGAGAGAGAGCGCGCGCGAGACAGAGAGAGAGCGCGCGCGAGACAGAGAGAGAGCGCGCGCGAGACAGAGAGAGAGCGCGCGCGAGACAGAGAGAGAGCGCGCGCGAGACAGAGAGAGAGCGCGCGCGAGACAGAGAGAGAGCGCGCGCGAGACAGAGAGAGAGCGCGCGCGAGACAGAGAGAGAGCGCGCGCGAGACAGAGAGAGAGCGCGCGCGCGAGACAGAGAGAGAGCGCGCGCGAGACAGAGAGAGAGCGCGCGCGAGACAGAGAGAGAGCGCGCGCGAGACAGAGAGAGAGCGCGCGCGAGACAGAGAGAGAGCGCGCGCGAGACAGAGAGAGAGCGCGCGCGAGACAGAGAGAGAGCGCGCGCGAGACAGAGAGGGCGCGCGCGAGACAGAGAGGGCGCGCGCGAGACAGAGAGCGCGCGCGCGAGACAGAGAGGGCGCGCGCGAGACAGAGAGGGCGCGCGCGAGACAGAGAGGGCGCGCGCGAGACAGAGAGGGCGCGCGCGAGACAGAGAGGGCGCGCGCGAGACAGAGAGGGCGCGCGCGAGACAGAGAGGGCGCGCGCGAGACAGAGAGCGCGCGCGCGAGACAGAGAGCGCGCGCGCGAGACAGAGAGCGCACGCGCGAGACAGAGAGCGCACGCGCGAGACAGAGAGCGCGCGCGCGAGACAGAGAGCGCGCGCGAGACAGAGAGCGCGCGCGAGACAGAGAGAGCGCGCGAGACAGAGAGAGCGCGCGAGACAGAGAGCGCGCGCGAGACAGAGAGCGCGCGCGAGACAGAGAGCGCGCGCGAGCGAGAGAGAGAGAGAGACTGTGTGCGAGGTGAGAGAGAGACTGTGTGCGAGAGAGACTGTGTGCGAGTGAGAGAGAGAGAGAGACTGTGTGCGAGAGAGACTGTGTGCGAGTGAGAGAGACTGTGTGCGAGAGAGACTGTGTGCGAGAGTGAGAAAGAGTGACTGTGCGAGAGTGAGAGAGAAACGGTGTGCGAGAGTGAGAGAGAAACTGTGTGCGAGAGTGAGAGTGACTGTGTGCGAGAGTGAGAGAGAGTGACTGTGTGCGAGAGTGAGAGACTGTGTGCGAGTGAGAGTGACTGTGTACGAGAGTGAGAGAGACTGTATGCGAGAGTTAGTGTGCGAGAGTGAGAGAGAGACTGTGTGCGAGAGAGACTGTGCGAGAGTGAGAGAGACTGTGCGAGAGTGAGAGAGACTGTGCGAGAGTGAGAGAGACTGTGCGAGAGTGAGAGAGACTGTGCGAGAGTGAGAGAGACTGTGCGAGAGTGAGAGAGACTGTGCGAGAGTGAGAGAGACTGTGCGCGAGTGAGAGAGACTGTGCGCGAGTGAGAGAGACTGTGCGCGAGTGAGAGAGAGACTGTGCGCGAGTGAGAGAGAGACTGTGCGCGAGTGAGAGAGAGACTGTGCGCGAGTGAGAGAGACTGTGCGCGAGTGAGAGAGACTGTGCGCGAGTGAGAGAGAGACTGTGCGCGAGTGAGAGAGAGACTGTGCGCGAGTGAGAGAGAGACTGTGCGCGAGTGAGAGAGAGACTGTGCGCGAGTGAGAGAGAGACTGTGCGCGAGTGAGAGAGAGACTGTGCGCGAGTGAGAGAGAGAGACTGTGTGCGAGAGTGAGAGAGAGAGACTGTGTGCGAGAGTGAGAGAGAGACTGTGCGCGAGAGTGAGAGAGAGACTGTGCGCGAGAGAGAGAGAGAGACTGTGCGCGAGAGTGAGAGAGAGACTGTGCGCGAGTGAGAGAGAGACTGTGCGCGAGTGAGAGAGAGACTGTGCGCGAGTGAGAGAGAGACTGTGCGCGAGTGAGAGAGAGACTGTGCGCGAGTGAGAGAGAGACTGTGCGCGAGTGAGAGAGAGACTGTGCGCGAGTGAGAGAGAGACTGTGCGCGAGTGAGAGAGAGACTGTGCGCGAGAGAGAGAGAGACTGTGCGTGAGAGAGAGAGACTGTGCGCGAGTGAGAGAGACTGTGCGCGAGAGAGAGAGACTGTGTGCGAGAGTGAGAGAGAGACTGTGTGCGAGAGTGAGAGAGAGAGACTGTGTGCGAGAGTGAGAGAGAGACTGTGTGCGAGTGAGAGAGAGAGACTGTGTGCGAGTGAGAGAGAGACTGTGTGCGAGAGTGAGAGAGAGACTGTGTGCGAGAGTGAGAGAGACTGTGTGCGAGAGTGAGAGAGACTGTGTGCGAGAGTGAGAGAGAGACTGTGCGCGAGAGAGAGACTGTGCGCGAGAGAGAGAGAGAGAGACTGTGCGCGAGAGAGAGAGAGAGAGACTGTGCGCGAGAGAGAGAGAGACTGTGCGCGCGAGAGAGAGAGAGAGAGAGACTGCGAGAGTGAGAGACTGTGTGCGAGAGAGAGAGACTGTGTGCGAGTGAGAGAGACTGTGTGCGAGAGTGAGAGACTGTGTGCGAGTGAGAGAGACTGTGTGCGAGAATGAGAGAGACTGTGTGCGAGAATGAGAGAGACTGTGTGCGAGAATGAGAGAGAGAGACTGTGTGCGAGAGAGAGAGAGACTGTGTGTGTGAGAGACTGTGTGCGAGAGAGAGAGACTGTGTGCGAGAGAGAGAGACTGTGTGCGAGAGAGAGAGACTGTGTGCGAGAGAGAGAGACTGTGTGCGAGAGAGAGAGACTGTGTGCGAGAGAGAGAGACTGTGTGCGAGAGTGAGAGACTGTGTGCGAGAGAGAGAGACTGTGTGCGTGAGAGACTGTGTGCGAGAGAGAGAGACTGTGTGCGAGAGAGAGAGACTGTGTGCGAGAGAGAGAGAGACTGTGTGCGAGAGAGAGAGAGACTGTGTGCGAGAGAGAGAGAGACTGTGTGCGAGAGAGAGAGAGACTGTGTGCGAGAGAGAGAGAGACTGTGTGCGAGAGCGAGAGAGACTGTGTGCGAGAGAGAGAGAGACTGTGTGCGAGAGAGAGAGACTGTGTGCGAGAGAGAGAGACTGTGTGCGAGAGAGAGAGACTGTGTGTGTGAGAGACTGTGTGCGAGAGAGAGAGACTGTGTGCGAGAGAGAGAGACTGTGTGCGAGAGAGAGACTGTGTGCGAGAGAGAGAGACTGTGTGCGAGAGAGAGAGACTGTGTGCGAGAGAGAGAGACTGTGCGCGAGAGAGAGAGACTGTGCGCGAGAGAGAGAGACTGTGCGCGAGAGAGAGAGACTGTGCGCGAGAGAGAGAGACTGTGCGCGAGAGAGAGAGACTGTGCGCGAGAGTGAGAGAGACTGTGCGCGAGAGAGTGAGACTGTGCGCGAGAGAGTGAGAGACTGTGCGCGAGAGAGTGAGAGACTGTGCGCGAGAGAGTGAGAGACTGTGCGCGAGAGAGTGAGAGACTGTGCGCGAGAGAGTGAGAGACTGTGCGCGAGAGAGTGAGAGACTGTGCGCGAGAGAGTGAGAGACTGTGCGCGAGAGAGAGACTGTGCGCGAGAGAGAGAGACTGTGCGCGAGAGAGAGAGAGACTGTGCGCGAGAGAGAGAGAGACTGTGTGCGAGAGAGAGAGAGACTGTGTGCGAGTGTGAGAGAGACTGTGTGCGAGAGTGAGAGTGACTGTGTGCGAGTGAGAGAGAGAGAGACTGTGTGCGAGAGTGAGAGACTGTGTGCGAGAGTGAGAGAGACTGTGTGCAAGAGAGAGAGACTGTGTGCGAGTGAGAGAGACTGTGTGCGAGAATGAGAGAGAGACTGTGTGCGAGAATGAGAGAGAGACTGTGTGCGAGAGAGAGAGACTGTGTGCGAGAGAGAGAGACTGTGCGAGAGAGAGAGACTGTGCGAGAGAGAGAGACTGTGTGCGATAGAGAGAGACTGTGTGCGAGAGTGTGAGAGAGAGACTGTGCGAGAGTGAGAGAGACTGTGCGAGAGAGAGAGACTGTGCGAGAATGAGAGAGAGAGACTGTGTGCGAGAGAGAGAGACTGTGTGCGAGAGAGAGAGACTGTGTGCGAGAGAGAGAGACTGTGTGCGAGAGAGAGAGACTGTGCGAGAGAGAGAGACTGTGCGAGAGAGAGAGACTGTGTGCGAGAGAGAGAGACTGTGTGCGAGAGAGACTGTGTGCGAGAGTGTGAGAGAGAGACTGTGCGAGAGTGAGAGAGACTGTGCGAGAGTGAGAGACTGTGTGCGAGAGAGAGAGACTGTGTGCGAGAGACTGTGTGCGAGAGAGAGAGAGACTGTGTGTGAGAGTGTGAGAGAGACTGTGCGAGAGTGAGAGAGAGAGAGAGACTGCGTGCGAGAGAGAGAGACTGCGTGCGAGAGAGAGAGACTGCGTGCGAGAGAGAGAGACTGCGTGCGAGAGAGAGAGACTGCGTGCGAGAGAGAGAGACTGCGTGCGAGAGTGTGAGAGAGAGACTGTGCGAGAGTGAGAGAGACTGTGTGTGTGAGAGACTGTGTGCGAGAATGAGAGAGACTGTGTGCGAGAGAGAGACTGTGTGCGAGAGAGACTGTGTGCGAGAATGAGAGAGAGACTGTGTGCGAGAGTGAGAGAGAGACTGTGTGCGAGAGAGAGAGAGACTGTGCGAGAGTGAGAGAGACTGTGTGCGAGAGTGAGAGAGACTGTGTGCGAGAGAGAGAGACTGTGTGCGAGAGAGAGAGACTGTGTGCGAGAGAGAGAGACTGTGTGCGAGAGAGAGAGACTGTGTGCGAGAGAGAGAGACTGTGTGCGAGAGAGAGAGACTGTGTGCGAGAGAGAGAGACTGTGTGCGAGAGAGAGAGACTGTGTGCGAGAGAGAGAGACTGTGTGCGAGAGAGAGAGAGACTGTGTGCGAGAGAGAGAGACTGTGTGCGAGAGAGAGAGAGACTGTGTGCGAGAGAGACTGTGCGAGAGAGAGAGACTGTGTGCGAGAGTGTGAGAGAGAGACTGTGCGAGAGTGAGAGAGACTGTGTGCGAGAGAGAGAGACTGTGTGCGAGAGAGAGAGACTGTGTGCGAGAGAGAGAGACTGTGTGCGAGAGAGAGACTGTGTGCGAGAGAGACTGTGCGAGAGAGAGAGACTGTGTGCGAGAGTGTGAGAGAGACTGTGCGAGAGTGACTGTGCGAGAGAGAGACTGTGTGCGAGAGAGAGAGACTGTGTGCGAGAGTGTGAGACTGTGCGAGAGTGAGAGAGACTGTGTGCGAGAGTGAGAGAGAGTGACTGTGCGAGACAGAGAGAGTGACTGTGCGAGAGTGAGAGAGAGAGACTGTGTGCGAGAGTGAGAGAGCACGACTGTGTGCGAGAGTGAGAGAGGGTGACTGTGCGAGACTGAGAGAGAGTGACTGTGTGCGAGACTGAGAGAGCACGACTGTGTGCGAGAGTGAGAGAGAGTGACTGTGCGAGACAGAGAGAGAGGGTGACTGCGAGAGTGAGAGTGTGTCTGTGTGCGAGAGAGACTGTGTGCGAGAGTGAGAGAGAGAGAGACTGTGTGCGAGAGTGACTGTGTGCGAGAGTGAGAGAGCGACTGTGTGCGAGAGTGAGAGAGCGACTGTGTGCGAGAGTGAGAGAGCGACTGTGTGCGAGAGTGAGAGAGCGACTGTGTGCGAGAGTGAGAGAGCGACTGTGTGCGAGTGAGAGAGAGTGACTGTGTGCGAGAGTGAGAGACTGTGCGAGAGAGAGAGACTGTGTGCGAGAGTGTGAGAGAGAGACTGTGCGAGAGTGAGAGAGACTGTGTGCGAGAGAGAGAGACTGTGTGCGAGAGAGAGAGAGACTGTGTGCGAGAGAGACTGTGCGAGAGAGAGAGACTGTGTGCGAGAGTGTGAGAGAGAGACTGTGCGAGAGTGAGACTGTGTGCGAGAGAGACTGTGTGCGAGAGAGAGAGACTGTGTGCGAGAGAGAGAGACTGTGTGCGAGAGAGAGAGACTGTGTGCGAGAGAGAGAGACTGTGTGCGAGAGAGAGAGAGACTGTGTGCGAGAGAGAGAGAGACTGTGTGCGAGAGAGACTGTGCGAGAGAGAGAGACTGTGTGCGAGAGTGTGAGAGAGAGACTGTGCGAGAGTGAGAGAGACTGTGCGCGAGAGAGAGAGACTGTGCGAGAGAGAGAGAGACTGTGCGCGAGAGAGAGAGACTGTGCGCGAGAGAGAGAGACTGTGCGCGAGAGAGAGAGACTGTGTGCGAGAGTGTGAGAGACTGTGCGCGAGAGTGTGAGAGACTGTGCGAGAGTGAGAGAGACTGTGTGCGAGAGTGAGAGTGACTGTGCGAGACAGAGAGAGTGACTGTGCGAGAGTGAGAGAGAGAGACTGTGTGCGAGAGTGAGAGAGTGTCTGTGTGCAAGAGAGACTGTGTGCGAGAGAGACTGTGTGCGAGAGTGAGAGAGGGTGACTGTGCGAGACTGAGAGAGAGTGACTGTGTGCGAGAGTGAGAGAGCACGACTGTGTGCGAGAGTGAGAGAGAGTGACTGTGCGAGACAGAGAGAGTGACTGTGCGAGACAGAGAGAGAGGGTGACTGCGAGAGTGAGAGAGTGTCTGTGTGCGAGAGAGACTGTGTGCGAGAGTGAGAGAGAGAGAGACTGTGTGCGAGAGCGACTGTGTGCGAGAGTGAGAGAGAGACTGTGTGCGAGAGTGAGAGAGCGACTGTGTGCGAGAGTGAGAGAGAGTGACTGTGTGCGAGAGTGAGAAAGAGAGTGATTGTGAGTGTCTCAAGTCACAACAGTCACTTCTGCGGCTGCCATCGGTGCAATTCATCAAACTGATTCCACATCTGCGGCTGACATGCAGCTGAAAGTTTTATTGAAAATTTCATAGCAAATTCATAAGATAAAAGGCCGGGTGTCTAATCCTTCAGTTCACCGAGTGATCCTCAATTCCATGCTTCAGCACACAGCTCCAGTTATTATTTAAACCCTGGGGGAGACAGCATCCCTCGCAATTACTGGGAACAGCTGCATTTTAAAAATCAACACAAATGAGCTCCAGCCACGACTCTGGTGCTCCCCCTCACCCTCACCATCATTCCCCCCCCGCCTCCCCACCCCCATTGGTACATCCTGCCCAACTAACACAGTCCCATCCTGGGATCATGCACCGTAGTATCAGTGTCAGCAGTGGCTCCGTGCGTAGCTCCCTCACCAACAAGTCAGAAGGTCGTGGGTTGAAGTCCTACTCCAGACACTTGAGCACATAATCTAGGCTGACACTCCCAGTGCAGTACTGAGGGAGCGCTGCACTGTCGGAGGTGCCATCTTTCAGATCAGATGTTAAACAGAGACCCATCTGCCCTCTCAAGTGGACGTAAAAGGTCCCATGACACTATTTCGAAGAAGAGCAGGCAAGTAATCCGGTGTCCTAGCCAATATTCATCCCCCAATCAACATCACTAAAAAAAAAACCAGATGATCTGGTCATTATCACATTGCTGTTTGTGGGACCTTGCTGTGCGCAAATTGGCTGCCGCGTTTCCTACATTACAACAGCGACTACACATCAATTGGCTGTAAAGTGCTTTGGGACGTCCTGAAAGTCGATATATAAATCTTTCTTTTCACAGAGGAGGCCATTCAGCCCTTCCCACCTTCATTGGTGCTAGCTTTCAACTGAAGCTCTCAACTCTAATTCCATGCGGTCTGCACAGAGCGGGATTAAACGGAGTGGACTTGAACAGAGTGTTTTATTTGGGAATTTGGAAAGAGTGGGAATTCGGAGAAGAGGGGAAAGGAGTTGCTGCTTTTTGCCTACACTTTTTGTAGTGCTTTGTGTTATAGGTAGATATTTAATTCCAGTACCCTTAACTTAATCTAGATCAAGTAAGTAGTCAAGAAACTACACTGTAAACTAAGTTACCTAATTACAAATGTAATTAAATTTAATTAAATAAAACAAGGTCATATAGGGATGGCAGTGCAGGTGGTGTGCCGCAACTGCAGCATGTGGGAGTTTGTGGAGAGCATTGTGATCCCGGACAAGCACGTTTGCAGTAAGTGCCTGCATCTTGAGGAACTTCAGATCAGAGTTTTTGAGCTGGAGTCTGAGGTGCAGACATTGCAGGGCATCAGGGATGGGGAGAGTTAACTGGACACTTTGATCCAGGAGGCAGTCACACCCCTTAGGTTAGGTAGTGGTACAGGTCTGGTTAGTGGTCAGGGACAGGAGGGTGTGACTGCAACTCAAGCAGGTAAGGGGACCCCAGGTGCAGTGCTGGAGGAGCCTCAGCCTTTGCCCTTGTCCAACAGGTATGAGGTTCTTGCTGCCTGTGTGGATGAGGGAAAAGCCTGCAGGATGGATGAGCAAACTGACCATGGCACCATGGTGCAGGAGGCCATTCAAGTGGGGGGAGTGAAAGGGGACATATAATCAGGGGGATAGATGCGGTTCTCTGCAGCCGCGACCGAGAGTTCCAAAGGTTGTGTTGCCTGCCCGGTGCCAGGGTTAAAGACATCTCCTCGCGGCTGGAGAAGAACTTGAAGTGGGAGGGGGAGGATCCAGTTGTCGTGGTCCATGTAGGAACCAATGGCATAGGTAGAACTAGGAATGAGGTTCTGCTGAGGGAGTTTGAAGAGCTAGGATCCAAATTAAAAAGCAGAACCTCAATGGTACAGGAAACTTTCGTTTATCCGGCATCGACGGGACCGGCGTGGTGCCGGTTTATCGAAAGTACCGGATAACAGAGAGTTATATCTACCGAGGCTATTTTTAACAAAGAGACTCCAAGCAGCACGGGAGAATCTACTCATGCTACTGCAATGTTTCGGACTTGCGACAGCGCCAGGAGGCCGAGTAGTGGTACTTTTGAAAAGTACCCCTACTGACTAAATCGGCGTTCGCGGACTCAGACTCGGACTCGGGATCGGCAACATTGCCGGTTATTTGAGAGGATTTTTCGGAGCACTCGGCGTTCGCGGAGACTCGACTGCGACTCGGCAACATTGCCGGTTATTTGAGAGGAGTTTTCGGAGGATGATTTTTGCCGGTTAAGCGAGAATTCCGGATATTTGGGTGCCGGATAAACGAAAGTTTCCTGTAATAATCTCTGGATTGTTACATAGAAACATAGAAAATAGGTACAGGAGTAGACCATTCGGTCCTTCGAGCCTGCACCGCCATTCAATGCGTTCATGGCTGAACATGCTACCTCAGTACCCCATTCCTGCTTTCTCGCCATACCCCTTGATCCCCCTAGTTGTGAGTGTTATATCTAACTCCCTTTTGAATATATTTAGCGAACTGGCCTCAACAACCTTCTGTGGAAGAGAATTCCATAGATTCACCACTCTCTGGGTGAAGAAGTTCCTCCTCAGCTCAGTCTTAAATGGCTTCCCCTTAATCCTTAGACTGTGACCCCTGGTTCTAGTTTTCCCTAACATTGGGAACATTCTGCCCGCATCTAATTTGTCTAAACCAGTCAGGATTTTAAATGTCTCTATAAGATCCCCCTTCATTCTTCTGAACTCCAGAGGATACAAGTTCAGTTGACCCAATCTTTCTTGATATGTCAGTCCGGCCATCCCAGGAATCAATCTAGTGAACCTTCGCTGCACTCCCTCAATAGCAAAAATGTCCTTCCTTAAGTTAGGAGACCAAAACTGCGCACAATACTCCAGGTGTGGCCTCACCAAGGCCCTGTACAACTGCAGCATCACCTCCCTACTCCTGTACTCAAATCCCCTTACTATGAAGGCCATCATTCCGTTTGCTTTCTTGACTGCCTGCTGCACTTGCATTCCCACCTTCAGTGACTGATGTACCATGACGCCCAGGTCTCGTTGCACGTCCCCTTTCCCTAATCTGCCACCATTCAGGTAATAGTCCGCCTCTCTATTTTTACCACCAAAGTGGATAACCTCACATTTATCCACATTGTACTTCATCTGCCATACATTTGCCCATTCACCCAACCTGTCCAAGTCACTCTGTAGCCTCCTAGCATCCTCCTCATTGTTCACACTGCCTCCCAATTTAGTGTCATCCGCAAATTTGGAGATATTACATTTAATCCCTTCGTCCAAATCATTAATATATAATGTAAACAGCTGGGGTCCCAGCACCGAACCCTGCGGTACCCCGCTGGTCACTGCCTGCCATTCTGAAAAGTACCCATTTACTCCTACTCTTTGTTTCCTGTGTGCCAACCAGTTCTCAATCCACGTCAACACATTACCCCCAATCCCATGTGCTTTAACTTTGCTCACCAATCTCTTGTGTGGGACCTTGTCGAAGGCCTTCTGAAAGTCCAAATACACCACATCTACTGGTTCCCCCCTGTCCACCCTATTGGAAACATCCTCAAAAAATTCCAGAAGATTTGTCAAGCATGATTTCCCTTTCACAAATCCATGCTGACTTGGACCTATCATGTCGCCACTTTCCAAATGGTCTGTTATGACATCTTTAATAATTGCTTCCATCATTTTACCCACGACCGATGTCAGGCTGACCGGTCTATAATTCCCTGCTTTCTCCCTCCCTCCTTTTTTAAAAAGAGGGGTTACATTGGCCACCCTCCACTCCATCGGAACTGATCCAGAGTCTAAGGAATGTTGGAAAATGATCGTCAATGCATCCACTATTTCCAAGGCCACCTCCTTAAGTACTCTGGGATGCAGACCATCAGGCCCCGGGGATTTTTCAGCCTTCAGTCCCATCAATTTCCCCAATACCTTTTCCCGACTAATAAGGATTTCCCTCAGCTCCTCCCTCTTACCAGATCCTCTGACCCCTTTTATTTCCGGCAGGTTGTGTGTGTCCTCCACAGTAAACACCGAACCAAAGTACTTGTTCAATTGATCTGCCATTTCCTTGTTCCCCATTACGACTTCCCCTGTTTCCGACTGCAGGGGACCTACGTTTGTTTTTACTAACCTCTTTCTTTTTACATATTTATAGAAGCTTTTGCAGTCCATTTTAATGTTCTCTGCAAGCTTCCTTTCATATTTTATTTTCCCTGCCCTAATCAAGCCCTTCGTCCTCCTCTGCTGAGTTTTGAAGTTCTCCCAGTCCCCGGGTTTGCTGCTACTTCTGGCCAATTTGTATGCAACTTCCTTGGTTTTAATACTATCCCTGATTTCCCTTGTTAGCCATGGTTGAGCCACCTTCCCTTTTTTATTTTTACGCCAGACCGGGATGTACAATTGTTGTAGTTCATCCATGCGATCTCTAAATGTCTGCCATTGCCCTTCCACTGATAGCCCCTTAAATATCGCTTGCCAATTTAACCTCGCCAATTCACGCCTCATACCCTCAAAGTTGCCCTTATTTAAGTTCTGGACCATGGTCTCTGACTTAACTGTTTCCTTCTCCATCCTAATGTAGAACTCCACCATACTATGGTCACTCTTCCCCAGGGGGCCTCGTACCACAAGATTGCTGATTAGTCCTTCCTCATTACACAACACCCAGTCCAGGATGGCCTCCCCTCGAGTTGGTTCCTCAACATATTGGTTTAGGAAACCATCCCTTAAACACTCCAGGAAATCCTCCTCCACCGTATTGCTTCCAGTTTGAGTAGCCCAATCTATATGCATATTAAAGTCACCCATGATAACTGCCGTGCCTTTTTTGCACGCACCTTTGATTTCCTGTTTCATACCCTCCCCCACCTCACTACTGCTGTTTGGAGGTCTGTACACAACTCCCACTAACGTTTTCTGCCCTTTGGTGTTCTGCAGCTCAACCCATATTGATTCCACATCCTCCAAGCTGATGTCCTTCCTAGCTATTGCATTAATCTCCTCTTTAACCAGCAATGCTACCCCACCCCCTTTTCCTTTTATTCTATCCTTTCTGAATGTTGAATACCCCTGGATGTTCAGTTCCCAGCCTTGATTGTTCTGGAGCCACGTCTCTGTAATCCCAATCACATCGTATCCGTTAACATCTATTTGCACAGTCAATTCATCCACCTTATTACGGATACTCCTTGCATTAAGACACAGAGCCTTTAGGCTTGTTTTATTAACATCCTTTGTCCTTTTAGACTTATGATTTAGTATGGCCCTTTGTGTTTCTTGCCTTTGTTTACTCGGCCTTCCCCTATTGTTTCTCACCCTTCTAACATTTGTTTCTGACTGCATATTACTTCCCCCTGTTTCGCTACATAGGTTCCCATTCCCCTACCATATTAGTTTAAATCCTCCCGAACTGCTTTAGCAAATATTACCCCGAGGACATCGGTTACCTGAGCCACATGCAAATTGGCATAGGGACAAACAGATTAGAGGTTTAAATGCGTGGCTCAAAGAGTGGTGTGGGAGGAATGGGTTTCAATTCATGAGGCACTGGCACCAGTACTGGGGAAAGAGGGAGCTGTTCCGTTGGGACGGGCTCCACTTAATCCAGTGTCCTGGTGAACCGAATAACTAGGGCAGTAGACAGGGCTTTAAACTAATGAAGGCGGGGGGGTGGAAGGATTCAGGAAAGAGTAAATTTAAAAGCAACGACAGAAATGTCAAGGCTCTAGAGCAGAGTAGCGTTTTGGGTAAAAATAATCAGAGTGGGTCAGGAAGGGACAGAGAGAGTAACAAAGGTAATAAGGCATCAGTGACTAAGGTGACATCAGGGAAAAATAGAATTAAGTCAAAGCTAATGGCACTATATCTGAATGCACGAAGCATTCGCAACAAAATAGATGAATTAATAGCGCAGATAGAAATAAACAGGTTTGATCTAATAGCCATAACGGAGACGTGGTTGCAAAGTGGCCAAGGTTGGGAACTAAATATTCCAGGATACTTAACGGTTAGAAGAGATAGGCAAAATGGAAAAGGAGGAGGGGTAGCCCTGATAATAAAGACAGTAGAGAGAAAGGATCTTAGCTCGGAAAATCAAGTAGAATCAGTTTGGGTGGAGCTAAGAAACAGCAAGGGGCAGAAAACATTGGTAGGAGTTGTTTATAGGCCCCCAAACATTAGTTGTAATGAAGGGCAGAGTATAAATCAGGAAATTAGGGGTGCATGTAACAAGGGTAATAAAGTAATCATGGGGGACTTTAATCTACATATAGACTGGGCAAACCAAATTTGCAGTAATAGTGTGGAGGACAAATTCATGGAATGTATGCAAAATAGTTTTCTAGATCAGTATGTTGAGGAACCAACTAGGGAACAGGCTATTTTAGGTTTAGTACTGTGCAATGAGAAAGGGTTCATTAATAACCCTGTAGAAAAAGGGCCTTTAGGGAAGAGTGACCATAATATGATAGAATTTTACATTGAGTTTGAAAGTGATTTAGTTAAATCTGAAACTAAGGTCTTAAATCTAAATGAAGCAAACTACATAGGTATGAGGGGCAAGTTAGCTAAGGTAGATTGGGAAACTACATTAAAAGGTATGACTGTAGAGAAGCAATGGCTATCGTTTAAAGAATTAATACATAATTTACAACAAATATACATTCCTTTAAGGCACAAAAACCCCACAGAAAAAGTGGTCCAATCGTGGCTAACAAGAGAAGTTAAAGATAGTATTAGATCAAAGGAAGAGGCTTATAAACTTGCCAAAAAGAATAGTAAGCCTGAGGATTGGGAGGATTTTAGAATTCAGCAAAGGAGGACCAAGAAATTGATAACGAAAGGGAAAATAGAATATGAGAGTAAACTAGCGAGAGACATAAAAACAGACTGTAAAAGCTTCTATAGGTATATAAAAAGGAAAAGATTAGCGAAAGTAAATGTGGGTCCCTTACAGGCTGTGACAGGAGAAATTATAATGGGGAATAAGGAAATGGCGGAGAAATTAAACAAATACTTTGTGCTGGATTTTGTCAGCCCCGAGGAGGCGGGTATGGAGGCGGGACTGCCGGTAAAGTTGCAGAATTTGGAGGTGGGTGGCAAACCCGCCCCCATGCCCCCTTGCCAGGAGGCGGGAAGCCGTCCTGCCCCAGGTCCCATCTCCTCGAGGCGGGAAAGGGATTAAAGCCTATTAACTGCCTGTTAACAGATAGTTAACAGGCAGAAAATAGGATTATCCCCATTTTTCGTTTCAATGTGCAGGCTTCCCGACCTCGGGGAACCCCGCCAGGGTGGAGGAGCCGAGTAGGACGTTTGCGGGGGTCGGAGGGGTCTGAAAGTGCAATGTAGAGGTGAGTGATGGGTGCAAGTGTGGAGTAGTTAAGTATGTAAGGTGAGTGAAAAGTGTTAGAAAATGTTCACTTACCTTTGTTTCTGCCAACAGCCTTCAGCCGCTGTGGATCCAACAGCCAGGTGATTTCTGCAAAGTTGAAACGTTTGATGAGTCCTGAACACAAGGACTCATCAAACTACACAGAATGTCAGTGTTTGACAGCTTCACAGAGCTGTCAAACGCTGACATTTCTTCCTTCAAAAAATCTTGACAGATGGCATGTCAGACGTTGACCTGCTCTGTCACTGACTTCCCCCTAATTGGCCTGCTGAGCCCGCTGGGCGGGCTTAACAAGGTCAATCAGGGGAAAATCCCGCTGGTTGGCCAAAGGCTGATGGAGGTAGGATTGAAAGCCGGCAAGCAGCAGTCCCGCCTCCAAAAGCTTCCCGTTGACAAAATCCAGCCCTTTGTGTCTGTCTTCATGGAAAAAGACGCAAAAAACTTCCCGGAAATAGTGGAGAACCAAGGGTCTAGCGAGAATGAGGAACTGAAAGAAATTAGTATTAGTAAAAAAAAATAGTACTGGAGAAATTAATGGGACTGAAAGCCGATAAATCCCCTGAACCTGATGGCCTACATCCTAGGGTTTTGAAAGAGGTGGCTATAGAGATAGTGGATGCATTGGTTGTCATTTTGCAAAATTCCATAGATTCTAGAACGGTTCCCACGGATTGGAAGGTAGCAAATGTAACCCCACTATTTAGGAAAGGAGGGAGAGAGAAAACGGGGAACGACAGACCAGTTAGCCTGACATCAGTAGTAGGGCTGATAAGTGGCAGTTAACATTCGCGCCACACAAGTGCCAGTCAATGACTATCTCCAACAAGCGAGAGTCTAACCACCTCCCCTTGACATTCAACGGCATTACCATCGTTGAATCCCCCACCATCAACATCCTGGGGGTCACCATTGACCAGAAACTTAACTGAACCAGCCACATAAATACTGTGGCAACAAGAGCAGGTCAGAGGCTAGGTATTCTGCGGCGAGTGTCTCACCTCCTGACTCCCCAAAGCCTTTCCACCATCTACAAGGCACAAGTAAGGAGTGTGATGGAATAATCTCCACTTGCCCGGATGAGTGCAGCTCCAACAACACTCAAGAAGCTCGACACCATCCAGGATAAAGCAGCCCGTTTGATTGGCACCCCATCCACCAACTTAAACATTCACTCCCTCCACCACCGGCGTACCGTGGCTGCAGTATGTACCATCTACAAAATGCACTGCAGCAGCTCACCAAAGCTTCTTCGGCAGCACCTCCCAAACCCGCAACCTCTTCCATCTAGAAGGACAAGGGCAGCAGGCGCATGGGAACACCATCACCTCCAAGTTCCCCTCCAAGTCACACAACATCCTGACTTAGAAGTATATCGCCGATCCTTCATCGTCGCTGGGTCAAACTCCTGGAACTCCCTACCTAACAGCACTGTGGCAGTACCTTCACCACACGAACTGCAGCAGTTCAAGAAGGCGGCTCATCACCACCTTCTCAAGGGCAACTAGGGATGGGCAATAAATGCTGGCCTTGCCAGCGACACCCAGATCACATAAGCGAATAAAAAAGGGAAAATGCTAGAATCTATTATTAAGGACGTGGTAACAGGGCACTTAGAAAATAATAATAGGATTGGGCAGAGTCATCACAGATTTATGAAAGGGAAATCATGTTTGACAAATCTGTTAAGAGCTTTTTTAGGTTGTAACTAGCAGAATAGATAAGGGGGAACCAGTGGATGTGGTGTATTTGGATTTTCAGAAGGCTTTCGATAAGGTGCCACACAAGAGGTTATTAAACAAAATTAGGGCTCATGGGATTGGGGCTAATATACTAGCATGGATTGAGGATTGGTTAACGGACAGAAATCAAAGAGTAGGAATAAACGGGTCATTTTCAGGTTGGCAGGCTGTAATTAGGAGGGTACCGCAAGGATCAGTGCTTGGGCCTCAGCTATTCACAATCTACATCAATGATTTGGATGAGGGGACCAAATGTAATATATCCAAGTTTGCTGATGATACAAAGCTGGGTGGGAATCTAAGTTGTGAGGAGGATGCAAGGAGGCTTCAAGGGGATATCGACAGGCTAAGTGAGTGGGCAAGAACATGGCAAATGGAATATAATGTGGAGAAATGTGAAGTTATCCACTTTGGTAGGAGAAATAGAAAAGCAGAGTATTTTTTAAATGATGGGAGATTGGGAAATGTTGGTGTTCAGAGGGACCTGGGTGTCCTTGTACACAAATCACTGAAAGTTAACATGCAGGTACAGCAAGCAATTAGGAAAGCAAATGGTATGTTGGACTTTATTGCAAGAGGATTTGAGTATAAGAGTAAAGACGTCTTACTGCAATTATATAGGGCCCTGCTGAGACCACACCTGGAGTATTGTGTATAGTTTTGGTCTCCTTACCCAAGGAAGGATATACTTGCCATAGAGGGAGTGCAACGAAGGTTCACCAGACTAGTTCCTGGGATGAGGGGATTGTCCTATGAGGAGAGATTGAGTAGACTAGGCCTATATTCTCTAGAGTTTAGAAGAATGAGAGGTGATCTCATTGAAACATACAGAATTCTTACAGGGCTTGACAGGGTAGATGCAGGGAGGATGTTTCCCCTGGCTGGGGAGTCTAGAACCAGGGGTCACAGTCTCAGAATAAGGGATCGGCTATTTAGGACTGAGATGAGGAGAAATTTCTTCACTCAGAGGGTGGTGAATCTTTGGAATTCTCTATCCCAAGAGGGCTGTAGAGACTCAGTCGTTGAGTATATTCAAGACAGATACCAATAGATTTTTGAATATTAAGGGAATCAAGGGATATGGGGATAGTGCAGGAAAGTGGAGATGAGGTAGAAGATCAGCCATGATCTTATTGAATGGCGGAGCAGGCTCGAGGGGCCGAATGGCCGACTCCTGCTCCTATTTCTTATGTTCTTATTCCCTTTCCCTGCATCCTTTTATAGTCTTCCTTCTCAAATCATTACCCAATTCCCTTTGAAATGATGTTGCAGCCTTTGCTGCAAAAGTCACTTCTGGCAAAACATTCCAAGTTCCGATAACCTTCTGGTGATACTCCAGACTCTACGTCCCTATGTTACTGATTCGCTAACCAGTGGAAACAATCTTCACTAATTTACCTTCTCAGAATATTTCATAACTTTGAAAACCTCAATCAGCCAGCGAGTTATGATGATCTGGAATGCACTGCCTGAAAGGGCGGTGGAAGCAGATTCAATAGTAGCTTTCAAAAGAGAATTGGATAAATACTTGAAAAGGAAAAATTAGCAGGGCTTTGGGATTATTAATTGGATCGCTCTTCCAGAGATCCGGCACAGGCATGATGGGCCGAATGGCCTCCTTCTGTGCTCTAAGATTCTATGATTCACTATCCAGTGACCGCGATGTGAAATAAATGTGTATGTCGGGATTAGGACAGGCTTAAGCTTGGTTGTCATTCACCCCACATTCAAATAGACTCACTGGGGCAGATTCTTAACTTCTGTGCCGCATGATTCTATAATCCTCCAGGAACAGTCAGTACCTTCAGGGAGGGAAAAGAGGAGAAAACTGGAAGAAAAATATATTTTAGAGGAGCAAGGATGACTCGGATTCCACTTATAAACAGGGTTTTCATTTCAAAGGAGTTTGCTGTGGAACAGAGCCCAGGAAAGCCCGTCGTGAGGAGCACCGACCCGGGTGGACCATTATATCGTACCCCAACTGCTGAGATTACCTCATAGAATAGTACAGCACAGAAGGAGCCTTTCAGCCCATCAAGTCTACGCCGGCTCTTTCGAAGGGCAATTCCGTTAGTCCCACTCCCCCGCTCTTTCCCCATATCTCTGCAATTTTTTCTCCTTCAAGTATTTATCCAAACCTAAATCAGCACAGACTATTGATTGAACCTGGGACTTCCGTGATACACTGGGTGGTGTCTCATTAACCAGGAGAGCTGATGTCTCTTTTAAATTCCAGTTAGATTTCACTAGGGTCAAACAGAGTGCTCCTTCCCTCCGAGTTCCCCAGTGCCCTTGTGATCTCACTTCTCATTCCATCTGACTTGCAGCTACAACACTCTTAATTAAGACCTCGTCAGTCCAGGAACCTCCTGTACAGGTGGTTACTGGGTGACGTCAGCCACTGCTGAGGCTGGAGGTCAAGCTTCCAGGAGGAGAGCATCAGTGATGGATTTGATGAATTGGGCGGCTGTTCGATGAGGAACTACGAATGATTTAACCCAAATGTCATTTAAAGCCAAATAAAAAGGGACTCAGTCAATACAGGAGAGGAGGGCAGTGTAGTGCAGAGACCAGATAGGGCCAGAAGATAAGAGTATGGGAGGATGGATCCCTTTGCTTATCGCAATGTCATGAGCTTATAAAACTGACTTACAAGTTATATGTTTATAAGGTGAAAGACGCTGCAGGCATATTGTGCAGTTTGTTTGTATTTCTTATTGATGCCTGTGTGCTTCGGGTCTGTGTGAGACTTCTGCAGTGATTGCCTTGGGCACCCTCACTGAATACAGCTCCATTTGTGCACAGAATCATGCTTAAAACCTTCTCCACACAAGACCTTTCTCTTATCCCAATTTTGGGTGTCTCATTGGGAGGAGCTGCCTTGAGCATGGGGTGGGGGAGCCGTTTGTCCCTCGGACTGAGTGAGATGACGGTCGTGGGTAAAATGATGGAAGCAATTATTAAAGATGTCATAACAGACCATTTGGAAAGTGGCGACATGATAGGTCCAAGTCAGCATGGATTTGTGAAAGGGAAATCATGCTTGACAAATCTTCTGGAATTTTTTGAGGATGTTTCCAATAGGGTGGACAGGGGGGAACCAGTAGATGTGGTGTATTTGGACTTTCAGAAGGCCTTCGACAAGGTCCCACACAAGAGATTGGTGAGCAAAGTTAAAGCACATGGGATTGGGGGTAATGTGTTGACGTGGATTGAGAACTGGTTGGCACACAGGAAACAAAGAGTAGGAGTAAATGGGTACTTTTCAGAATGGCAGGCAGTGACCAGCGGGGTACCGCAGGGTTCGGTGCTGGGACCCCAGCTGTTTACATTATATATTAATGATTTGGACGAAGGGATTAAATGTAATATCTCCAAATTTGCGGATGACACTAAATTGGGAGGCAGTGTGAACAATGAGGAGGATGCTAGGAGGCTACAGAGTGACTTGGACAGGTTGGGTGAATGGGCAAATGTATGGCAGATGAAGTACAATGTGGATAAATGTGAGGTTATCCACTTTGGTGGTAAAAATAGAGAGGCGGACTATTACCTGAATGGTGGCAGATTAGGGAAAGGGGACGTGCAACGAGACCTGGGCGTCATGGTACATCAGTCACTGAAGGTGGGAATGCAAGTGCAGCAGGCAGTCAAGAAAGCAAACGGAATGATGGCCTTCATAGCAAGGGGATTTGAGTACAGGAGTAGGGAGGTGATGCTACAGTTGTACAGGGCCTTGGTGAGGCCACACCTGGAGTATTGTGCGCAGTTTTGGTCTCCTAACTTAAGGAAGGACATTCTTGCTATTGAGGGAGTGCAGCGAAGGTTCACTAGATTGATTCCTGGGATGGCCGGACTGACATATCAAGAAAGATTGGGTCAACTGAACTTGTATCCTCTGGAGTTCAGAAGAATGAGGGGGGATCTTATAGAGACATTTAAAATCCTGACTGGTTTAGACAAATTAGATGCGGGCAGAATGTTCCCAATGGTAGGGAAAACTAGAACCAGGGGTCACAGTCTAAGGATTAAGGGGAAGCCATTTAGGACTGAGCTGAGGAGGAACTTCTTCACCCAGAGAGTGGTGAATCTATGGAATTCTCTTCCACAGAAGGTTGTTGAGGCCAGTTCGCTAAATATATTCAAAAGGGAGTTAGATATAACACTCACAACTAAGGGGATCAAGGGGTATGGCGAAAAAGCAGGAATGGGGTACTGAGGTAGCATGTTCAGCCATGAACGCATTGAATGGCGGTGCAGGCTCGAAGGACCGAATGGTCTACTCCTGTACCTATTTTCTATATGTTTCTATGTAACAGGTGGGATGGCGAGTCAAGCAGAATCCAGGTTTATCCTGCTCAATGGCTGTGTTGTTCAATAACCAAACTGCTGCAAACGGTCTCAGGTGTAGCCTAACTCACACCAAGTCCCATTCACCCATCACGCCCTGTGCTTGCTGACCTACACTGGCTCCCGGTCCGGCAGCACCTCGATTTTAAAATTCTCATCGATGTTTTCAAAATCCCCGTTGACCCTCCCTAACCTCCACCAACCCCACAACCCTCCGAGATCTCTGCGCTCCTGCAATTCTGGCCTCTTGCGCATCCCTGATCTTAATCGCTTCACCATTGGAGGCCCTGCCTTCACCTGCCGAGGCCCTAAGCTCTGCAATTCCCTCCCTAAACCTCTCTACCGCTCTCTCCTCCTTTAAGACGTTCCTTAAAACCTACCTGCCCTACTATCTCATGTGGCTCGGTGTCAAATTTTGTTTGATAACGCACCTGTGAACATGTTACTATGATAAAGGCGCTACATCAATGCAAGTTGTTGTTGTTGTGTTGGGGCCTTATTTCAGATCTTCTCAGTTCTGTCCAAGCTTCCAGATCAAAGAAACGATGAAAAGCTAAATCAATGAGGCCAGTTGGCCCTCATGTGTTGATACCTTTGAAACTAAAAATACAGTTCTATCACTTTCCTCATCAATCAAACTACTTTTCACATGTATCAGTCTGTGGGCCAGGGGTAGTCAAGTGGTGTGCTGCGGTATAGGCAAGCATGTGGAACAGATTGATAACTGGCCTCTAAATATGGAATCAACATCAATTGGTCTAAATATGATGAATTAATCAATATAATTATAGCATTAGATTAATACAGAATTTATTTAAATCAATATTAATATAATAACATGAAGGGTTTTGATGGAGTAGATAGGGAGAAACTGTTTCCACTGGCAGGAGGGTCGGTAACCAGAGGACACAGATTTAAGGTCATTGGCAAAAGAGCCAGAGGGGAGATGATGAGAAATGTTTTTAACGCAGCGAGTTGTTATAATCTGAAAAGCACTGCCTGAAATGGTGGTGGAGGCAGATTCAATAGTAACTTTCAAAAGGGAATTGGATAAATACTTGAAGGGGAGAAAGTTATGGGGAAAGAGCAGGGGAGTGGTGGGCCGACTGTCCTCCTTCTGTGCTTTAAGATTCTAACTAGAGATGCATTTCAACTGCAGGCCTTGCATTCATAATGTGAGCTCGGCTCAGTTGATAATATTTCTCAACCCCTGAAATACAAAATGGTGGATTCAAGCCCCACTATATGATCTAGACTGGCACCTCAGTGCAGTACTGAGAGGGTGCAGCATGGTCAGAGGTGCCGTCTTTCGGATGATATGTTACCGTAAAGCCCCATCTGCCTGATCTGGTGGACAGAAAACATTGCAAAATATTTTGAGGAGCAGGGAGCTCTCCCGATGATCCTGGCCAACATTCCTCCCTCATCCAATACCGACAAAAAGAAACAGTGGTCATTCATCTTATTTGCTGTTTGTGCAAATTGGTTGCGGTTTTCCGACATAACACTGATTGGACTTCAAAAGTAATCCATACGCTGTTAGTGGAATAGTAGCCCCAGAGTATATTATATGGAATAGCTGCCTGAGTATATTATGTGGAATAGCAGCCCGAGTATATTATGTGGAATAGCAGCCCGAGTATATTATGCGGAATAGCAGCCCGAGTATATTATGCGGAATAGCAGCCCGAGTATATTATGCGGAATAGCAGCCCGAGTATATTATGTGGAATAGCAGCCCGAGTATATTATGTAGAATAGCAGCCCGAGTATATTATGTGGAATAGCTGCCCGAGTATACTATGTGGAATAGCTGCCCCCGAGTATATTATATGGAATAGCAGCCCGAGTATATTATATGGAATAGCAGTCTCCAAGAAGGCGGAAAGGCAGAGGGATTTAGGGATGGAATTCCAGAAAGTGGGTACTAGGCAGTTGAAGGCACGGCCGCCAATAGCGTGGCAAAGGGATGGGACAGGTGGGGTGCACAAGAGTCTGGAATCAGAGAACCAAAGAGTTTTGAGGGGATGTTGTGGAGCTGGAGGAGGTTACAGAGATTGGGAGGGGCAAGAACTGAAGGGATTACAGAGGTGGGGAGTCAAGAATGGAGGGGGTTACATAGGTCAGGAGGGGGTTACAGAGGTCAGGAGGGGCAGGGACATGGAGGAATTATAACACAGGGATGAGGATTTTAAAATGATAAATTTGCAGACAGTGCAAAGAGGGGTCAGCGGAAGGTGTTCCCACAGGGGCGAAGACAATTCCATTCCAGTCTCTCGGTGACAGGAGGACGTGAGAATTACTCTCTTCTGCTCCAGCTGTCACCGTCAAAAACCCCAGCCACCACTAATCCATAATGAGATGGTGTGATTGACTGAACTCTGCCTGGTGGCTGGGAGGACCGATTAGGGCTGGGTGACTGATTTTACTGTGTTTTGTGCCAATCATCATTGCCCTGGTCAACTGCATCCATTTGTGACAGAAAGCAACCTGTACTGGGAGAACTTGACCCGTGAGTAACGAGCAATTCTTTTTAAAAAAGATAAATACATTTGGTCATTATTAAGAGGCATTGTCAAGAGAGAAGCTCTGTGCGGGTATGTATGTTTGTGCGTGCGTGCGTATGTATCTCTGCATGTGTAGGTGTGTGCATGTCTGTGTGTGTATCTGTGTGCATGTGTGTGTTTATATCTGTGCTTGGGTGTATGTACATGTGTCTTTGTGTGTATGCGTGTACACATGCGCATGCAGGCCATGTTCGAACATAGGAATCACTAGAATAAAAAAGGCCGCGGTGCATCTAGTTCACCTTCTACCATCCTGGTAGTCACAGGATATAACAATAACAGAAGGAGGGAGAGGATCCAGGTTGTCACGACAAATGCAAAAAGACATGATGTGTTTCGGTGTGGTTCACATTACACATTCACAAATGAAAGGAAAACCTGCCAAGTGCATTCTAATGAGGATGGTACCACTTTAAATTGGCAAACCAAAACCCAAATGAATTGATGTAACCCCAAATGTCGCAGCCAATCGCTGCAAGGGCTGATGTATTCACCACAGTCCCTGCGGGGGTTCAAATGTCAACGATTGACCTGGTTTGGTGCCACCAGGTCAGGCTAGGTCAGACTTTCGGAACTCGAGCTTCTGATTGGCTAGGAAACCACCTTCTGAACCATTCAAAAATGGCCCCACCTCCACAATGGAAACCTTATTTTATTAATGTGATGGCTTTTTTTTTAATTTAATTGAGGTTTAGCTGTTCTTTTGGTGGGGTATAGATTCATAGCTTTGACAGCCCTTGCTGTTAAAACTATGAATGAAAGATGGTGTGCTGCCATTGGCTCTAACTGAATCACGTGATCCCAGAGCTCGCACGAACTAATTGCGTCTCTGGGTCACGCAAGCACTGCACAGCTGCAGCCTTGAAACTAAAGTTTGTGTGGGCCCGGAGGAAAAAGGTAGACGCGGAGTGAGATATCGCGGGGAAGCCTTACCCCCGCGTGAACACTCAGTGTTTAATTTCTGGGCCATTGTCTACTGATCTGAACTGGGATCCCAGTCTGATTTTCCCTTCTCCAAGTCAAAGGCACTATGACCAAGTGGAATCCTACCACTGCGCAGGCTGACATAAGGCAACTCAGCACAGAGCAGGGCTTGAACCCAGCATACCTTCCAAACAGCTTGGAGCAAACCAATGCTCACCTCACTCATAAACTGCACAGGAACAGGAAGAGGCCATTCAGCCACTTGAGCCTGTTCCGCCATTTAACTAGATCATGGCCGATCTGTATCTTAACCCCATTTATCCACCTTAGTTGTGTAATCGTTAATACCTTTGCCTAACAAAAAACTATCAATCTCAGTTTTGACATTTTCAATTGACACCCTCGGCCGCAACAGCTTTTTGAGGGAGTGAGTTCCAGATTTCCACTACCCTTTGTGTGAAGAGGTGCTTCCTGACATCACCCCTGAATGGCCTGGCTCTAATTTTAAGGTTATGCCCCCTTGTTCTGGCCTCCCCCACCAGAGGAAATAGTTTCTCTCTATCTACACTATCGTCTCCTTTACATGGAATTCTTTACCTGCGAGGCCCCACAATGGTCCTTGACAGTACCAATTGGATAGCAAGCAAGAACAAGTTAGCTTATTCTTTTTATACTCCCAAATAAGATTGTTCCTCTTAGAAAAGGAACAAAAAAATTGGTACTGATAACACTAGATGGTCAGCTTGGTTATCAACAGGCCTCAAGCCTGGCCTGCAGGACCTCCTGATTGACGTCATCTATTGTTCCAACTTCTCAACTTACATCACTTTGGACCTTGGCTTCTCAATAACAATAGCAACAACTTGCATTTACATAGCAACTTTAACGTAGTAAAACAGCAGTGTTATCAAACAAAATTTGACACCGAGCCACTTAAGGCGATATTAGGACAGGTGACCAAAAGCTTGGACAAAGAGGTAGGTTTTAAAGAGCGTCTTAAAGGAGGAGAGAGTTGGAGAGGCGGAGAATTCCAGAGTTTAGTGCCTAGGCAGCTGAAGACATGTCCGCCAATGGTGGGGCAATGAAAATCGGGGAGGAGGCCAGAATTGGAGGAGCGCAGAGATCTCGGAGGGTTGTCGGAGGTTACAGAGATAAACAAAAAGGTAACAGGCGGTTGCATGGCAGGTTGCTAAACTAAACAGTCCCTTGTGGGTTTTCAGTCAACTTATTCATTCACAGGCTAAAAATAAGTCAATTGTGGCCAATTCTACATTTGTTGTCCAACAGATTCAAACAGCACTGACCACAGGCTCTCGCTGACCTCCTGGACGGTTCTTGACCCCAAGCTATACCTAAAACAATAGTGCATCATAATCAGACTGCAGTAGTACATTTATAGCTCCTATAATCTCCTTCATGAAACAGCTGCAGATTATACATTAACCTCGGAGGACCTTATAATAGCATTCCTGCACTAAACAGGAGAGTTGGTTTGGGTCTTGTACACAATGCCTCGGTAATCTATGCATCAGGGCAAAACATCACCTCTCGACACAAGAGGGAACGCGAGATAAAAATACAATACGATTGTAAACATTTTATACTATGGGGAGGATTTTAACGCCACACACCTGGTGGAAAAGAGGGGGGAGATTTACACACTCTTTCCATCCACTGCCCTGATCCGACCGACTGCAATTTTAAATTTCGGGCTAGCCTGCCTGCTGTCCTGCCCGGGAATCAAAAATCAAACCCCATCGTGAGGCCTGTACAATGGTATGCACATTAAAAGATGTTTTTAAAAACAGAGTGAATACTGACAGTGTCGCCAGGCTGATGACTCGCATGTGCGTGACGACACTCAAGCCCGGCCCGAGTGTTAGCCCCACGCTGTGTTGAAACGATTGTACATTGTTGAGTTCTACACGTAGCCATGCAGAGAACTTTAGAGAACTTCAAACTTCATCAAGTTACACTTTACACACTTCTTCATTAATTGTACTGGTATATAACTCAACCAACTGTAACCCAACTTAGGTCACTCTGCACACAAAGGGGTTTCACACCATCTTTCCTGAAGGCATTGGTGAGTGCCGGGGTTACGGTCAATATCCCACAGGTTTGTAATGGAACAGCCCCAGAGTTGGGTCTCTTGTACAGTCCCATTCGGTAGTGTTGACTGCATCAAATGACACATTCCAGGCAAAGTGTTGGGCGATTATGGCCCCTCTCACTTCCTGGCCGTTGTCAGGAATCGTGTTAATTACACTGGGTGGTGTCACGAAACACAGGCTTGAAAATATCCTGGACCCCCCTCACGGAGACCAGGATTCTGGAAGGAAGAGATTAAATGGGTTGACAGACCATATCTTGTGATCTTCATAACTCTAGTAATCTATCACTATCTGTAGTATAAAAGCACCTGCACTATGACTTGACGCATTCCTACTCGGTGTAGTAACTGTCCCCTTGTGCCAGCACTCCTTGATAAAGAGTAACTTCTAATATAAGGGTGCAGTCATACTGTAAGTACTGGTTTGAGACCTGTACCTGCTTAGAACATAGATGAAGAATTTTTATTATTCATTCTCGGGATGTGGGCGTCGCTGGCAAGGCCAACATTTATTGCCCATCCCTAACTGCCCTCGAGAAAGTGGTGGTGGGCCGCCTTCTTGAACCACTGTTTGTGCTTTTGATACAACTGTGACCACTTCAGAGGGCAGTAAAGAGTCAACCACATCGGTATGAGACTGGAGTCACATATAGGCCCGGACCGGGTAAGGATGGCAGGTTTTCCTTACCTAAAAAGGACATTAATCAACCAGTTGGGTTTTTACTACAATCCGACAGCTTCATGGTCACTTTTACTGACACCAGCTTTTTATTTCCAATTTGTTTTTAAAAAACCGAATTCAAATTCTCAACATGTCAGGATGATTTAGTCCAGGCCTCTGGATTACTGGTCCAGTAACATAATGCCTACACGCCCGTACCCCTGAACTCTCGCCTCCGAGTCAGAAGGTTGTGGGTTCAAGTCCCACTCCAGAGACTCGAGCACAAAATCCAGGCTGACACTCCCAGTGCAGTACTGTCAGAGGTGCCACCTTCGGAGGAGATGTTAAACGGTACTATTTGAAGAAGAACAGGGGAGTCATCCCCGGTGTCCTGGAGCCAATATTTATTCCTGAACCAACAACACTAAAACAGATGATCTAGTTATTTATCTCATTGCTGTTTGTGGGAGCTTGCTGTGTGCAAATTGGCTGATGCATTTCCTATATTTACAGCAGTGACTACACTTCAAAAAGTGCTTCAGTGGCTGTAAAGCACTTTGGGATGTTGTGAAAGGCACCATATAGATGCAAGTCTTTCTTTTTAGTGAAAAGTCAACAAGACATCAGCTCACTGTTACATTGAAAAGGTGGATAATGAAATAGTTCTTTAGTGGCCGAAACAACTGACTGGGAACTTTTTTTTAAATATAAAAGACTATAAAGCACCTTCATACATCTCTCAGAAACATCTGAGTTCTTCACATAGACGTTCAATCACGGCAGCCATTTTTCACGCAGCAAGATCCCATAAACAGCAATGAGATGAGTGACCAATAAACTGTTTCTTAAAAGATAAATGTCTGCTTCACATTCTTTCGGATGAGACGTTAAACTGAGACTGATACTCCCAGTGCAGTACCGAGGGAGTGCTGCACTGTCGGAGGTGCCGTCTTTCGGATGAAGCATTAAACCAAGGCCCTGCTCTCTCAGGTGGATGTAAAAGATCCCACGGCACTATTTTGAAGAAAGGCAGGGGAATTCTTCCCGGTGGCCTGGTCATTATTTATTCCTCAACCAACATCACTAAAAATGTGTGGGAGCTTGCTGTGCACAATTTGGCTGCCATGTTTCCTACATTACAACAATGACTTCACTTCAAAAGTACTTAATTGGCTGTGAAGCGCTGTGGGATGTCTTGAGGACATGAAAGGCGCTATATAAATGCAAGTTCTTTCTGTTGTCAATATTATTCCGTTGCCTTCTATTTCAGGAGAGACACCAGCAGAAAATCCCACCATAGTCAGGAAATGAGGGGGTGGCTCTTCTAAACTTAGAACAATTCCAGAAGCAAGAGATTCAAGAGAGGAAAGTAGCTTTTTTTCCCCTGAAGTTTGGCATTTTCAGGAGAGATGCATGAAATTTGCATACTATGACAGATAATAAGATAAGATTAAATAAAATGCAAATTCATGCTAATCCTCCATCTGCAAAGCAGTTGGCAATAGGTTGTCTGGTTAAAGCAGGTCCCAAGAGGAAGTCAGGAAGAGATTCAGACTGGAGAGGAGATCATCAATGCCTGAATGACAAGAAAAGGCTCGGCCGAGTAACACTAGGCAACAGATGATGAAAAGCAAAATACTGTGAAAATCTTAAAATAAAAACAGAAAATGCTGGAAACACACAGCAGGTCAGGCAGCATCTGTGGAGAGAGAAACAGAGTTAATGTTTCAGGCCGGTGACCTTTCGTCAGGTAATGAAAAGTGGCCATCATTGTCACGATGACGGTCCGCTCATCAAAGGCCAAGACAGCTGTAGGACGACTTTAATCTCCTGTAATTCATGAGTCACTGCACATATCATCATTCTGCATTTAGTAAACTATTGTACAATTCTTTTGTTATACTAAGGTTTGAAAGTATTTAAAAAAAAAATATTCTCCACCTCCTCTCTCCTGAAGACACTGACTTGCAGGCTTTTCAACCATGGGGGCAGGTTGCATCACAGAGTCCAGTCCTATCTTCACCCAAAATCCACACGCACGCACTCTCTGGCAGCCATCACAGGATAATGCTGAAGAGTGTTGACACTGGCTGATTTCTCCTTCTCCCCACCCCCCAAGAAAGAACTTGCATTTATCTAGCACCTTTCATGACCTCAGGGTGTCCCAAAGCATCTTACTGCCAATGAATTCCTTTTGAAGTGTAGTCACTGTTGTAATGTAGGAGACGCGGCAGCCAATTTGCACACAGCAAGCTCCCACAAACAGCAATGTGATAATGACCAGATTATCTGTGTTTTAAGTGCTGGTTGAGGGATAAATATTGGCCAGGACACCAGGGAGAACTCCCCTGCTCTTCTTCAAAACAGTGCCATGGGATTTTTACGTCCACCCCAAGAGGGCAGATGGGGTCTCGGTTTAATGTCTCATCCAAAAGACTGTGCAGTATTCCCTCAGTACTGCACTGGGAGCATCAGCATAGATCTTTGTGCTTTAGTATCTGGAGTGAGGACTCGAACCCACAACCTTCTGACTCCGAGGCAAGAGTGCTACCCACTGAGCCACAGCTGACATCTACCTGACTACCTGGGACCCGTACTAGTAGTCATTATAAATAAAAGATTCACCTCCATGCTGTGAACCAATTTACAAAGCACTTGTTTTAAAACCTCTTGGTCACTCTCCAGTAAACCAGTGATACCTCAGACATTTCCAAATCTTTAAGCAGCAGTGTCGCTGTGTGTAGACTATCAAACTCTACTAACCTTGAGAAAGAAAAATGAGTCACACCTTCAAAAACTAAATTGAATGCCAGCAATCAGAAGAAGCCATTTAATCTTTTATTGATCGCGAGCTACACATGGCTATGGTTTCAGTTGGAATGATGGAGGCTGACAGACACTTAACCCTGTGACGACCAGGACCCTTCAACAAGCTGATCTACTGTTGTTCCAGACTGGAAGAACCCTTGTCGCAATCTGTCAGATATTAACGGTCCACTTTGTGCAATACAATCCTTTCTGTGTGCAGTTTATAGTGAGTTCTAAAGTCCATTGAATGAAACCAGTCAATTGAGTGAGTGTGTTATACAAAGCTACAATCAACATCATGCTCGAAACTAGTCACTTGAGTACAAGTATTATTTTTCATTTTGTCTTTTATAAATCTTTTGTGTTGATTGGTTCAGTGGGCCAGACACTGACCTTTTACCTCTGGGGTTTGAGTTCAAATCCAGCCTAGAATCCCAGTCTCCTCTGCGGACTGTCAGGGTCCTGTGTGAGATGAGTTTGAACAGTTTCAATCCAAACCCACCCCAAATCCGGTGTTAAATTCACACTAAATTGGCTTGGATAGGCTGGTGCAACAAATGGAAAAATGCCACACTCAGGCAGTAGGAGGAATTCTCAAGAGATTGGGCTGAGGCACATTGCTTGGGCAGAGCAACGGGAGCTTTACTCTGCATCTAACCCATGCTGTACCCAATCTAGGCGTGCTCGAGTGCCCCTGTGTTTGCTGACCTACATTGGTTCCCAGTCTGGCAATGCCCCGATTTTAAAATTCTCATCCTTGTTTTCAAATCCCTCCATGGCCTCGCCCCTCCTGATCTCTGTAAACCTCCTCCAGCCCTACAACCATCCGAGATCTCTGCACTCCAATTCTGGCCTCTTGCACATCCCCAATTTTCATCGCTCCACCATTGACAGCCGTGCCTTCTGCTGCCTCGGCCCTGAGCTCTGGAATTCACTCTCTAAACCTCTCCGCCTCTCTACCTCTCCCTCCTCCTGTAAGAGGATCCTAAAACTTACCTCTTTGACCAAGCTGTTGGTCACCTGTCCCAATATCCTATATGGCTCGGTGTCAAATTTTGTTTGATAATCGCTCCTGTGAAGCGCCTTGGGACGTTTTACTACTTTAAAGGCGCTATATAAATGCAAGTTGTCGTTGTTGACGGGACAGCGTAGAAGGAGCTTTACTCTGTGTCTAATCCATGCTGTACCTGAGCTAGGCTTACTTGATGGGTCAATGTAGAGGGAGCCTTAGTCTGTATCTAGAGATAGGCAATAAATATTGTCTTGTCTGTGATGCCCAAATTCCAGGAACAAATAAAAACGTTAAAACCTGGGATCTAGGAAAACAAAAAGGTGGCAGCCCAGTGATCTGCCCAATTCAATGGACTGATAATTATGTACAGCTAACAAGTACCCTAAATAGTCTACAGCCCTCTTAATAGCTTCTAGATACATAACCGTTTGTTACCTCGTTGTAAAACCCATTTGGGGACTTGATGGACCCTTTACAGAACAAAGCAAGCAAGTAAACAAGGTTGTAATTAATATATTAGCATATTAATGCCTTCCTGGCTCACAACCAACAGTTCATCATTGCCAGTCTCCCAATGCTGTGGAGGATGCAGACAAACTGGGTTTTCGCATTTAGAAACTGGCATGTTTACTCTACAAAGATATTAAAATATACAGACGTTCTTGTGATTAAAATTGTGACCAAAACTCCCTAACCATCACACTATTATCATTCATTTTTAATGCAGAGGTGAGATTTACCCCTCTTATTTAGTTGCAATTGCCCCCCCCATTTATGATATAAATCACCAACAATAACAACTTGCATTTATATAGCACCTTTAATGTAGTAAAACATTCCAAAGGTGCTTGTAAATACAGTCGTGGACAGTTTATGCTTGTAGATTTCTACTTTGTGTACCCAGGGCTCTTAAAGCAGAATAGATTCAATTTCTTTTCTAGTTAGGGTAGGACTCCAGGAGTATATTCAATGTCTGCCCATCCCTACTGCAACATCCCACTGGTAACAGGAGAACAACAGCGACCTGTGTTGTATCTGGTATCCTCCCTTTAATTGTATTTTTAGGTTTTTTTTTCCAATCTGCTTTGTTCTCCTCAGCACCAGTCTCTGCTCCTCCTCCATTAGAGGGAGCCAGACCTTCCTGGCCAACATCACTAAAAACAAATTATCTGGTTATTATCACATTACTGTTTGTGGGATCTTGCTGTGCGCAAATTGGCCGCCACATTTCCTACATTACAACAATGACTACACATCAAAATGTGCTTCATTGGCTGTGAAGCGCTTTGGGACGTCCCAAGGTGGTGAAAGGCGCTATATAAATGCAAGTTCTTTCTTTCCACCCTTCTGTCAGTCCTGTTATTGACCTGTACAGGATCCATAGATTAGCAGTTCTTGTTGACTCCTTCACTTTTGCTCATTGCTTCCTTTGCGATAACCTGGCACAATTTTGAACCATGGAAGCTTACAACACAGGAGGAGGGTATTTGGCCCATCGTATCTGTGCTGGCTCTTTGCCAGAGCAATCCCAAACTAATCCCACTGCCTCATGCTTGGCCTTGTATTTTCCCCTGCTTCAAATATTTATCCAATTTCAGCCTCAAGCTCCTTCACATCTCAACCACCATTCACCGGCCCAGAGTGGAGGCAAGGGGCCTTGCTCTAGGTCTCGGCCTGTGTTATTCAAATATCTTCCAGGAGCCGTTTGAGAAACGTCAGGGATAACACACCCAAGCTAAGCACAGCTATCTGAATAAAACCCAAAAGCGCAACAAATAGGTTTGCTGCAATATAAATCTACTGCAGCACCGAGCTTCCACTCAAAAAATACCACACGTAAAACAGGGCAATACTGAGTGGGATGACACTTTTGAAGGTCAGTGTTTTGGATCATACCGTCGACATGCTGAATTCTAATGTTCACCGTCTTTTAACAAAGTTAGGGTTGTATTCTTTGGGGAAATTTTTTTCCATTACTCTCAGTGCTTCACACACAATGGATTGCCTTGGTGTGCAGTTGTTATTGTAGGAAAATGGGACAGTTAATTCACACAATGCAAGATTCCACAAACAGCCATCAGAGAAACGACTAGTTTTGGTGATGTAGCTTGAGGGCGGGATCTTGGCCCAGGATGGTTGGAGATCTCCCCGCTTTTCCTTGAATAGCGTCATGGAATCTTCAATGGCCAACACAACAGGTGGACGAGGCCTCAGTTTAACACTCCCCTCAGTACTGCATTCAAGTGTCAGCCCAGATTAGGTGCTTAGGTCTCAAGAGTGGAGCTTGAAACCACCACCTTCAGATGTAGAGTTGACAGTGCTACCAACTGAGTCGAGATGAGACTCGAGATGGACGACAACCTAATCTTTTCTTGCATGAGGGACCAATGTTGGCTCTGGGATCAAGAAGGAAATCGATAAAACCAATTAAATTGTTCACATGGACACAACTCTAAAAAGGATTTTAAAAAGTCAGAAGAGAAATCAGGCAGAATGTTTTTTCCCCAAAGGATAGTGTGGTGATGGAATAAAGTTGACACAATTATAAATAGTATCAAGAAACACTTGGATGCATTTCGGATGAGAAAGGATTAAAGAAAATGGTGAGAAAGTGTAGGAGATGATGGGGTGGACTGATCACATAGAGATAATGGGCCATCAAGTCAAACCATCCTCTTCCTAAACACTTATGCTCTTGAAAGTGAAAAGAGAAAAAGAAGAATTGCTTTTCAAAACTATTTGGGTGTCAACATGTGCCTTTTAATCGTCAAGTCATTTGAAGCCCTGGGTTTATCCCCTCAATGTCCCCAATGTAATTTCAGTGCTTTCGATTCCACGTCCAGCCCTCACAGAAGGGGTCAGACTGGTCTATTGCCAGTCAACTACATCATAATGGACCACTGAGCAGTGGGTGAGAGTCACAATGGGCATCGCTCCTTTTGATTCTCCCCAACCCGTGGCTTGTCGTGTACGCCACGCCTCTGCCTCCCCATGGAGGAACGTGCAGACATTCCTACTGTGGTGACTAGTCCTCCCTTTTCCCTTCTTGCGCCTGATGAGGAAGTGCACATCCCTCATAAATCAGGCATTCGTTGCAGTGTGGATCTGACATTTAATTGTGCAATGCAGAGTAAAGCTCCGTCTACCCCGTCCCAATAACGTACCTCAGCCCCAACCTCAGAAGAGCTCCCCAGACTGCACCAGGGTGATATTTTTTCCATTCTATAGTTTCTTGGAGTAAGATTGCTGTTTTTCAGATGGCCTACACTTGAACTCCGATCCCAGAAGTTAAAGGCCAGGGTCTCACCTACTGTGCCACAATCGTCACTTGTAGATGATCATACAACTGAGCCCAATCTAGTCCTCACCCGCTGTGTTTGGTTGCAACACCATCTGCGTTGTCATATTAGCCAATGTCCATCAGTAAATCTCCAAAGATTCATATAACAATTCATCTCTTTCCAACTTTTAGTTACAAAACCAGGTAAAACGCAGTCAGCAACATGGAAGGCCATGGGCAACACAGAGGGAGAGGGCTACATCAGCTTTATTCATGACCAATAACCAGATAGAGAGAAACCATTTCCTCTGTTGGTGGTGGTGGAGGGAGTCCAGAACAAGGGGGCATAACCTTAAAATTAGAGTTAGGCAATTCAGGGTGATGTCAGGAAGCACTTCTTCAAGAGTAATGGAAATCTGGAACTCTCTCCTCCAAAACGTTGTTGAGGCTGTGGGTCAAGTGAAAATTTAAAAACTGATCGATAGATTTTTGTTCAGTCAGGGGACTAAGAGTTACAGAACCAAGGTAGGTAGACGGAGTTAAGATACAGATCAACCATGATTTAATTGAATTGCGGAACAGGCTCATGGGGCTGAATGACCTACATTGGTTTCTATGTTCCCAACTAGAAAGAAATAGAAAATGTACAGTTCACTGGCATTAAACATATTGCACTGGATAATCTCATCTGAATAAAGAAATTTTAAAAATACAGAAGCTAGTCATATCTCCCAGATACCTTTCAAAGACCTTTGTATCCAACAAAATACTTTAAAATGCAGCTGTTATGCAGCCATTTTACACACAGCAAAATCCCATAAACATTAAGAAAGAACTTGCATTTATATAGCGTCTTTCACGACCTCAGGACGTCCCAAAACAGTTTACAGCCAATGGAGTACTTTTGAAGTGTAATCCCGGTCATAATGTGGGAAAAGCGACAGCTCCCACATACAGCAATGTGACAATGGCCAGATAATCTGTGCTGGTGATGTTGGTTGATGGATAAATATTGGCCCCAGAACTCCCCTGCTCTTCTTCGAAATAGTGCTGCGGGATCTTTTACATCCACCCGAGAGGGGCAGACGGTGCCTCAGTTTAACGGCTTATCCAAAAGACGGCACCTCTGACTGTGCAGCACTCCTTCAGTACTGCACTGGGAGTGTCAGCCTGGATTTTGTGCTCAAGTTTCTGGAGTGGGACTATGAACACACAACCTTCTGACTCGGATGCGAGAATGCTAACCCACTGAGCCACGGTTGACACTACTTCTGGATTACCATGGCTTCTCTCCTATTGTTTTCAACCTTGGTTGCGTCCTGCACTGTTTTTCCCAATTAATAAAAAAAATAGATCACTTTGTGTTTTCACATGCATCTGTTGTTCAATAAAATTCTTCCCACAGAAAAAAAAAATAATTAAATCATTAACTGGTTCTTTTAACATTACTGCGCAGGCTCTGGATAACACAACATCTTTGAACTGGAACTCTGGGAGTACAAGCGGGCAGATGCATTAACTGTCACAGCAGGGTGCACAGAGACAGTTATTGGATTGTTTTCACATGCTGGTTCCAATCAGCTGAGAGATCAGTTCCCTCTCTGCCCTGCTAGCAGTGCGAGTGCCACGCTGTCGAGTGACACGTTAAGGGCATAAGTGCCAACCCATCCGTACCCTCAGCAGATCCCAACCAATTCAGCCCGCTGTGGGCATCATACACACTCCACTGCCTCAACCGCATTAACTCATTCCATCCTTTGCTCCTGTCCTCTACACTTGCAGTGGCACCTGTGCTATCATCAGGAACACCCAATACAATTGCAGCCAGGGCTGTGACTGGAGAGAGTGTTCGGAGCTACAGAACAGGAGAAGGAAGTAACCAGCGGTCACGGGTCGGACACTGGTGGTGGAAGCAATCCGAATTAAGAGTATCACAATAATGAAGTGCATTTTCTGTGGCCTATTCTTATTTCAATGAAATTCAGACTTAGATTTTTTTTGTCTCCCGTTTTATCCAATCCGCTTTCCATATTTTTATTGTAGTCATTTCAGAATTTTTCCCCCCTCCCAAAGATGCACTTTTCAAAAAACGTGTCGGTTGGTTTTTCCCACACACAACTCGGAGGAATGCTGGGGAGAAATAACTTTGTTCATCTGTGTCAATTTTCAACATCAGTTCCAAAAGTTATTCAGTGCCAGAAATCATCTGAATTTTAGTCTCCTCTCTTTATCTTGGATGCTGGTCTTCTTTCAGTTCCAGGCTTCACAAGTAATCTTGCTTCGATTTTTGTTTAGCGCCGAAGATACATTAAATTTTGCTCAATTGCCTTCCCCTCCCTCCTCACTTTAAGTCGACGGTAAAGCAGCCTCGCCACTTCTCTCCCGATTGCGGAAAGACCAACTTCCACCACACACTCAGGTGTGCTGTTGCTTGGCAACCAGCGACAACTGGAGAATGACGACTGACCAGGGTAATGGAATCCGACTTTTAAGTTTCCCCACGGGTGGCCTTGGGAGATTGGATTTTGGAGGAACTTGCATTTTCTGCGTGTTCCACATACCAGTGCGTTCGAGTAAACAATACAGCTCAGTGATCGGAGTGAAGTCAAAATGGCTGGCTGGATAAAGGAATGTATGTGCCTGCAAGGGAGATGGGTTCCCAACTCTGGATGGATGTAGTCCTGAAGGTTTCATCACATATCCTCCCGCCTCCAACCGCCCCACCTGATCAAACAGCCTTTATTTCCCATTGCCAATATTTTTTTATATAACTATTAACTTCAAAGAAAATGGATTAAAAAAACACTTTTTTTTTAAATGTCTATGATTTTTCTCCCAGGTCTTGATCGAAGCCGTGTCCTGGAGACTCATCTTTAATTCCTGGAGACTCCAGGGCAATAATGGAGAGTTGGCAACCCTGGCGAGGGAGCCTGTCTTCAATCTCCCTTCGAATATGCTGATAGGGCTGGATGAGGTAAAGTGGAAGGAGGCTTGTGTGGTGCATAAACACCGGCATGGTCAAGTTGGGCTGAATGGCCTGTTTCTGTGCTGTACATTCTATGTAAATTCCCTGAAATCTTTTTCGGTGGTCATATCTTTGGAGGCCCAGTGGAGATCAGGGGCCACCGCTATACCTGGAGAGCAGCCAGGGAGGGGGAGGAGGGCGGGTATGAGGAGGGGCGAGGGCAGGGCACGAGAGCGGGAGTGGAGTAGATCCAGTGGTCACCCGACATGTCCATCCTCACGGTGCCCCGCCTTCTCACGGTCAATTGGAAAGTGAACAGACTCTTCGTTGGATGATTCTTGACACGTTAAACAGCATTTTCCCCCCCCCCCATCTCCAATATTTTTATAACTAATAAACAGAAGTGTTCAAAGAAAATGAGAAAAAAAACAATTTTATTTTAATGCCCGCAGTTCTGGTTGCTCGCAGCAGTGACCTGGAGATTAATCTTCAGTTCCTGGAGATTCCAAGACAATCTTGGAGGGTTGGCAACCCTACCGCCCACAGCGCCAGTGAGTGAGTGAGTGAGTCTATCTGGTATCATTGTTCCCAGAATGTGGCCTACCTCCATGCCTCGCCAACACCCAAGGCAGAAGTTCCAGCTGCTCATCCCAGCGGTTAGCAAATGACAGCCCTTTCCCAAGGGTCTCCAATAGTAACAGCACACCATAATATAATAAATACATTCACACGGATAGTCACAATGTAATAATACATAAATATCATGAGAAAAACAGCAAGCGCTCAGAGCTTTCCAATAGCGTGTATGCATATATATTATATATCAATATATACATACACATCTATATATGTGACAAGAAGCTTCTGATGACCTGGAGAGACACAGGAGCTTGTTGTCATAATAGTAAATATTAATATATATGTGCACGCATGACAGAGAGAACTCCCCTGCCCTTCTTCTTAATAATGCCACGGGATCTTTTACATCCACTTGAGAGGGCAGATGGGGCCTCGGTCTCACGTCTCATCTGAAAGACATCACCTCAGACAGTGCAGCACTCCCTCAGTACTGCACTAGGAGAGTCAGCCTTGATTTTGTGCTCAAGTCTCTGGAGTAGGACTTGAACCCACAACCTTCTGACTCACAGGCGAGAGTGCTACCTCCATTATCCATATTTGTGATCAATCAGAATTTTAGTTGGGCAAAGTCTTGCACATCACATTGGTGCTTGCGTGGCTGCAGTGAGACACACAGCGCAAGAAGGATTAAATTCAGTTTGTTACTTCTTTTGCCTTCATTCCCATGCCAAGGGCATTGCTTTGCCACTTTCATTAAGGGAGATCCCTCCATGGATACAACTTAACCACTACTTGTTGATTTACCTAATCTCCTCACCCACTTTCTTCAACTATGTTATTGCACCCCATGGCCTTTCACCCTGGCCTCTCAACAATAAAAATAATACTTCTTTTCACCACATGACCTTGGCTTCATAAATGCTTGATTCAGTCGCTACTTTCATTCCCCAGACATTACTCTCCGACTCTATTAAGCCAAAAGTAGCTCTTACTGAAGGTGTAAATGGGCTTCCTTGAGGAGAAAGACCGATACAATTTTCAAGTATGCAGCCTCTCATGCTTCAGCTCATAAAGTGAAAATTGCCATCGCACTTGCTAGCATCCAGTTTGCTAAAATCACATTATCTGATGGAACTTTGCAGGTATTTTCTCTCTCACACTTCGCTGCCAGCAAGATACATTGAGTTGAGTGCCTATTTAGTCCCTTAAATGGTGTCAAAAGCAGCCAGCTCAGCACATCCTTCAGAAGTGTAAAAAGTATTGTTATGTATCCAGAGAGTGGCTCGGTCACTCTTGTTCCAGAGTCAGAAGGTTGTAGGCTTGACTCTCACGGCAGTGCAGAACCTACAGAAACAACAACTTGCATTTCTATAGCGCCTTTAATGTAATAAAACATCCCAAGGCACTTCACAGGAACGATTATCAAACAAAATCTGAAACCGAGCTACATCAAGAGATATTAGGACAGGTGAGCAAAAGCTTGGTCAAAGAGGTAGGCTTTAAGGAATGCCTTAAAGGAAGAGAGAGAACTAGAGACGCGGAGAGGTTTGGGGGGGGGGGGGTGGAATTCCAGTGCTTGGGGCCTAGGCAGCTGAAGGCAGAGTGATTAAAATCAAGGATGCGCAAGAGGCCAGAATTGGAGGAGCGCATAGATCTCGGAGGGTTGTAGAGATGGTGGCGGTTACAAAGATAGGGAGGGGCGAGGCCATGGAAGGATTTGAAAACAAGGATAAGAATTTTAAACTCAAGGAGATGCTGGACCGGGAGCCAATGTAGGTCAGTGAGCACAGGGGTGATGGGTGAACGGGACACAGGTGCAAGTTAGGATATGAACAAACTAGGCCGACATTCCTTTGCAGTAGTGGGGTTGTGACGTATTGGAGGTACCATTCTTTGGATGACATGTTAAGCCGAGGTGTTGCATTCCTCATCAGGTGGATGTTGAAATGAGAAGATAGTAGGGTTTGTGAAGGAATAAGCCATATAACCTATTCAGAAAAATACACTATCTTATGAAAAAATTCTGGCCTTATTAAAACATGACAAACTGGGTTTGGAAATTTAGAAACCTAACTATGAAATAGCTATGAAAGAATTCTGGCTATTGAGATAAGACAGTTGTTGACCCTGAATAAATAACCTTATTGAAACAGAAGGTGCATGGCTCCGACAAGCTGACCTTTTGGGAACAAAACAATGGTCCATACTGGATTAAGGTGTTTTAATTTAAACTTCGTAAAGATGGCACATAAGATAAGGAACATCTGCCCTCGTAAAGATGACATAAAATAAGGAACACCTGCCCTTCACACCGTTTTATATGGTCAACCCAGAACACCTGGAGAAAGACAAGATTCTGGAATATTACAAGCTGATGGAGCAGTAAGAATTGCAGAAGTCGGCAGAAAGATGAATAGGGATAATTAACTTGCATCAGCAGAAAACCTTAAAGGAAAGACAACGGAAAAGGGTATAAATATTGAAGTCTCAAATGGGATATCAGACACGCTTTAATCGGGCAAAGCGATTCTCGACCACAGAGGCGGCTCTGTGGTCTCCAACTCTTTGTACCTCGGGGATCAAAGGTATTTGATATTGATGGATAACCTGTATAGAAAACTTTAAGAATTGTAATACTTTAGCGAAGTTAAGATTTAAAAGTAAGATTCGCTGTTGATAAGATCGTATTTTTTCTCTTTTTAGAACGGTTAACGTTGCGATTGACTGATTCACCAACTGTAAATTGCATGTCGGTTCTTTTAATAAATCTCTATATATTTTTAGAATTGCCTCACATAAGTCTTCTGTATCAATAACTCGTGAACTCAATCTCTGTACACTCTTTGGTGAAGAGTTACAGAATTCTGAAGGAGTTTTCCGGACCCTTATAATATCCTGGACGTTACAGTCAAGCTAAACTTATTAAAAGCGCTATCTGGTGGACGGTAACATTCTCGGGTTGTTCCTTTCCTTTAGGGAGAGATAGCCCGGACCTTTAGACCCAATTAAGCGTCTTTAGGATTCGGCTACCTCAAACTTTAGTTGAAAGTGAACGTCTGAGAAATACGCCTGATCCGGGATAGACCCACAGGGGCTAGGACTAGTAAAAATCCTTTCAGGTTGGTGTATGAATGGCAAAATCAAATAGGCCAAAGGTCCTCCTTGATTTCAACCTTGTCATGTGACACTCTCGACCCTGTTCATATTTGCCTCTGGAGGCAATGCTGCAATACAAACTAAGGAAAAAAAAAAAGAACTTGCACATATATATTGCCTTTCACGACCTCAAGATGTCCCAAAGTGCTTTACAGCCAATTAAGTACTTTTGAAGTGTAGTCACTGTTGTGATGTAGGAAATGCGGCAGCCAGCCTGCGCACAGAAAGATCCCGTAAACAGTGCTAATGACTAGATAATCGGTTTTAGGTGTTGGTTGAAGGAGGAATATTGCCAGTACACCGGGATGAACTCCCCTGCTCTTCTTCGAATAGTGTCATGGGATCTTCTACATCCACCTGAGAGGGCAGTGGGGGCCTCAGTTTACAAAGACAGCACAGAAACAGGCCATTCGGCCCAACAGGTCCATGCTGGTGTTTATATTCCACATGAGCCTCCTCCCATCCCTGTTCATCTAACCACATCAACATATCCTTTTCTCCCTCGTGTGCTTACCTAGCTTCCCATTGAATGCATCTGTGCCACTTGCCTCAACTACTTCCTGTGGTAGCGAGTTCCACATTCTAACCACTCTCTGGGTAAAGAAGTTTGTCCTGAATTCCCTTTTGGATTTAATAGTGACTACCTTATATTTATGGCCCCTAGTTCCGGTCTTGCCCGCAAGTGGAAACATCTTCTCTATGCCTGCCCTATCAAACCCTTTCAAAATGTTGAAGACCTCTACCAGGTCACCCCTCAGTCTTCTATTCTAGAGAAAAAAGCCCCAGACTGTTCAATCTTTCCTGATAGGTATAACCCCTCAGTTCTGGGATCACAGGTATACCTTTGTGCACCCTCTCGGTTCTGGGATCATTCTGGTATACCTTTGTGCACCTTCTCCAGTGCCTCTATATCCTTTTTATAATATGGAGACCAGAACTGTTCACCATACTCCAAGTGTTGTCTAACCAAGGTTCTGTACAAGTTTAATGTAACTTCTCTGCTTTCAATTCTATCCCTGTAGAAATGATCCCCAGTGCTTTGTTTGCTTTTTTTTTTAAATGGCCTTATTAACCTCCATTGCTACTTTTAGTGATCGGTGTATCTGTACCCCCAGATCCCTCTAACCCATTTAGCCACTTATTTTCCAAAGGAATATGTGGCCTTCTTATTAGAATCATAGAATGGTTACTGCACAGAAGGAGGCCAGTCGGCCCATGGAGCTCGTGCTAGCTCTCTGCAAGAGCACTTCAGCTGGTCCCACTCCCCCGCCCTTTCCCCGTAGCCCTGCAACTTTTTTTTCCTTCAGGTAATTATCCAATTCCCTTTTGAAAGCCAGGATTGAATCTGCCTCCACCACCCTTTCAGGCAATGCATTCCAGATCATAACCGTTACCGACCAAAATGTATTACATCACACTTATCCACACTGAAGCTCAATTGCCAATTACATGTCCATTCTGCAAGTTTATTAATGTCTTCCTGTATTTTGTCGCAGTCCTCTTCTGTATTAACTACAGCTCCCAATTTGGTGCCATCTGCAAATTTTGAAATTGTACTTCCAATTCCAGAGTCCAAATAGTTTATGTAAATGGTAAACAACAGTGACCAATCCTTGTGGAACACCACTTCCCACCGTTTGCCAATCTGAGTAACTACCTTTAACCCCTACTCAGTTCTGTTTTATAGCCTGCTTACTATCCATTCTGCTACATGTTCTGACCTTAGTCATGAGTCTGCTACGTGGTACCTTATCAAAGGCTTTTTGGAAATCCAAATAGATTACGTCTACTGTATTACCCTTATCTACCCTATCTGTTACTTCTTCAAATAATTCAATAAGGTTGGTCAAGCATGACCTTCCCTTTTCGAATCTGTGCTGCATACTCTATTATATTTTCAGTTTCTAGATATTTTTCTACATATTTGATTAATGATTCCATTATCTTTCTTACCACTGACATTAAGCTAATTGGTCTATAGTTCCCTGGGTTTGTTCTAATATATATATATATATGAATCACATTAGCTGTTTGCCAGTCCTCTGGCATTATTCACTTTTCTAATGAATTCTTTATATATATGCGCAATAGTGCCTCTGCTATCTCTTCCCTAACTTCTTTTAATATGCGTGGATGCAATCCATCCAGACCAAGGGTTTTATCCTCTCTAAGTTTGATTAGTTTAGCAATGATCTTCCCCGTTTCTATCTTAAATATCTTTATATCCTTTTTAATATCTTCTTCTAATGTCATATCCACCATGTTAGTTTCCCTAGTAAATACCCAGGCAAAGTAATTATTTAATATTTCTGCTAATTCGCTGTCATTACAGCGTTTAACATCCCATTCAAAAGACGGCACCTCCGACAGTGCAGCAGTCCCTCAGTACTGCACTGGGAGTGGCAGCCCGCATTCTTTCAATGTAGGGTCAGGATGGGGTGGCGGGAGCAATCCTTCTCCTCCCAGCTCCGTATTCAGGTAAGCATATTTTTTTTTTTTTAAACTTACCTTGTTGGTAACAGAGGGTCTGGTTTTATTGAGTGCAGCTGGTACAGGCTGCCTCAGGGCAAACCAATCTTGCAGTGGGGGCCTCAAACAGGAGTTAAGCCCCTTATTTGCATATGCAAAGGAACTAACGCCTGCTTCAAGCGGGGGAACTGGGCGCAACATTCCCCCCTAAGGTGCGCATCGATTGGGAGGTCCCATGCAGGCCGCTCACCAGCTGTTGCTGCTGGAAAAGATACCGTGCAGCAAATTTAAAGGGATCACGCACGAAAAAAAAAATTGGAGGGAACATTGACTGGGCGACTATTTTTCCCTGTACCAATATGGCAGGCGGCACACTTCCTGCCTGCCATATTGGGGGCTTTGCATGCTGGTGTGCTGCCGAATTTATAGGCCTAATACTCTAACTACAGCCTAACTAAGATTTTGTACTAGTTCATCATTATCGCCTTGCTTTGTAATCTATGTCTCTGGATACAAAACATTCTGTTTTTCTTTTTATGATCTTATCTACTTGTGTTGCCACTTTTATTGTTCTGTATATCTGCACACCAAGGTTCCTCGACTCTACTTAAAATCACGGGTTTAGATTGGACAATGGGTTCACGATTTACCAATTCCAACTCAAACAGTAATCCTGCATAATCTACGTGCAGCAAAACAACAATTAAGAGATTAATTTTGATAATTTCATGGAATTTCTATGGCGCCTTAGCAAGCTGATGGAAACATTGTTGGGTACTGATATGTAAACATGTCCCTGCAATTAACAAATGATGAATAATTATAGTCACAACGCAAATTGTGGGCCGACTGTTTTTGCTCTGAAATTCTTGGAAATCAAAGAAACATTATATGTTTGCTTATGGTACCACAGGATAAAATGCTTAACGTGATTGGTTAAATAGCTGTCACATGCTACAAGCTAACAAGTCATTATTAGATGGTAATCGATATTAGTGAGCAGTAGTGTTTGACCAGTGACATCAACAGTGCCTTTGAGTGATGTACATTAACACACTATGAATGACAACTGTACACAACAGAATACTGCCTGTTTCTGCACCAAGCAGGATAGGTGAAGCTTCCCCAATGCTTTAGGGGGTAAATGGACCAGCCATTGTGGTACTGACTCATAAATAGGTACAGGAGGAGGCCATTTAGCCCCTCGAGCCTATTCTGGCATTCAATTAGATCATGGCTGATCTGTATGTCAACACCTTTATCCCTTAATCCTCTCCCTCACCTGGGAAGGCCGGGGGGGGGGGGAGGGGTGGAAGAGGGGAGGGGGGGAGGGGAGGGGAGTGGGTGCCAGGGAAAGAAAATAAAATAAATCAGAGAGGGCTCCCACTCAGATTCAAGTTCAACATGTGGTGTCTGACAAGGTTGAATATCTGGTCACCGTTCACCGCCTGGGCTCACGCCTGAAACTTGGCCACTTTGGTTAGATACCAGATGGCCGATGACTCCCATGGAACCAAAACCCACCGTGAGTCGGCACCTACAGGAGAGGAGAGGAGCAAATTGGAGGGGAATAAGATGCCACAAATGAAGCAAAATAGTTACAAAGTAAGTGTCTCTTGACTAATACTTGTGGTTAAAGTACCTCACGCTCAGAATAAGTTTTGACCTTAAATCAGCAGGAGCAGTAGAGCTACACCCAAGAGGGATTAACAGCTGATGGACCTGAGAATGCATTAGATACGTTCATGCAGATGTAGATTGCACACAGGTCAAAGATAGATGCCTAATAATTCCTTTGAAACATGACTTTCAGTAGAGCAGATCATTTCAACCCTACAACAGTCATTTTAGATACCTGTAGTGTAACAGTAATGTTGGGATAGTAGGAAAGCCCTGTGTGAGTGAATGGTGTTTGATAGTCATTGAGGCAATGCATTCATCAGAGGGCAAGAATAAATACCAATAAAACCAGCCTTAATAACAACGCTGTTAGATTAGAAAAGGGAAGGTAAATTGAATGGTGATAATGGTTGCCTTGACAAGTGATATCTTGGAGAATATTTACAAGTCTATAAGCTTATCGATGAAGCACCTCTTGTCCATGACTCCACATACACTATACAACATTGGAACCTCATGAATTAACTCAATGACTAGACAGACCAATGATAAACACAGCACTAGACTGTGAATGAGATGAGTGCTGCAAGGAATACTAGCCAATGGCCCGTAACAAAGGGTTTGAAAGTACAGGTCCACTTTGATCAGAAACATCCATTCTTTTCAGTGGGAATCAACATCTACAGATTCTTTTAAGACAAAAGGATGTCAAAACCCTCGAGGCATTGTTCATTTTAACTAAATTCTTGCTTTTGATACTCATGAATACTGCATACATACAAGGGGATCCTTGCAGAAGACAACACCCTCCCCACAAAATTCCATCCAACAGAGATTTAAAAAAAGAGGACCCTCGTATAAGATGAGGGTCTACATTGCAGGTTCTATCCATCAAAATTCTCACCTTACTGTTGGCTGGTGTCCACAAACCCATTTTTCTCTTTGTTCAATTAGGGCATTCCTATCAGTTGTTGCTCTCCTCTTCCAAGATCAGATTGAAACGGCCCTTCAGTCTCCCGTTTCCTGGTTCAGCTACTGATTTAAAATCTCCTCTCCTTTCTATTTATCCCGCAAGCCTGTCCCCAATTTTAAAATCACCTCTGTATCTAAAGCCTGGGCTTAAGACGTGTCAGGAGGGAGAGTTGGCTTTGAAGTATCACAGCACTGCACACAGGATGGAGCATAGCAGGAGCTGACAGGAATGCTGCTTCTACTGGCTCCACCATCATTGGAGATGTGGCTCCAGTAGGGGGGGAAACCCGAGGGACAATGCATCATGCATATAAGCAATCCCTCGACCAATAGTCCCAAACTGGGACACAAAGTTGTAGTCTTAGGAGAACATAAATGGCAATTTAAAACTAATCACAGCACAAACTGCTTATGTTTTAATATATGTTGATGTTATTACAGCTCCATCAGATCCCAAGACCTCTCCGCCTTGATAGAGGCTTCACCTCACTCAAGAAAATAAGAGCGCAACTGGAAATACTAGTTTAAAATGCTAGCAAACACCTGCTATTCACCACCTGCCCGTGAATATCCCATAACAAGGAACATGTGAAACTTCTGCACACCCTAGAACTATTTTTAGAAAACTTGTAAGTCACAATTACACTGGTGCATAATTATCCCAATTCTGAAGTGGCTGTGACATTGAGGGGGTTTGGCCAAGATTTAGAGTGCTCAACTTTATAGTCTGGACATCCCAAAATACACAATGCCTGCAAAAATACAATGACCGTAAACTCTTTTCCACAAATATCAAAAGTTTATTTGAATGGAAGTTTTAAAAACACAATGTCAAAACGAGTTATACGATGCAATGAAGGTTGTCCACTTACTTCTCATACTCTTGGTTGTCTCTGTCACAGCGGCCATCCTTGTGCTTTTCCCAGTCTTTCCCATGCTTACAAGTGGTCAGTGAGATAATATCCTTCCCATTGTGGATGTGGTGTAAGGCATTTCTGGTATCTGACCCAATTCCAGTCAAGTACCTCTTGCCTTTAAAGACCAACAGGTACTTTCTCCTGGGTGGGACATTGTTGTAGAGGAGCCAGCCTTTCTCTCCACCCTTCTGAGGATGCTCTCTTGAAAACAAAGGGATGGAGACATCAAAATGTGGCCTGTAACTCTCCATGTAAAAACTTGCTTTGGCCACCATGGCCTGGCCAATGTCAAAGCCCAAATCCTCTGTATAATCAGGCCAAGTTCCCGAGTAGAGGTTAAATATCAGATGGTTCCTACCGTTGTTCCACAAGGGAAAATTCTGGATTTTGCCATCGACGTTGTGAATGTATTGCAAGGAAAGCTGGTCCCGATCTAAAGTGTCTATACCCATGACAAATAAGCAGGCCTGGTGTGGATCCGGAGTGTAATACCTGGACCCTTGGATGGAGGCGAGAATTTTTTGGTAACTTTCAGAAACTTTATCCCCTTTGGACTGGGGGTAGATGTAAACCGCGAAGCCTCGTTTCTCGCACAGAGACAGGTCAAAACAGGTCTCCATCCGACACCTGCTATCCTTGTATACGTTCGCCCTGTTCTCCCGCTTGATCTTCGGAGACTCCCGCAGCCTAACGTCCACCTCGCCTCCCCCAGGCTGCTCCACAAAACTTTTGAGCGTCGACTCATCGTCCCACGCCGGCCATCTCCTCCCCATCACCATCTCCTCGCTCTGCCTCCGTGCCAAGAACTTCAGCTGCCGGATCTGCGCTCCTCCGAAGTAGAAAAGCAAGAGCCAGCAAGCGCAGAATGCGAGCAGGATGTATTTCTTCCTGGCCTGCATGTGTCCGGGACCATTCGCTCTCCTCGGGAGGAAGATGCTGCTGGGCAGAAGGTTGCAGGAGGTGGCACCTGGACGGGACGGCGGTGGCAGAGCAGAGAGGAGCCCGACACCCCCGATCTCAAGCGCTTCCAGAGCCCGGCGCTGCCAGAAGAGGCATCCTCCCGATTCCAAAGCAAGGGCGGGTGTGGAGCAGCGGGAGCCCAGCCTGGCATGGGGCAGCCGGGGACATTTGCTGCAGTTGGCTGCCCTGGGCTGGAGCTGGGGGGTGGGGAGGGAGCCGGGAGCTTGTTAAGGGAAGAAGCTGCTGCTGGAAGCGCCGGCTGGGGGTTGCCGAGTGCCGGTGCTCCGCTGCTGCAGGGTCTGGCTGGGAGGAGCGGTGCCTCCCTGGGGCTGGGGCTGGGGCTGGGGCTGGGGCTGCGAGCGGTAGCGGCTCCGGGAGCGACTCACTCCCGGATTGTATCCATCTCGCTGACACTCAGGTGTAACCGTGTCCAAACATTCCATTTCCGAACCTTGGCTCCACCAACATTCCAACCAAGCCACGCCTCCCCGACACGCCCACCCCATTGGCCAGCCCGCTTGGCATTCCCCACTCTCCGATTGGAGAATCTATGCCCCAACCAAAGCTCCGCCCCCTCCCCGCTCGGCTACCGATTGGTCAGCGCCCCTGTCGATCAGCAGCTGGCCCCACTCCCCCCGCCCCTCGCTTGATGCCGATTGGTTGAATCTGCAGCCGAAGCCCCGCCTCTTTCACCGGGTCTGGACGTGTTGAGCGTCAGGTGTAAGAAATCGGCAGGAATGTTATTTAAAGCCCAGTCCCGGGGGAGTGGCGGGCGATGCAGCCCCCGGGAGGGTTTGCAATCTCCGCGCTGTTGTGCATTAGCAGCCCGACAGGTTGCAGAGGCAGCAACGCTGAATACATATTTTTGCAACGAAAGAAATATTTCGAGTACCAGTGCACATCGAATTTGTGGCCTGCAAGACTGAAATTTCTGCTGATTTTAACTTGGAACAGTTTTTAAAAAAATATGAAACGATCAAATGCACAGCAGTGATGAGCCTTACTCCAAAGGTTTTCTGCCTCCAACCTTTCAGCTCCTGATTGACCTCCAGTACATTTATGCTTTTATCTCATGATAAAAATTTTATCCAGGGGCAAAATCTTTACACTGCTTTTTGGGAGAAACTGGGCTCAAGCATGATTTTAAAGGTTAACCAAGGTTTCAGAAAATAAATTAAAGGTGAATGGTTATCATGGATTTTTTTGGCCTGCAGACTACAAATTCCTGTGAAATAACAACAGAAAGCGCTGGAAAAACTCAGCAGGCCAGGCTCGTCAAACGAAGGGTCTTCGACCTGAAACGTTAACTCTGTTTCTCTCTCCACGGATGTTGCCTGGCCTGCTGAGTTTTTCCAGCGCTTTCTGTTGTTATTTCAGTTTTCCAGCATCCGCAGTATTTTGCTATTGTACAAATTCCTGTGTACCATTCACTCATCACCCCTGTTCTTGCCGACATCCATTGGCTCCCTGTCCAGCAACGCTGCAAATTTAAAATTCTCATCCTTGTGTTCAAATCCCTCCATGGCCTCGCACCTCCCTATAAAGCGTATGGGATCCTGGGCTTTATAAATAGAGGCACAGAGTACAAAAGCCAGGAAATTAAGCTAAACCTATATAAAACACTAGTTCGGCCCCAGCTGGAGTATTGTGTCCAATTCTGGGCACCACACTTTAGGAAGAATGTGAAGGCTTTGGAGAGGGTACAGAAGAGATTTAACAGAATGGTTTCAAGGATGAGGGAATACAGTTGCCTGGATAGACTGGAGAAGCTGGGGTTGTTCTCCAGTGGACAGAGAGCTAAGAGGAGATTTGATAGAGGTGTTTAGAATCATGAAGGGTTTAGATAGGGTAAATAAAGAGAAACTGTTTCCAGTGGCTGAAGGGTCGATAACCAGAGGACACAGATTTAAGGTGATTGGCAAAAGAACCAGAGGCGACATGAGGAAAAACTTTTTTACGCAACGAGTGGTTAGGATTTGGAATGCACTGCCTGATAGTATCGTGGATACAGATTCAATAATAGCCTTCAAAAGGGAATTGGATAAATACTTGAAGGAGAAACAATTACAGGGATATGGGGAAAGAGCAGCAGAGTGGGACTAACCGGATCGCTCTTCCAAAAAACTGGCGCAGACGCGATGAGCTGAATGGCCTCCTTCTGTGCTGCACTATTCTATGATTCTATGATCCTATTATATGATCTCTGTAACCTCCTCCAGCCCTACAACCCTCCGAGATCTCTGTGCGCCTCCAAATCTGGCCTCTTGTGCGTCCCTGGGTTCCTTCACCCCACGATTGGTGGCCGTGCCTTCAGCTGCCTAGGCACTAAGCTCTGGAATTCCCTCCCTAAATCTGTCCACCTGTCTCCTTCTTTAAGACACTCCTTAAAACCTACGTCTTTGATCAATGTCCTAATATCGCCTTATGTGGCTCGGTGTTAAATTTTGTTTGATAATCGCTCCTGTGAAGCGGCTTGGGACGATTTACTATGTTAAAGTCGCTATATAAATGCAATTTGTTGTTGTATACAATCAGCAGAGTCAGTTCCGGAGCATGAAAGGAGGATGCAGCCAATTAATTCACCTGCTGTTTTTAAAGACACCGAGCTCCCTCATGGTGACAGGAGAGTGAGTCACAAGCAGGGGTCGCACGCAGTAGCAGGGATCTTACCGGCTGTAAACTGTTCTCGGCAGCTACTGGTCTCAACCCAATAGTGTAGTGTAACCGCACCCTGACCCTGATGTTGATCCAAAAAAAAGCATGCATCGTTTGTAGTGTGTTACATGAAGCACTATTTTGTAATACGCATGACCACACAATTTACTGCCAGTCAAAAATACAAATTCCACTTCAGTTCATCCAAAACTCTCCTGCCTCTCCCAGGCAAAGTCCCGCTCACCCATCACCCCATGCTCGCTGACCTACATTGGCTCCCATGCCTCAAATTTAACATTCTCATCCTTACATTTAAAGTTCTTTGTGACCCCTCCCTCTGTAATCTGATCTCCAAAGCTTTCCATCCCCTGAACACGCCATTCCTCCGACTCTTGTGTATTCCCCACTCTCTTCACCCCACCATTGATGGCCGTGCCTTCAGCTGCTAAACCTCTCTGCCTCTCCACCTCTTTCTTCACCTTTAAAACCCTCCATAAAACCCATTTCTTTGGACGAACTTTTGGTCACCCCTCCTAAAATGTCCTTATTTAGCTTTGCATCCTTTTGTTTTTGATTGTGCCTCTGTGTACTTGAAGCATTTTTCTATGTTTAAGGTGCTATATAAATGCAACTTCTTGTTAACAGTTTTCAATGTGCAGCAGGCCAGTTACCATCTGAAAGAATAAAGGCAGGTTAAAGTTTCTGGTGTAAACTCGTCATTTCAAAAGTTCGAATGAAGGACTCCGCAGAACTGTGAACCTGCCTTTCCTCTCTCAGACCTGCTTTGTGTCGCTATAATGTTCTGATTTTATTTCAGATTTCACAATTTATCATTTTATCTTTGGAAATAATGCTACTTCTGCACCAGCAATCTGGTGAGTGCCAAGTATAGTCAGCTGAAAGATTTAGTAAATGCATCACAATAAGAACATATGAAAATGGAGCAGGAATAGGCTATTTGGCCCCTCGAGCCTGCTCCGCCATTTAATAAGATCATGGCTGATCTTCTACCTCAGCTTCGCTTTCCTGCCCTATCAACATATCCTTTGATTCCCTTAGTGTCCAAAAATCTATTGATCTCAGTCTTGAATATATTCAATGACTGAGCATCCACAGCCCTCTGGGGTAGAGAATTCCAAAGATTCACAAACTTCTGAGTGAAAAAATTTCTCCTCATCTCAGTCCTAAATGGTCGACCCCTTATTCTGAGACTGTGACCCCTAGTTCTAGACTCTCCAGCCAGGGGAAACAACCTCTCAGCAGCTAATCTCTGCCTCTGTTGTGTGAGCTCACGTATAAGTACGTGTGCATAAATTAACATGTGTAATAAAGAACAAATGTGTCTGCTTTGGTTTCCATATTAGTGTAGTCATGCGCTTGCACAACTGTACAAACAAGTGTTCACAGGTTTCCGCACCTGTCTGTACATGTCTGCACCAGCCCCATGACTTTAGAAATGTTGCAATGTCGCAGTTTATACAGAGAATCATCTGGACAGCTACTGCTGACCATCAGAGAACTGTAACACTCCTTGGGGGAAAAATTTGGTTGCTTTGCACCTCCCTAAGAGGGCGCTAACGGGGCGCAAAGAAACTAGCGCCCGGGCATGACGCCGCCAACGCCTCCCGTGAAATTCAGTGGGAGGTTAGCGGCGGCGGTAACTGTTAGCGCCCTGCGGCGCTGCGCCGCCGGCGATGACGTCATCGCTGTGCGCAGCGCCCCGCTCACGCCCCGCTTGCGCCCCGCTCGCGCCCCGGCTGCAATCTTCGGTAGCACCCCCTGACTTACCGCCGGACGCTATGTCCGACAGGGTCATGGGGGCCTACCTGCGGCCGGGGCAGCGCTATTTAAAGGCAAGGTGCCGGGCGGCCATTTTTGTTGCTGGCCGCCTGCCAGCACCTGCCTCCGCTGCCGTCCCTGGCCTCCTGAGCACCCCCCACCCCCGCGGAGTGTCGGCTGCGCTCTATGAGTCCGGCACTACTCTTAAGTGCTGGGCTCTTTTGCCGGCACTCTGATCCCGGTGGCCCAGCTGGGCCCCGGGTCGAGCTGCACAAGGCCCCTCCCCTTCAAGAAGGGGAGGAAGGCCTGCAATACTGCGACGCGATATTCCCTCGCAGCGCCCCAAGAGGGAGGCGGGGCGCTTCCAGTAGCACCCCGCTTCCCTCTTGGGGCACTACCACTCAATTTCGGCCACGGGGGTGCTAACTTTTCCGGGGCGCTAAAAGTAGCGCTCCAGCGAAGTTAGCGCCCCAAAGGGGGCATGACTCAACTTTTCGCCCCTAGAGTTTAGAAGAATGAGAGGTGATCTAATTGAAACATATAAAATTCTTAAGGGGCTTGACAGGGTTAATGCTGAGAAAATGTTTCCCCTGGCTGGGGAATCTTGAACATGGGGTCACAGTCTCAGAATAAGGGGTTGGCCATTTAGGACTGAGATGAGGAGAAATTTCTTCACTCAAAGGGTTGTGAATCTTTGGAATTCTCTACCCCAGAGAGCTGTGGATGCTTAGTCACTGAGTATATTCAAGACAGAGGTCGATAAATTTTTGGGAATTAAGGGATATGGGGATAGTGCGGGAAGGTGGAGCTGAGGTAGAAGATCAGCCATGATCTTGTTGAATGGCCAAATGGCCAACTCCAGTTCCTATTTCTTATGTTCTTATGGAGGGTGCAGTCACACTCCAGTCCAGAGGTAAGTCATGCCCTGACTCTCGATTAACATTACAGACCCAAAGATGTGAGACTCTGCCTTGATTTTAATGGCCAAAAAATCAGGAGCGCCACAAATTAGGCGCACTGACCTCCGCAGTTGATACTCTGATCTGCGATCTCATCGAATTAGCAGCTACACAAACAGAGCTCCTCAGGAAAGTGGGATTCATGGCGAGGTGGGTGTCGCCCTTTCACCTTTCTCACTTGGGTTCAGATCAGAGTTCAAGTTGCACAGACTGTAAAATATAACACCAGAGTTTGCATTTCTGTATTAATTTACTCAGTTATGCCCCTCGGGGAAGGGAGTGGGCGAGGAGTCCAAGGGCAAAAGTCAGAGGAAGAAAGCATTAAAGAGAGCAAATAGATTCAGGGATAGAGGATTTATTATAATAAAGCAGCTGAGGTGTGAGGAAAAGTTGCAGTAAACTATCAACAATAGAGTAACTGATACACAGCATTATGATATTGGCAAGCTAAAGTGTTTTTACTGTAATAGAAGGACACTGGAAAATGTGGTACAGGAACTCAAGACTGGTATGGAATGAGAAGGTGATTTGACTGGTCCAAAGGTGAGACTGGATGCGAAGCTCCCTCAATAACTCCATGTGTAAATATACTGATCTGTTGGCCATCTTTGTCACAGACTCTTGTGGGGGGGGGTGTGGGGAATTGGGTTGGTTTGTGCCTCTCGTTAGTGCCCCTGGGGGGGACTAACAGGTCGTAAATCCCCTAGCACCCAGGCGCGGCGCTGCTAATGCCTCCCACAAAATTCAGCGGGAGGTTAGTGGCAGTGGTAGCCGGTAGCACCCCGTGCCACCGGTGATGACGTAATCGCCGTGCGCAACGCCCCGCTTGCGCCCCAGCCGCAAACTTTCCATATGCCCCTTGACCTATCGCCGGATGATATGTGCGACAGGATCAGGAGGCGCTTTTGCAGCGGCGGCGGCGCTACTTAAAGGGCAGGTGTCGGGCAGCCATTTTTATTTTGGCCAACTGCCAGCACCTGCCCCCTTTCACTTTTTTATGCGGGATGCCGGCCGCGATCGCTCAGCCCGGCACGCCTCCTGAGTGCCGGGCTGTTTTCACGGCACCCTGCTCCCTGGTGGTCCAGCAGGGCCCCAGTGCGCACAGCGCTAGGCCCCTCCCCTTTAATCAGGGGAGGAGGCCTGCAGTGACGCGGCGCAACGTGCCACCAAGCGTGGCGCTGCTACACGTAGCGTCGCGAAATTCAGTAGTAGCGCCCTAAGCAGGAGGTGGAATGCTTTCCAGTAGCGCCCCACCTCCTGCTTGGCGCGCTACTGCTGTATTTACGGCGGAGGGGCGCTAACTTTTTCAGGGCTTTAAAATTAGCGCCCCAGCAACATTAGCGCCCCAAAATGGGCGCCACCCAATTTTTCCCCCTTGGAGTATTTATTCCTCTTAATTAATGTGCATTTGCTGGGTCTGATGCAGACTCATTGATAGAGATTGATTGCTCTGATTAGTCAACAACTTCTTTATCATTGTATCATGCGACTGCCAGGATGGTAGAGGGCAAACTAAATGGACCTTGGTCTACCATGGTCTATCTAGGTCATCTGTGGCTCAGTTGGCAGCACTCTCGCCTCAACCAACATCACTATAACAGATTATCTGGTCATTATCACATTGCTGTTTGTGGGAGCTTGCTGTGTGCAATTTGGCTGCCGCATTTCCTACATTACAACAGTGACTGCACTTCATTGGCTGTAAAGCACTTTGGAACATCCTGAGGTCATGAAATGTGCTGTACAAATGCAAGTCTTTTTTAGGGTAGACCAAGGATGGTCTCAGGGCCCAGCTGCTCTTCACCTCCACCAACGGACTCAATTAAGAGCCGCGATCAATCCGTGTATAAAATGTAAATGTGATGCGTTCCAGGCGGGACATGTTGCTCACATCCTGGCTCCACGCTGGAGAGATATAGGCGCTGACATATCAGGGCAGCGCACCCCCTGCCCACTCCTCTCCACCCACTCGTCATTTACAATCACTAACATGGAATAAGATTCATTTTCTGCAACTGTGAGGAGAGTTAATGGTGGAGAATAACCCCCAATCTGCTGGAGCATTTTCATCCTTCCCTCCCCTCTCTCTCTCTCACTCTTCTGTCCGCTCTCTCTCTCTCTCCCTCCCCTCCCTCCCTTCCTCCCCTCTGTCTCTCTCTCTTCCGTTCGCTCTCTCTCCCTCCCTTCCTCCCCTCTCTCTCTCTCTCTTCCGTCCGCTCTCTCTCTCTTCCGTTCGCTCTCTCTCCCTCCCTTCCTCCCCTCTCTCTCTCTCTCTTCCGTCCGCTCTCTCTCTCTCTTCCGTCCGCTCTCTCTCCCTCCCTTCCTCCTCTCTCTCTCTCTCTTCCGTTCGCTCTCTCTCTCTCCCTCCCCTCTCTCCCTTCCTCCCCTCTCGCTCTCTCTTCCTCCCTCCTTCGATCCCCTCTCTCCCTCCCTCCCTCCCCTCTCTCTCTCTCTTCCTCCCTATGCTACTGGGGAGTTCTCCATCTTCCTTCCCTTCCCTCCTTCCCTTACCTTCCCTTCCCTCTTTTCCTCCCAATGGTATTGGGGAGTTCCCTAGCTCCCTTCCCTTTCCTTTCTTTTCTTCCCTTCCCTTCCCATAATGCTGGGGAGTTCCCTCCCTCCCTCCTTCTCTTCCTTCCCTTCCCCTGTTGCTGGGTGACACTCAGGCCTCAGTCATTTAAGGAATGTCTCTAAAGATAAATCTGACCAAAAAAAATACAGGCTAGTTAGAACTCAGTTCGTTGCAATTAAACCAAAAATGTTGGAATTTATGCAATGACTCCGTCAGTATTTGAAGAGGTAGATTCATGTTTTGGAGACTCATTCAAACCTACCTCTTTGACCGAGCTTTGGTCACCTGTCCTAATATTTCCTTATGTGGCTTGGTGTCAACTTTTGTTTGATAACACTCACGTGAAGTGACTTGGGATGTTTCACTACGTTAAAGGCACTATATCAATGCAAGTTGTTGTTGCTCCATTTTTTTTAAAGGAAGGTCAGAAACCTGATTCTGGGAAATACAGACTTTTTAGATTGACAGCTGCAGCAAGAGGAAAAACATTGGAATCTGTCACAGGAAACAAGTCGAAAGCATGTAATAAGAGTAAAAAGTATTGACTCCAAGTCAACATGAGCTTTGAAAGTCAGGTCATGCCTAACAATGGATTTCTTGAAGATGTAACAGGTCAATGATAATGCGATGGATGTTTTTTTTTCATCAATATCAGGAGGTGTTTGATAAGAAGCCTCACAGGAGGCCTTCAGCCAAAGTAAAACTCTTGGGGTAAAGGAGAATGTTGTAAAATGGATAATAATTCAGCTCCATTGTAGCAAAAAAAGGGCTAATGATCAATGGTAGCAGTTTTAATTGGACAGCTGTGACCAGATAACTACCCCAGGATCCTGGGATCTCCGCTATTCATAATTTATAAATGATTTTACACAAAGTCATAGACACAGAGGAAAATATCTGGAGGAGAGTAACAAAGATGATTTTAGTTCATTGAACTTTGTGAAAAGAGGGATAGGAAGTTATGCCTATTTTTGTAGGTATGGAACCACAGCTGTAAACTGCCCAAAACCGGAAACCTAGTTGAGTCTAAATGGCAGTTAGAATCTTATAGCACAGAAGGAGGCCATTTGGCCCATCGTGCCTGTGCCGGCTCTTTGAAAGGGCTCTCCAATTAGTCCCACTCCCCTGCTCTTTCCCCATAGCCCTGCAAATTTTCCCTTTTTAAGTATATATCCAATTCCCTGTTGAAAGTTACTATTAAATCTGCTTCCACCACCCTATTAGGCAGTGCAATCCAGTCCTCTCTCCCTGCAGCCATTTCCTCTTAATGCCACAAATCCACCCCACAGCTTGGTTCTACTGACTGGAGAAACCACTGCATACTTGGGAGTTGCAAATTACATGTTTCCTATATTACAAGAGTTACTACACTTCAAAGAAGCACTTCATTGGCTATAAAGCGCTTTGGGATGTCCTGAGGTCATGAAATATGCTATATAAATGCAAGTTCTTTCTTTTCTTTTCTATGAAGGCAAACTGTTTGGGCACATGTCCAATACTTGTCCAGCTTAACCTGCATTGGCACTTTGCCGTCACTGAAGAAAGGTGAGAAGGTCAAGGTTTCCTTCTCATTTTGCAGTGTGGTCCCAAAGATCAGCACCCAAGCTGAATGTGCCAGGGTCTTCAAGTACTGAAATAGGTCAACAGTTGTGTCTGATGCCCCTTGTATCTTCCAAGACATGACTTTACTCAGTGTTATTTGAGTGTTCTATATTACCAGCCTGGACTTGCATTGTCTCAGTTGTTTCATCTTGCTTGCAGTCTGGTTTGACCTGCCTCGCTTTTACCTGCAGTGCTCCCAGCCTTATGTCTCAGTTCCAAAGCTGTTGCCCATCTCCAGTTTTGTCCCCAGCTATGCGCCGACCCAACATCGTCCCGCTTTTATCCCAGCTGCAGCTCTGGTCTGTCCTGGATCAATAGCTCTATCTCCTGGCTGTGCTCTACTCCATTCCTTCCATTCTCGTCAACAACCTTGCTCTGTAGTAACCAACCAAAATGGAATCAAAATATGCGACAGCCTTGGGATAGTTTTAAACAAGTCAAGCTATTTGGTTTTGAATAAAGCCACTTGAAAAAAATATATAATCGTAGAAGGTGGGAGGACAGGACAAATTTGGAGAGGAGCCAAGCCAGATTGTAACTGAGGTGAGGCAAGAGTAGGGCGGGATGGCAATTTGAGCAGAAGATGGACTTATGCTGTTCTGTACAATATTGCTCAGTTAAAAGGAATCCAGGTCAGGTCTCAGGTGTTAATAAAGGAGCTGTTCCTTCTGTCTTTTTTCACAACTTTTCAGTTTTGTCCAAGCATGTAAGGTAGAAGATCAAAGAAATTGTCAAAAGCTAAATCAATGAACCCAGTGTCTTCTGGTGTGTCTCTCACCTGTAGTGAGATCTGAAAAAGAACGTGGTCTGGATTTAAAGATCTCCCAGTCCAGATGTAGCCTACCGTCTGCCTCTGCAGAAGCCCAGCCTGGTGGGTGCAGGGGCGATTCCCAATCCGTTTGTGATTTAGACAGGGCAGCATCAGACTGCTGCAACTTATGTTTCAGTGGAGGAAACACTAGGGGACCAAATCAAATTTGGTTGATTTGCGCCTCCAGTTAGTGCCCTAAGAGGGCGCAAATCAACTAGTGCCTGGGCGCGGCGCCGCTAATGCCTCCCGCGAAATTCAGCGGGAGGTTAGCGGCGGCGCTAACTGTTAGTGCCGTGTGGCGCTGTGCCGCCGACGATGACATCATCGCCATGCGCAGCGCCCCGCTCGCGCCCCAGCTGTAATATTGGGTGGCGCCCCCCGACTTACCGCCAGACACTATGTTCGCCGTGGTCAGGGGGGCACTACCTGCGGCTAATGCTAGTTAAAGGGGAGGTGGCGGGCGGCCATTTTTGTTGCGGGCCGCCTGCCAGCACCTGCCCCCGTTGCTGTCCCCGGCCCCCGTGAAGCCTCCCTGCGGGGTGCCGGCTGCTCTCCGTGAGTCCTGGCACTCCTCTTGAGTGCCGGGCTCGTTCGCCGGCACTCCCGATACCTGGTGGCTCAGCTGGGCGCCGGGACGCGCTGTGCCAGGCCCCTCCCTTTAATAAGGGGAGGAAGGCCTGCAGTACCGCGGCGTGACGTGCCGCATGGTGCTGCACCGCGATATTGGCTCGCAGCGCCCCGAGAGTGACGCGGGGTGCTTCCAGTAGTGCCCCTCCTCCCTCTCGGGGCGCTACCTGGGAAAATTGCTCGCGGGGGCGCTAACTTTTTCGGGGCGCTAAAATTAGCGCCCCAGCGAAGGTAGCGCACCCAATTTTTACCCCTACAACTTGACAGGCCGCCCTCAAAGAAAAACGCACTGGTTACACATCTGCCTCAGCAGTGACACTGTTGGTCAGAGAGTGAACTTCAGCAGAAGAAAAGTGGCAAAACAAAAAAATAGTCCAACCATAAACATGTTGGCCTAGAAACGGGGTTGCATATTACCCATATTTCAGGCGCTACGCGGCCTCCTAAGTCACCAAAATGGCGGACAAGAAGTGCGCCATCCGCCAAATTGGGTAAGGACCAACAAGAGGTACCCTTTACCCATGCCCTTCGCATATGCTCCTCCCGCAGCGCCGTCTGCATGGGAATGAGGTCCAAGGCCCAATATCTGGTGCTCCTCAGACCTCGCCATTCATGCGTTCCCAAGTTTATAGGCAATCAAATTCAAACACATTATTGTGACTGAGTTAATATTAATGTTCGAAATACTGGCAGATCTCCTGTGGCATTGCTCACAGTGAGTCGGAGTATGTGTGACGCCTGAACCTTGATGGCTGAACTGCGAGAGGAAGTAAGTGTGACACTTACAGGAAGCGTGCACTATATGCAAGACTTTTATTATATTGTATAGATATTTTTCTTTCTACAAGTAACTACATGTTAACAGTGCTTCATTGGCTGTAAAGCACGGTTGGTCAGTCGGTCGGTCAGTCGATCTGTTTATTTCTTTCTTTATCTCTTTCTCTCTTTCTCTCTCTTTCTCGCTTTATCGTTCTTTCTCTCTTTCTCTCTTACTTTCTCTCTCTTTCTTTCTCTCTCTCTCTCTCTTTCTTTCTTTCTTTCTTCCAAGCTTCCATTCTTCACCTAGATAGTATCAGCAGGCTGGTAGATCATAGATGGGAATTGCAGTCAAGCCCAAACCTCACAGATTTGCCATTTCTAGCAGGGGTTACTGAATAGGCATCAGGAACAGAAACCATGGCAGATTCTCTTTTATCTCCCTTCTTAGAATAAGGGGCAGTGACGCCAACTGTATCACACTGACTGCTGCCCTGTATGAGATCAGCTACCTCAGCACAGATCACGGGTTAAATTTGGGATGTTCCCGGTCGATATAGCTCTGTTCCAGACAAGACATGGCGTTGCTAACTTTGACATCGGGGGAACATATTAAAACATTTTTTTTAATAACATCTCAAAAACATTGTGGCTCTCTCAAAAGATTGTGATGGCAAGTAAAGGAATTACATGTCAAGTATTTGAGGAATGGTGTACTGAGTGTCACATTTGATTTTGACAACATCAGCATTTTCAAATTGTTAAAATTTAATTTCGTGACACACAGAGGCAATTCCACCAAGGCTTCGAAATATTACTAACTGAAATTAAATATCTCTCTCCTAATGTCTGATAACTGATGGATTTGTCACTTTTATTAAATTCTTTGTTGTGAGACATTTACAAACAAAGGCAAAATGCATCAAAGGCACTGCATAATCTCCTCTCCCTGCTGGCTCGAAGGGCCTGTGTGCAATGAGTTTCAGGTGTTTCCAAACCAGTTCATAGTAGGCTTGGACCCAGCACAGAAATGCCCCTTCATTTACATAGGAACATAGGTCAACACAGAAAAGTGTGAGGTGATACATTTTGGTAGGAAGAATGAGGAGAGACAATACAAGCTAAATGGTACAATTTTAAAGTGGGTGCAAGAACAGAGAGCTGGGGGTGTTTGTGCACAAATTTTTGAAGGTGGCAGGACAGGTTAACAAAGCAGTTAATAAAGCAAATGGGATCCTGGACTTTGTAAATAGATGTGAGAAGTCGCACAACACCAGGTTATAGTCCAACAGCTTTATTTGAAATCACAAGCTTTCGGAGCGCTGCTCCTTCATCAGGTGCTCCGAAAGCTTGTGATTTCAAATAAAGCTGTTGGACTACAACCTGGTGTTGTGCGACTTCTCACATTTGTCCACCCCAGTCCAACACCGGCATCTCCACATCATTTGTAAATAGAGGCACAGAGTACAAAAGCCAGAAAGTTATGCTAAACCTTTATAAACACTAGTTCGGCCCCAGCTGGAGTATTGTGTGCAATTCTGAGCACCACACTTTAGGAAGGATGTGAAAGCTTTGGAGAGGGTACAGAAAAAATTGACTAGAATGGTTCCAGTGATGAGGGATTACAGTTACATGGACAGATTAGAGACGCTGGGGTTGTTCTCCTAAGAGCAGAGAAGGCTAAGAGGAGATTTGATAGAGGTGTTTAAAATCATGAAGGGTTTAGCTAAAGTAAATAAGGAGAAACTGTTTCCAATGGCTGAAAAGTCAATAACTAGAGGCCACAGATTCAATAGTAGCCTTCAAAAGGGAATTGGATAAATACTTGAAGGAGAAAAAATTGCAGGGATATGGGGAAAGAGCGGATGAGTGGAACTAACTGGATTGCTCTTCGAAAGAGCCGGTGCAGACTCGATGGGCCGAATTGCCTCCTTCTGTGCTGTACTATTAAATTATTCTATGACATAGGAACTTAGGAGTAGGCCATTCAGCCCCTCGAGCCCATTCCACCATTCAGTGAGATCATGGCTGATCTGTATCTTAACTCCATCCACCTGCCTTGGCTCCATATCCTTTTATACCCTTGCCTAGCAAAAATCTATCGTGCTTAGATTTAAAATCATTAATTGAGCTAGCATCTACTGCTTTTTGTGGGAGAGAGTTCCACACTTCCACCACCCTTCGCTTAAGAAGTGTTTCCTAACTTCTCCCCTGAATAGCCTGGCTCTGATTTTAAGGTTATGTCCCCTTGTCCTAGACCCCAACCAGCAGAAAAAGTTTCTCTCTATCTACCCAGGGAATACAATCCTAGTTTATGTAATTTCCTCATAATCTAAACCTTGAAGCCCTGGTAACATTCTGGTGAATCTGCACTGCACTCTTTCCAAAGAACAATGGCCCAGAAATTGATCTCGCTCTGTTCCCGCGGGGGTAAGCCTTCCCCGCGATGTCTCACCTCGCTTATGCTTTTTCAGATCCAGCTCGCACGAACTTGATGTTCCAGACATCAGCTGTGCTGGGCTTGCGTATCCCAGCGGCGTAGTGAATTCGTGCGAGCTGTGGGATCACGTGACTCAGTTAGAGCCAATGGCAGCACACCATCTTCCATTCATAAGTCTCACAGCATGGCTGTGAAATTTATGAATCTTACACCCCCCCAAAATAACAGCTAAACCTCAATTAAATTTAAAAAAAAAACCATCACATTAATAAAATAAGTATAGTTAATTAAATTAACCATTTTAAATAAAAAATTAAATTTTTGAAAAAATTTAAAATCTTTTAAAAAGTTATAAAAATAAACTTACCTGTCTTTAAAGTCTCTAAAAAAGATATACCTGTAAAAAAAAATTCAAAAAAATACTTAATTCACTACTTACCTTCTTAAAAGCGGGTCTTACTCCTCCTTTTTACATTTCCAAAATCTTCAGTACTTACCTGCGCGTCCAAAGCATGAAGTGCACAGCGTGCGCGCAGCCTGTAGCGTGCACGCGATGCACCCAGGCCCCGCCCCCTTTTCAGAAGAGCAATTGCCGGTTTTCAGCGCATGCGCAGGGCATGCAGAAAACCGGCAATTGGAGTGGGAATACGCGAGAGTACGCAGTGCGTACTCTCGCGTCCCGGGATCAATTTTCGGCCCAAAATATCCTTTCTAAGCTGCGGTGTCCAGAACTGTACACAGTACTCCAGGTGTGGTCTAACCAGGGCTTTGTATAACAGTAGCAAAACGTCCTCTTCTTTACATCCTAGCCCTCTAGTTATAAAGGCTAACATTCCATTAGACTTTTTGATTATTTTTTGTACCTAACTACTACATTTTAGTGATCTGTGCACATGGACCCCTAAATCTCTTTGGACCTCCACTGTTCCTAGCTTTTCATCATTTAAAATAATACTCATATTTATCCTTTCTTGGTCCAGATTGGATGACCTCACACTTACCTGCGTTGAAATCCATCTGCCACAGTTTCGCCCACTCACTTAATCTATCAATGTCTCTTTGTAATTTATGCTCCCGTCTACACTACTTATATCACCAATCTTTGTGTCATCGGCTTGGATATTGTGTTATCTAAGTCATTAATAAATATAGTGAATAGGTGAGTCCCCAGCACAGATCCTGTGGGACGCCACTCGTCATTTCCTTCCAATTTGAGTACATACCCATTATCCCTACTCTTTGTCTTTTACCACCTAACCAATTTGGCACTGACAAGCTCAAGTTTAAAATATCTAGTGGATTTATTTTACAAAAGGTGAACAAGCACAGCAAGAACATTAATATAATGACATAGTTACAGTATATATTCACAGTAGACAGCCTAACACCTCAAGCAGATAACTACTTTCAAAGACGAGAGTGAGATCTTATGAAGGCACAAGTCAAGTCCAGCAGTTAAAAAACAATTATAAGGCAAGAGTTTTCTGTCAGTTTCCCGTTACCAATAAGATAGATGCTCCTGAAGGTTTCTGGAGTTGGGAGTCACCTATTAGAGTTATCTGAGATATGAAAGTCTACATAATCTAGGGTAACAAGGTTAGAAAAGATCTAAAAATGTAACAGTGCTCAACATCCATGGAAGATCCCCATCAGCAAGAAGTTGGTACGTTCAGTAATGGAGGGAAGAAAATGGAGGAGATGGAAAGAAAAATAAACTGGCTCCTAGCAACCAGCGCAGCATCTAAAGCCCTAGACTCCAGGGTTGTGTACTGCACAAATAAAAGGAAAGTTGTCCTTCTTTAAAAAAATACAATTATTCTGTGAAACCAGCTAAAAAAAATCATTAGGAATTCTTTAGATGAACTATCATAACCTACTCTTACAGGAGTGATTGGAAAATCAATGTCAATTTCTACATGAAAAACCAACAAGAGAAGGAACCTATTGAGTAAAAAAAACCCAGATGTTTCCCAAGGACAATGATCTGGCAGATAATGATTCAGTATTGTTCAATGTGTCATATCTTTTCTTAACTCTTAAGAGCCCACACAAGTTTAGTCTGCATTCTAGAAGGTTCTGTTTTCAACCTCCCCTCTATTCTTTTTGTTGGTGTGTGGACAAATATGAAGTATAATTGAAAGGCAGTTTTGTTCTGTGTTATTCACACTGGGTTGTTATCCAATAATATTTCATTTAGCATACCTAACAGCCATGATGAAGAGAATCCTTTCATCCCAACTTTTGGCTTTTACATTGAGTTAACCTAAATAATTATATAGGGCTTTGGTGAAACCACATTTGGAGTACTGTGTACAGTTTTGGTCTCCTTTTCTAAGGAAGGATATACTTGCCTTAGAAGGGGTGAAATGAAGATTCACTGGATTGATTCCTGGGAGAGAGGGCTGTCCTATGAGGAGAGATTGAGTAGAATGGGCCTATATTCTCTGGAGTTTAGAAGAATGAGAGGTGATCTCGTTGAAACATATAAAATTCTTAGAGGGCTTGACAGGATAGATGCTGATAGGCTGCTTCCCCTGGCTGGAGAGTCTAGAACTAGGGGTCATAGGGCCAGAAATTCGGCTCTCCGGCTTCCCGTGGGTGCAAGGATCACGCACGTACTTACCTACCGCACCTGCCGTTGTGCTTCGGGCCCGCGTGGACTTCGGCTCCTGGGCCTCCTCCAGCTGCCGGCGCGCAGTGCTTGCGTATCCCAGGGGCGCAGTTAGTTCGAAGCGTCCCCTGGGATCACGTGGGCCATGGAGAGCCAATCGGAGCAGGGAATCTCCATTCATAGATTTTGACAGGAAAACCTGTCAAATCTATGAATAGAGATCGGCCCCAAAACCTCACTAAAACTTCAAATAAATTTAAAAAAACATCACATTTTTAAAATAACTATAAATTACATAAATTAACTACTTCAAACAAAAATTTAAATTTTTGAAAAAATTAATTACACTTTTTAATGGTGCTAAAAATAAACTTACCTTTCTTTAAAGCATGTAAAAAAGATAAACCTGTTGAAAAAATTTTTAAATTGTAATTAATTCACCACTTACCTTGTTAAAAGCAAGCCTTGCGCCTCCTTTTTCCCCGCGCAGCTTCTCCGTACTTACCCTCACTCCAAAACCTGTAAAATAACCGGAAGTTCACTGCGTGCGCGCTGCCTCTCCGGCGTACACGGTTGACCCTCGAACCCCTTCTTTCTCAAGACCGGAAGTTCCGGTTTCCCGTGCATGCGTAGTGCATGCACGAAACCGGCACTTCCGGTGGCCCTACGGGTGAGTACACAGTGCGTACTCACCCATGGAGACCCGAATTTCTGTCCCATTGTCTCGGGATAAGGGGTCGGCCATTTAGGACTAATGTGAGGAGAAATGTCTTCACTCAGAGAGTTGCGAATCTTTGGAATTCTCTAGCCCAGAGGGTTGTGGATGCTCAGTCGTTGAGTATATTCAAGACTGAGATCGATAGATTCTTGGGCACTAAGGGAATCAAGGGATATGGGGATAGTGCAGGAAAGTGGAGTTGATGTAGAAGTTCAGCCATGATCTTATTGAATGGCAGAGCAGGCTCGAGGGGCCGTATGGCCTAGTCCTGCTCCTATTTCTTATGGTCTTATGTTCAAAATGACAGGCAACACCTGGCTTGTGGTTTACAAGCCTGTAAGTTGTAGCAAGAGGATAATACAGCGGGAGGTGAGGTGTTTCCTAGTTTTGAATGCCTGGGGAAAAAATGATTTAGAGTAGTTAGAGTTTGCTGGATCAGAATTGCAGAATTGCACAATAGCGTGCAATTGCACAGGGATGCGGGACTTCAGTTACCTGGAGAGACTTGAGAAGCTGGGGTTTTACTCCTCAGAGCAATGAAGGTTATGGGGAGATGTAATAGAATCATGCAGAGTAAATAAGGAGAAAGTGTTTTCAGTGGCAGAAGGGTCGGTAACCAGAGGACACAGATTTAAGGTAATTGGCAAAAGAACCAGAGGCGAGTTGAGGAGAATTTTTTTTACGCAGCGAGTTGTTGTGATCTGGAATGCGCTGCCTGAAAGGGCGGTGGAAGCAGATTAAACAGTAACTTTCAAAAGGGAATTGGATAAATACATGAAGCAGAAAAATTTGCAAGGGCTATGGGGAAAGAACAGGGTAATTGTACTAATTGCATATTTCTTTCAAAGAGCCAGCACAGGCACGATGGGCCAAATGGCCTCCTTCTGTGCTGTATTTTTCTATGATTCTAATAGAGTGGACTGGAGCTACAGCTGTGCCCTTTTCTATGTCCCTCTCCCATATCATGTGACAGAATGAAATGAACAATATTATCTTACACTGTGCCTACTTTGAAAGTGCGCCTATGCATCCAGAACGTTCCGAAGTCTGGAAACACATGAAATGACAGTTTGGCGCTTTTCCTAGATGCATTCCTGAGATGGTCTCAACCCCATAAATAAGTATTGTAACCTCCTAAGTTGCTAAATTTAATCTTGTTTCAGCTTTGGCTCAGTGGCAGCACTCTCGCCTCTGAGTCATAGAATCATAGAATCACAGCAGCGAACAGCACAGAAGGAAGTCATTCAGCCCATCGTGCCTGTGCTGGCTCTTTGAAAGATCAGTTGTGCTTAGTCCCACCCCCCCCCACCCCTGCTTTTTGTCCGTAACCCCGCAAGTTCCACATCCTTAAGTACCTGTCCAACTCCCTTTTAAAATTATTTATGGAATCACCTTCGACCGTCTTTTCCGGTACTACGTTCCAGATCCTGACAACTCTTTCTCCTCAACTCCCGTCAGAAGGTTATGATACACTGACCTGTTGTTGAGTTCTCTGGGTGGGGAGAATCAGCCTCACAGCAGCCCGTCACATGGGGACCTAGGCTTGGTCACTGGTGATGAGTAAGTCTTGCATGCGGCACAGCACTTGGAGGATGCACTCAGTAAAAGGCAAACAGGAACTCAGTGTTTATTTCTCTGTTGTATGTTTTGAGGTTCTTCAACATGGTATTGGGTTTCAACGCATCTCAGACACCTGGTGGGCCAAATGATGAACTGCGGTATATGTTAACATAGGCCATTCAGCCCCTCGAGCCTGTACCACCATTCAATTAGATGATAGCTGATCTGTACCTTAAGTCCCTTTACCCGTCTTTGCTCCATACCTTTTGGTACCCTTACCCAACAGAAATCTATCGATCTCAGTCTTAAAAATTTCAATGGTCGGAGAAATTCACAGCCTTTTGGGTGAGAGAGTTCCGGATTTCTACTACCCTTTGTGTGAAGACGTGCTTCCTGATTTCACTCCTAAATGGCCTAGCTCTACTTTTAAGGTTGCCCCCCCCTTGTTCTGGATTCCCCCACCAGTGGAAATAGTTCCTCTCTATCTACCCTATCGAATCCCTTTATCATTTTAAAGACCTCGATTAAATCACCCCTGAACCTTCTACACTCAAATGCAACCTGTCCTCATAACTTAACCCTTTAAGCCCTGGTATCATTCTGGTGAGTCTGTGCACATGTGGAAAAGCTTAATGGCTGGTCTCTAAATGTGAGCAGGTCAGCATCACTTAACCAAATATCTCAAAAATGAATCGATATAATTATAGCATGAAATTAATACAGTGTTGAATTATTTAAGAATTAAATCAATATTAATATAATCACAGGAGATCCATTTGGACTGTGGAGCTCAGGTCCGCCAACATTATTGGTAAGTGAACCTCCAGTTAAAATAATTGAGTAATCTGCACATCAAGGGCGATGCCGAATTATGCAGAAGAATCCGGGGTAATCGACCATCCTGATGATTTATGCTAATCACTTCTAAAGTAAACGGTTAGTCATGAAAATCAAACAGCGTGTGCTTTGTTTTCTCAGTGTTCAGTCCAAATTGATGATTAAGTCAGACCTGGCTAGAGAGTCCGTTAGTGCATTACTTCAGGCCACCAGCCTCTGAGCTGTGTCTTCTGTCACATCAGCCTGACTAAATATTTTTGATCACTGCACATAAGAAGTTTCAAACCCAGCAACAGACTCAAAAGCTACTTTGAGGCTGGAGATTTGGACAGTTGGAGTCAGAACACAGATAGAATCTGGGAGAGAGGGAGCAAGACAGGGAGAGAGGGAGGGGGAGAGAGAGGGCGAGAGAGAGGGAGGGAGCGAGGGAGAGGAAGAAGGCAAGAGAGGCAGAGCGAGAGGGAGCGAGAGAGGGAGAGAGCGAGAGGGTGAGAGGGAGAGAGAGGATGAGAGAGAGGGAGAGAAAGAGAGAGAGAGAGACAAAGAGGGAGGCAGAGAGAGAGGGAGGGAGTGAGAGGGAGAGAGAGGGAGAAGGTGAGGGAGAGAGAGAGGGAGAGAGAGGGAGAAGGTGAGGGAGAGAGAGAGAGAGAGAGAGAGAGAGAGAGGAAGAGAGCGGGAGAGAATGCAAAGTAAAATTCAGGCAGGAGAGATAAAGAGTACCGAGCAGACAAAACAAAGATAATTGAAGTGAATTTTAGAAGAAATTGGAAAATACAAGCAAATACAGAACTATCAAGAGATAAAAGGATAGAAAGGAGTTCACAGTAAAATGGAGAGTGAGAAAAATGATTGAAATAAAATCTGAAACAGTTGAAGGGAGAAATGGAGGGTCAGAAAAATTCACAAATAATAACAATTTTTCACATTCCACTTTGACCTATTTTTAAGGGAAATTTCTAGGGGGTGGGTTTACACTCAATAACATAAAGAAATGTTAGTGCTGGCCACTAAAATCTGTCCTAATGGTCAGCCGTGGCTCAGTTGGTAACACTCTCACCTCTGGTTGTGGGTTCACAGTCCCACTCCAGAGACTTGAGCACAAAAATCTAGGCTGACACTCCAATGCAGTACTGAGGGAACGCTGCACTGTCGGAAGTGCCATCTTTCGGATAAGATATTCAACCGAGGTCCCGTTTCCACTATCAGGTGGATGTAAAAGATCCTATGGCACTATTTAGAAGAAGAGCAGGGAGTTATCCCCGGTGTCCTGGTCAATACTTATCCCTCAACCAACATCACTGAAATAAATTATCTGGTCATTATCACATTGCTGTTTGTGGGAGCTTGCTGTGTGCAAATTGGCTGCCGCATTTCCTACATTACAACAGTGACTACACTTCAAAAAGGAATTAATTGGCAATGAAGCGCTTTGGATGTCCTGAGCTCTTCTGAAAGAGCCCATGGAATGCAAAGAGGGCTTTAACACCAGTGCTGATTCCCTGAATCACCCTCTCTATGAGCATGGCTCCTCACTGAGAGTATGGGATCGCTGAATGTACATTTGCAAGAGGTAATAATCTTGCCTCAGTGTTGAGAAGATTGTGGGTCCAAGCTTTGCTCTGGGCTGACACTCCATTGCAGTACTGAAGGAGTGCTACTTTATCAGAGCTGCCATTCTTCAGATGGAACATTAAACCGAGGCCCCATCTGCTCAATTCGATGTTCCAGCTCGATATTAAGATCCCACAGTGAAGAAGAGCAGTGTCCGAATCAAGATTTCTCCCTTCAACCTTTAAGCATTGACATGTTTCAGGACATCAATGGTTTACTTGCAACAACAACAACTTGCATTTATATAGTGCCTTTAACGTAGTAAAAACGACCCACGGCGCTTTACAGGAGTGATTATCAAACAAGATTTGATGCATAAGGAATTATTAGGACAGATGACCAAAAGCTTGGTCAAGGAGGTAGGTTTTTGTGAGCGTCTTAAAGGAGGAGAGAAAGGTAGAGAGGCGGAGAGGTTTAAAGAGGGAATTCCAGAGCTTAGCGCCCAGGCAGCTGAAGGCATGGTCAGCAAAGGTGGGGCAAATGAAGTAAGGGATGCACAAGAGCCCAGAGGAGTGCAGAGATCTCAGAGGGTTGGTGGGCTGGAGGAGGTGACAGAGATAGGAAGGGGCGAGGCCATGGAGGGATTTGAAAACAAGGATGAGAATTTTAAATTCAAGGTGTTGGACCAATTTGAGACATTCGGAGAGATCTGATGAGGCGCTATATAAATACGTCTTTCTTTCCCCACCTCTCCTGTCCTGTCCCACCTTTGTACTTGGTCTAATTTCTCTTTGCGCTTGTTGAGATGCTGAGGATGTTGGTGCTGAGGATTATCTCAGGTGAGGTCAGGTGAAAGTCACAGCAGGGAGCAATTACAAGTCTTAACGGAGGAGGGAGAGAGCGAGAGAGAGAGGCGGAGAGGTTTAGGGAGGGAATTCCAAAGCTTAAGGCCTAGGCAGCTGAAGGCACAGCCGCCAGTGTTACATGACAAGATAATCTTGTGTTTTTCTCGTGGCAAAGGGAAGGACGCACAGCGTGTCACGACCCAGAGAAAACTTCTTGCTGGGTGCGACAGGAAGCCAAATAGAACGGTTGCAATTCAACACCCAGACACGTCACAGCGACCCAGATATTGGATGTGTAAAGACACACTCTGGTTCATAGGCTGCAAGGTCTCTTTTACAGAGGTGGTCTTTGGCGTTAAATAAAAGGAAAGCACCGGAAGTAATAATCCCCAAAATATAGCAGTACTCACCTGACTCTTTAAAGATTAAGAGGGTGATTCAGCAGCTTTACTTTAGATTCTTTCTGATTGACTGCTCATGTGTGTATTAGTTGTGCCGCATCCACTGTGAACAGTTCTGGTCTTCATATTCTAAAAAGGATATAGAGGCACTGGAGAAGGTGCAAAAAAGATTTACTAGATTTGTACCAGATCTGAGAGGTTGTACCTATCAGGAAAGATTGAACAGGCTGGGGCTCTTTTCTCTAGAAAAGAGAAGACTGAGAGGTGACCTGATAGAGGTCTTTAAGATTATGAAAGGGTTTGATAGGGTAGATGTGGAGAAGATATTTCCATTTGTGGGCGAAACCAGAACTAGGGGCCATAAATATAAGGTAGTCACTAATAAATCCAATAGGGAATTCAGGAGAAACTTCTTTACCCAGAGAGTGATTAGAATGTGGAACTCGCTACCACAGGGAGTGGTTGAGGTGAATAGCATAGATGCATTCAAGAAGAAGCTAGATAAGCACATGAGGGAGAAAGGAATAGAAGGATATGGTGACAGGGTGAGATGAAGAGGAGTGGGAGGAAGTTCGTGTGGAGCATAAACACTGGCATGGACCTGTTGTGCCGAACGGCCTGTTTCTGTGCTGTAAATACTTTGTAACTTTGTAATCCAGGCTCCAAGAATGCTCTAATAAGGAGAAAAATGAGCTCCCATGTGATGCACAATCAGTGTGCTAGGAACAAGGAAAGGCACTTGGTGGGCAAAGATAGAACACATTCCATGCACAAGGACAGATGTTCCTCAACTTGACGAACACACAAAACAAACTCACACCAAAAGAATTTTAAAAAAATCAAACAAGTGCTCATTGTGCATTTTAATGTAGTATTATTTACAGATACAGAGGTTATGCAAGCAGTTTTTTCTAGATAATGAGTGGAAAGCTTTGTTAATCCATTGAGATCTAACTAATGCAGTATACTGAGTCACCAGTTGCTGATTGTGATAAGGTATGACCTTTTTTTTAAAATGGTGTATTCAGTCTGTTATGGAAACATTAAATCCCAGAGCAATGAAAAGATAATTGGCCAGACAGATTATAGAGTAATATTGCTCACCATTTTGTTAATTGGGTTTTAATTTTTTTAAGGCAATAAGATGAAGATGTTCAATTGAGTGTTTCTCTGTAGAGAGCAGTGATACAGCAGAAATCCTTTACCGATAATAATGACTAGTAATATCTGACGACTAACACTGCTGTTCTAAAACCATTACTGATATACATCAAAGACGAGAAAGATTTTTTGCACTAGAGACTATGAAAACAATAAATATTGATCGATAAAGTTAAAAGGATCTGTGTTTGGTTACTAGGGGTATTTACTATATTTGGTTTTGATTTGTGCATTAGAGGCTGATGATGGGGTTTTGAATAAATATATAATACTTTATTAAACTAATAACAGGCTTACCCCCACATCCCTGACAAAGCTCGCACCTCTACACGCCCTCAACAAGGAGGACTAACAAAAAAATGCTGGAAGTACACATTAGGTAAGAGAAAGAGCGGGTCTAATTGGAGAGCTCTACCAAAGAGCCGGCACAGGCACGATGGGCCGAATGGCTTCCTTCTGTTCTGTATCATTCTATGATTCTATGAAAAGAGATGCTTTGTGTGTGTGTGCTTTTCCTCAATATGGAGAGTTGACCCCACATCCAACCACCCTGCAGCACAGAATTTCCCCCTACTCAAAAATGGCCATCAATAAGAAAGATCATCCATCACCCCTAACCATTCACCAGCAAGACTTATTCCCCTACATGCAACTGCCCAACAAAGAGGCCCACCCATGCCCCTGACTGCCCTGAACAAGGAGGCCTACCTTGCCATGAAATTATTCACCTACAAGTAGGTCTCCTCCTCACGTCCAACCCATCAACTAGAAGGCACCCTCTCCCACTCCCAGCCAACCACCAAAAAGGAGGCTTATCCCCCTCCTCATACCCAACCATTCACCCAAAAGGAGGCTTCCCAACACATACAATTACCCAGCAATGAGAAAGCCTACCCCACACCCATTTATCCCATCCTTCATACAACTAATCAATAAGCACTGCACCACCTCCAAGGCCAATATATCCTTCCTGAGATTTGAACTCACAACTTTAAGGTTACTGGTCCAGTACCACAACCACCTGCTGTAGCCCTTTGGAATGATACCTTAAATCAAGGTCCCATCTGCCTGTTCAGGTGGATATTAATGATCTCACGGATTATCAGGCAGAACATCAGGAGCGCTCCTGATGTTCTGCCAACATCCCAACCCATCAAAAAAACAAACAAATATAGATTAACTAGTCTTTTATCTCATTGCTGTTTGTGGGGTGTTGCTGGTATAGAATGGTTGCTGTGTTTACTTACATACCAAGAGTTATTGCACTCCAAAAGCAGTGTACTTTGAAACATTTCAACAAGCTATTAATGTGTTATATAAATGCAAATCTTTTCTTTAAATTCCATGTCCATCAGTTGCAGTGTATTTTGGATATTTTCCAATTTGTGAATTTAAATTGACTTAATCCAGCATGTCAGGTAATCTGAGAAAGAGATTAGCATGGATTTTGGGACGGAGCTGAATTATATTAACCCACTACTTCCAGACTCCAGTCACCCAAATGAAGCAAGTAATTGTTCGTACCATTTAACTAGTCACCCTGTACTTAAATATGTGTCACCAAATTTCTGTGTAGTTTGCCTTTGAAAAGAAAAAAGAAAGATGTGCATTCATATAGCGCCTTTCACGACCTTGGGATGTCCCAAAGCGCTATAAAGCCAATGAAGTACTTTTGAAATGCTGTCACTGTTGTAATGTAGGAAACACGGCAGCCAATTTGCGCACATCAAGGTCACACAAACAGCAATGTGATAATGACCAGATAATCCTTTAATAGTGATGTTGGTTGAGGGATAAATATTGGCCAGGACACTGGGCATAATTCCCATGCTCTTCTTCGATTAGTGCCATGGGATCTTTTATGCCCACCTGCGAGGGCAGACGGTTTAACATCTCATCTGAAGGACCGATAGTCTTTTTTTTGCATAATCTTAAGAAACTAAGAGGACTAGCCTGCCACCGGTAGTGTGTCAAGAAGCATTTCAATCACCAAGACAAGAAAGTCAAAAGGAACTAACCTGAATAGGACCACTGGAGCCCTGAGCCCCTCCACTGACCCCATATAGAGGAGGCTCATCGCCGAAGCACTCGAGTGGTCAATATCTGAGGGGTCACTGCCTTTATGGAAAATCGTTTGCCAAACACTGTAATAGAAACTGGGGGCAAAAACAAGTTACTGCATCACTGGATCATCACTGAAGTACCTGCCTGGGAACATGGCAATTGGTTTGCAGGTTTTCATGGAAAAATGAATGGAATCTTGGAATGCAATTCCCCAAATACTGGGAACAATTACAGGGTCCCACGGGATAAACAGAATTTAACTCGCTCAGTCACTATAAACCAATAGCCCTAATTTTGGGAATAATGGTCCCCCGTGTATAATATAAGCAAGGCTCTGGCAAGCTGGGCTTGTTCTTGCAGCAATAAAGGTAAAAGAGATTTATAGAGGTGCTCAAAATTATGAGGGGTTTGGTGCATAGGGAGAAACTGTTTCCAGTGGCAGGAGGTTCGGTTACCATAGGACACAGATTTAAGGTAATTGGCAAAAAAGCCAGCGGGGAGATGAGGAGAAATGTTTTTATGCAGCGAGTTGTTATGATCTGGAATGCGCTGCCTGAAAGGGCAGTGGAAGCAGATTCAACAGTAACTTTCAAAAGGGAATTGGATAAATAGTTAAAGGAGAGAAAATTGCAGGGGCTATGGGGAAAGAGCAGGGGAGTGGGACTAATTGGACAGCTCTTTCAAAGAGCCGGCACAGGCACAATGGGCCGAATGGCCTCCTTCTGTGCTGAATGATTTTTTGAAAATGATGGCCAAAAAAACTGGTAAAAAAAATCTCATAATCTCACCACTAATTGGACTTATTCATTGGCCATAAACCAGTGGCCATGCCAATGAGGTTAATGCCAGGTGGCTGCTACCTGACCCCAGTGCCCTTTTGCATCTCCTTTATATCAATATGTCAATGCTCTGAACTCATCCAGTTTATATTCAGAGCAATGACTACAACAGTGAAGGAGCAGCATATGTAATGTTCAAATATCGTGAGCACGGCTGTAGGTTTCTTTCTTAAAAATTCATTCTCGGGATGTGGGCGTTGCTGGCAAGGGCAGTACAGGAATCCCTTCCCAACCGCAGGGGATACGTCCCTGAAAACCCCCGTGGTTAGTAAAACCGCGGTTGGCAAATTCAGTATAAATGTGTATAAACACAATAAAAAGAATATAAAAAGCAGATAAAAAGCATAAAAATCATGTTATTTACCTCATTCCTAAATTAAAAACCGCAGATACGCGAATTTCACTGCCGCGGTTGGCGAAAATTGTCGCAGAGTGGAAACCGTGTATACGTGAAATCCGCGTATGGCAAGCCCGCGGTTGGGGCGGGATTCCTGTATGTACATTACATTATATGGAATGTGCAGCACAGAAACAGGACATTCGGCCCAACAGGTCCATGCCGGCGTTTATGCTCCACTCGAGCCTCATCCCATCCTTCCTCATCTAACTATCAGCATAACCCTCTATTCCCTTCTCCCGCATGTGCTTATCTAGCCTCCCCTTAAATGCATCTATGCTATTTGCCTCAACTACTCCATGTTGTAGCAAGCTCCACATTCTAACCACTCTCTAGGTAAAGAAGTTTCTCCAGAATTCCCTTTTGGATTTATTGGTGACTAACTTATATTTATAACCCCTAGTTTTGGTCTCCCCAACAAGTGGAAATCTTCTCTATGTCTACCCTGTCAAACCTTTTCATAATCTTAAAGGCCTCTACCATGTCACCTCTCAGTCTTCTCTTTTCTAGAGAAAAGAGCCCCAGCCTGTTCAATCTTTCCTAATGGTTATAACCTCTCAGATCTGGTATCACTCTTGTAAATCTTTTTTGCACCTTCTCCAGTGCCTCTATATCCTTTTTATAATATGAAGACCAGAACTGTTCACATTACTCCAAGTGTGGTCGAACCAAGGTTCTATACAAGTTTAACATAACTTCTCTGCTTTTCAATTCTATCCCTCTAGAAATGAACCCCAGTGCTTTGTTTGCTTTTGTTGTTTTATTAACCTGTGTCGCTACTTCTAGTGATTGATTGGCCATCCCTAGTTGCCCTTGAGAAGGTGGTGGTGGGTCTTCTTCTTGAACCGCTGCAGTCTGTGTGGTGAAGGTGCTTCCACAGTGCTGTTAGATAGGGAGTGCCATGATTTAGACCCAGCGACACTGAAAGTACGGCGATGTATCTCCAAGTCTTGATGGTGTGTGACTTGGAGGGGCACTTGGAGCTGGTGGTGTTCCCATGCGCCTGCTGCCCTTGTCCTTTTAGGTGGTGGAAGTCGTGGGTTTGGGAGGTGCTGTTGAAAATTTTGCCTGCGGAGTTTCTCTGATGTCAGGGTGAATAGCTGCTCCCACTGCAGGTCTACGGCCTACATAATTGGGATTCCCAGTGCAATTACCGCTAACATTGCCCTATGCTCCACGGCGGACTGTAATCCAGACAAGCTCCCTGATTGTGCAGATCCGTGTGATGACAGTCACTCGGACCCTGCAGCGTGTTCACTATGGACACAAGTGATGGATGAGAGGGTCCTGCCTATCCACCTTTTGGAAATAGGTCCTCGGAAGTCTGAATCCCAAGGTAATGTGGTGCAGCCAGTTACAATGGTGGACCTCCGTCTAGCCAGAGTTTGGCATTCTGTTGATGCCTGCAACATGCCCTTCCTCACTCCAGAGACTTGAGCACAAAATCCAGGCTGACACGTCCAGTGCAGTACTGAGGGAAAGCTACATTGTTGGAGGTGCTGTCTTTTGGAAGAGACATTAAAACAAGACCCTGTCTGCCCTCTCAGATCAATGTAAAAGATCTCATGGCACTATTTCAGAGCAGGGAGTTCTCTCTAGTGTCCTGGCCCAGTATTTATCCCTGAACCAACATCACTAAAAAAAACAGATGATCTGGTTATTATCAGATTGCTGTATGTGGGAGCTTGCTGTGTGCCAATTGGCTGCCTGTTTCCCAGATTACAACAACTTCAAATGTACTTCATTGGCTGTAAAGCACTTTGGGACGTCCTGAGGTCATGAAAGGTGCTATAGAAATGCAAGTCATTTTGGATTGAGTTTCTGTTGCCGGGGGCACCAGAGTGGCGTGACCTGGTAGTGATGTTGGCGCGGTGGGGCCACAGGAGCAGGACTGTAATATAAACACAGCATTGGTGAACAAACAACTCCTTTCTCCTGCACCGCCCTCTGACACAAATGCAAACACGGCATCAGCCAATTCAGCCATCATTTGTTATATTGACAGCTACATAAACACTAAGTTGTGGCCTTTGAAACATTAGGTTTGCACAAGAGAAGCGGGGGGTGGTAAAGGAAAAATCAATGAGAATGTACAACACTGTAAAATTCATTCACAGTCACCTGGCCATCCAAAGGCTTCAACATAAATGCAATAAAAATCTATTAATAGCTCAGGGATATGAATGTAGTGAGAGGTGTTAAATATTTAAGACAATAGAGTTGGCTGATAATTGAGGAATAATAGATATTTAAAATATTCATGGATCTGTATGTGCGTGAACGCCTATATAAAGCCATTTTTATATTGGCGATAAAGTACCGGGAGATTCAGCATAGATCCATGAAATCTGAGCATCGATCGCAACAACTACTTGCATTTATATAGCTCCTTTAACGTAATAAAACATTCCAAGGAGCTTCACAGGAGCGTTATCAGTCGAAATTTGACATCGAGCCCCATAAGGAGATGTTAGGACAGGTGGCCAAAAGCTTGGTCAAAGAGGTAGGTTTTAAGGAGCGATTTAAAGGAGGAAGGAGAGGTAGAGAGACAGAGAGGTTTAGGGAGGGAGTTCCAGAGCTTGGGGCCTAGGCAGCAGAAGGTACGGCCACCAATGGTGCAGCGATGAACTCGGGGATGCGCAAGAGGCCAGAATTGGAGGAACGCAATGATCTCGGAGGCTTGTAGGGCTGGAGGAGGTTACAGAGATAGGGAGGGACGAGGCAATGGAGAGATTTGAAAACAAGGATGAGAATTTTAAAATCGAGGAGTTGCCGGACCAGGAGCCAATGTAGGTCAGCGAGCACAGGGGTGATGGGTGAACGGGAATAGGTGTGAGTTAGGAGACGGGCAGCAGAGTTTAGGATGAGCTCAAGTACGGAGGGTATAAAATCATAGAATCTTGCTCAGAAGCAAGCCATTCAACCCATCATGACGGTGCCGGCTCTTTGAAAGAGCTGTCCAATTAGTCCCACTCCCCTGCTCTTTCCCCATAGCCCTGCAAATTTCTCCCCTTCAAGTATTTATCCAATTCCTTTTTGAAAGTTACTATTGAATCTGCTTCCACCACCCTTTCAGGCAGTGCATTCCAGATCACAACAACTCGCTGTGTAAAAAAAAATTCTCCTGATCTCCCGCCTGGTTCTTTTGCCAGTCACCTTAAACCTGTGTCCTCTGGTTACCAATCCTGCTGCCAGTGGAAGTAGTTTCTCCTTATTTACTCTATCAAAACCGTTCATGATTTTGAACACTCCTATTAAATCTGCCCTTGACCTTCTCTGCTCTGAGAAGAACGATCCCAGCTTCTCCAGTCTCTTAACATAATTCCGATCTCTACATTTACTCCCGCCGCCACTGGTCCCTTTTCGATCCCACAACAGATGCCAACGGAAGCAGCTCTGTGTTTCTCGTGCTTCTGAGAGCCACCCTTGAGTCCCAAGATGTTTGGGTCCCGTAGGCAACAGAAGGTATGGAGTTTACCTGTTTTGTACAGTCGTTTTCTATCGCTGCCCCTGCGTTACACCATCAATCAAAAGATGCCTCTTAATGTTGTATTTCCAATGGGACAAGACAAAGTGAAATTCATCAGCCCTTCACAAAACCAGATAATTACAGTGTTCAGGGCAAAAGAAAAACACACCCTAGCTTTTCAAACTCATGTTCTTTCTTGAGTTTTGTTAAATGTAAGCTCTGTAATGTGCTTGAATCTCATAAGAGTTACTTCAATTTGGATTTAGCGGCTGCTATTTCAATCTGTTAATGTAAGGATGTGATAAAGTGGTCACTGTGGAGACCGGCTGTGGCACATTGACATTTCATATCCTTAACTTGACTGGATTGGCAAGGGCTGTGCTTAAGGAAAGGTTGTTTAAATTTAATCCTGCTGAATAAACAACTCTGTACAGTTACACAGTGAGTAACCCTTACCCTGCTGAATAAACAACAATTTTGTACAGTTACACAGTGAGTAACCCTTACCCGGATGAATAAACAGCAATTTTGTACAATTACAGTGAGTAACCCTTACCCTGCTGAATAAACAACAACCCTGTACAGTTACAGTGAGTAACCCTTACCCTGCTGACTAAACAGCAACTCTGTACACGTTGCCTTGCTGAGTAAACAGGTACTCCATAGAGTTCCATTGTGAGTAATACTTGTTCAGCTCCCCAATTCTTTATCATACATTCTTTCCCAAGCAAAAGCAGCATCAGAAATTCGTCATGTATCATGATATCCCTCTTGGACAGTGATGGACAGTCACCATCAGGTGTATCTACACCAGAAATAATTCTCGTTGCCCTCAGATTTTGTGCCCTTGTGTTGTGGATACCATTGCTTAATGTGCAAAGGATGTCCAAGGACACATTTTGTTGAATCTACTTCCACGTCTTCTAAATGAAAGTGACAGGCTCACCATAAATTTCTTTGATTTAAAAAAAAAAATTATATCATGGGAACCCTGGGGCAGAGTTCCCCTCCAGTTAAGCTGCTCCATTGAAATTGATTACTGGGCATGCCCCAGTACGTCCCCGAGCGGCTGTTTTGCAAACAGAGAGTATTCCATCAGACTCCTGACTTGTGCCTTGCAGATGGTGGAAAGGCTTTGGGGGGTCAGGAGGTGAGACACTCGCACAGAATACCCAGGCTCTGACCTGCTCTTGTTGCCACAATATTTATGTGGTGGGTCCAGTTAAGTTTCTGGCCAATGGTGACCCCCAGGATGTTGATGGTGGGCGATTCGGACATGATAATGCCGTTGAATGTCAAGGGGCGGTGGTTAGACTCTCGCTTGTTGGAGATAGTCATTGCCTGGCACTTGTGTGGCACGAATGTTACCTGCCATTTATCAGCCCAAGCCTGAATATCGTCCAGGTCTTGTGGGCAAGGACTGCTTCATTATCTGAGGAGTTGCGAATGGAACTGAACACTGTGCAATCATCAGCGAACATCCCCACTTCTGACCCTATGATGGAGGGAAGGTTATTGATGAAGCAGCTGAAGATGGTTGGGCCTAGGACACTGCCCTGAGGAACTCCTGCAGCGATGTCCTGGGCTGAGATGATTGACCTTCAACAACCACAACTACCTTCCTTTGTGCTAGGTATGACTCCAGCCAGTGGAGAGTCCCCCCCCCCCACCCCACCCCCGCACCGATTCCCATTGACTTCAGTTTTACTAGGGCTCCTTGATGCCACACTTGGTTAAATGCTGCCTTGATGTCAAGGGCAAATATTCTCACCTCACCTCTGGAATTCAGCTCTTTTGTCCATGTTTGGACCAAGGCTGTAATGAGGTCGGGAGCCGAGTGGTCGTGGCGGAACCCAAACTGAGCATCAGTGATCAGGTTATTGGTGAGTAAGTGCCGCTTGATAGCACTGTCGATGACACCTTCCATCAATTTGCTGATGATTGAGAGTAGACTGATGGGGCGGTAATTGGCCAAACTGGATTTGTCCTGCTTTTTGTGGACAGACATACCTGGGCAATTTTCCACATTGTCGGATATATGCCAGTGTTGTAGCTGTACTGGAGCAGCTTGGCTAGAGGCGCGGCTAGTTCTGGAGCACAAGTCTTCAGCACGATAGCCGGGATGTTGTCGGGGCCCACAGTGAAGTTCACCCGCATGTGGAACAGATGGGTGGTGGAACAAGAAACCTTAATGGGTTTCAAGAAGGAATGAGACAGGTTCCTGTGAACAAATGGAATTCAGAGTTATTAGAAATGCATCAAGGGATGGGCCGAAAGGAACACTGTGGATAGGTGAGCTAGATGGGCCGAAGGTTCTTCTCATGTTACTAAGTTACTATCATTGTCTTGTTCTTCTCAGTTGCTCGTTGTCTCCAGCCAATCGGTTGCTGTTGGTCTCTCTGTAAAGGGCAATGCTTTGCTTTACAATATCACATCCAGACAGAAAAAATGCTATTTGGCACCTTTTTTTCCACAGAAACCCCATTTTGCGTCAACAAGTTTCATTGGGTCAAGAGGAAACATTCCTGACTCAAAGATTGTTAAATCTACAAAATATTATTAAGCTGTCGGTAGCAAGTGTGGAACCAAAAGCTGACCACAGTTGGGGATAATGCAGAATATACACTACAGCCAGTAAGTTAGCACAGACACGAGAAGCAGATGCTCATTTAGCCAAAAATACTTAAAAAATTCAAATTGCCTGTGGGAAGCGCAGACTTAGTGTGCAGTTGGCGAGAGGCTGCGATGACAGCTGGTTCAGCATTTTAAACAGAGCCTGTACGAGGCTGGTCTCAGTGTAATTAAGCTGGATGCTTAGGCAGTGGATGGGTATTCGCCCTTATTCTGAACTGACTGGAAGGTGCTGATGCCCTTAATCTCCTGTGGTCGATAAGTACCCATCTCTTTCTGAAGTTCCCAAGCTGGTGTGTCAATTCTTCAGAGCACCAATGACAACAAGGAGATCAATTTATCACACTTGTCATTAAATCAAAACTGACTTTAAGCCTAATTTTGAACATTAATGCAACCATATCAAGCGCGCTTACTTCCAAAAATGACATTGTCATCAGATTTTCTGAACTACATCAAAAGAAAATGTAACTTAGAAAATGCAGTGTGCAGCACTAGAAGTGGCTTGACAATCGGATTTTAGATATGCTAAAATGTTACTGTAAGTGATGTGGGCAATTGTAATTCCCTGTGGGATCCTTTGTGTGATAGTACTCCATACCAGAGAGTTTTTCTGTATCAAGAGAGTTCAGTGACAATTCTGTGGCTGTCACATTCAGCCTGTTAGTTAATATTTACACTTTTCATTTGTTGACACTATAGACAGTTCATAAATAAGGCTACAATAGCCTAGTTAGCCGTGACTCAGCGGAGGCCACTCTCACCTCTGAGTCAGATAGGTCGTGGGTTCAAATCCCACTCCAGAAACTTGAGCACGTAACCTAGGCAGACATTCCAGTGCAGTACTGAGGGAGTGCTGCACTGTTGGAGGTTGCGTCTTTAGGATGACGTGTTAAACCGAGACCTGCCCTCTCAGGTGGACATAGAAGATCCCACGGCACTACTGCGAAGAAGTGCAGGGCAGTTCTCCTTGGTGCCCTGGCCAATATTTATCCCTTAACCACCATCACTTAAAAAAAACAGATGATCTGGTCATGATCACCTTGTTGTTTGTGGGAGTTTGCTGTGCGCAAATTGGCTGCCGCGTTTCCTATATTACAACAGTGACTACACTTCAAAAGTACTTCATTGGCCGTAATGTGCTTTGGGACAACCTCAGGTAGTGAAAAGGCACTACATAAATGCAAGTCCTTTCTTTCTTTATAGGACCCAGGCCTTTACATATTAAGGAGGCTCTGCCTTCCTGGGTTGCGCACCTTTTGCAAAACCCAAAACCGCGCGGTTAAAATGGCGGAGGGCGGGAGCGCGTTGGGAAGAACACCACCTGGGATTTTTACCACCTGTGCTCCCATTCCTGTTGGGACGGACAGGGTAAAAATCGGGCCTCCGGTGTTGACTTGTCGTGCTCATTGAATCGACCGGATAGCAAGGTGTTCTTGAAACCTGTTTTCAAGTGAGAGCACTAAAATCTGAAGAACATGCAGTGTCTTGTTTTCGGAGTAATTAAAATGACTTTTCAAGGATTGATTCTCTTGCGCACGCAGTGTTACATTACATGGCCTACAAGCTTCAGATACGGACAATTAAGGATAGAATTGTCAGGCTAATGGAAGCAATGTGCATCAATGTATTTCTGCTTGCTGTAATATCTTTTTAAACTACGTCCTGGGACAGATAAGGTGAGCAAGCAATCTGTCACTGTGTGGAGGCTAAAACACTTATTATGAATTACAGTAATTTTCACCTTGGTTTGATTAGCTGTGTAGTCTACTGAGGATGTAAGATTGTTGTTTTAACCTTTGCTGCTTCTTGACGAATGAGAACTGGTGGCACTGGGAACAGAAGTCTGTTTAAAGGTGAGGAAATTCATATCACAAATGGACCAATTCGAGCCAAACCAAACGAGAGCAAAACCAGAGCAATAAAAAAAATCCCCAAGCCGCCAGTAAGATTTGGACATAGAGTTTGAGGATTAAAGAAAAACAAAAAACTTGCATTACTATCACGACTTCAGGACATCCCAAAGCGCTTTAAAGCCAATGAAGTACTTTTGAAGTGCAGTCACTGTTGTAATGTAGGAAACGGGCCAGCCAATTTGCACACATAAAGGTCCCACAAACAGCGATGTGATAAATGAACAGATCATTTGTTTTAGTGATTTTGGAGGAATGTTAGGGATGAAGAATATCAGTCAGGAGATTGGAAACATGGTCTTGGGTGTTCATGGAGTGCACGATTCCTGTTGACCAAGCTTTTGGTCACCTGTCCTAATATCTCCTTTATGTGGCTGGGTGTCAAATTTTGTCTGGTAACGCTCCTGCATATATTACAACAGTGACTACACTTCGAAATACTGCATTGGCTGTGACGTACTTTGAGACATCCTAAGGATATAAATGAATGCTGGGAAGCTTGGGTGTGTGGGCAGCAGTACAGAACAAGATCAAGCCATGTTGGCTGAATAGACTGGCTCACATATAAAGATTAGCAACTTAGGTGAGGCTGCAGAGGGAACTGGGCAGCTGAAGAAGTGTACCCCAAAATGTCAATGCCTTTTTGGGCCAATGCATCAACTTGTGGGCAAAAGATAGAGTAATTGCCCCTCCCAAATGTTAATACTTCTGCATCATTTCGGACGGGGTGGCTGATTCAGGACAGCTCATAGCAAGCACGTGTGTGCATCGTATTGCTTAAACTTTATCCAGTCTAGTGTCTTGTACATGGTGGGAGTGTAGCCCCTTGGATGTCATAGGAACATAGGAGAGGAGTAGGCCATTCAGCCCCTTGAGCCTATTCCACCATTCAGTTAGATCATGGCTGATCTGTATCTTAACTCTATCATTCCACCTTGGTTGCTTAATCCCTAAATGGGCTAGCTCTGGTTATGGGCACTGGACCTCAGGAAGGATGTATTGGCCTTGAAGGGGCGGAGCGCAGATTCACCAGAATGATACTGGGGTTGAATTATGAGGACTGGTTACATAGACTAAGCTTGTATTCCCTTGAGTATAGAAGATTATGGGGTGGTCTAATTGAGGCGTGTAAGATGATTAAAGGATTTGATAGGGTAGATAGAACAAAACTATTTCCTCGGGTGGGGGAGTCCAGAACAAGGGGCATAAACTTAAAATTAGAGCCAGGCCGTTCAGGGGTGATGTCGGGAAGCACTTCTTCACACAAAGGGTAGTGGAAATCTGGAACTCTCTCCCCCAAAAGGCTGTTGAGGCTGGGGGTCAATTGAAAATTTCAAAACTGAGATTGATCGATTTTTGTTAGGTAAGTGCATTAAGGGGTCTGGAACCAAGGCGGGTAGATGGAGTTAAGATACAGATTGGCCATGATCTCAATGAATGGCAGAACAGGCTCGAGGTCCTCAATGGCTTACTCCTATTCCTATGCTTTGAAAATTAAGCCACGGAGGTGAAAGTTTGAGAAACGAATGGTTAAACGAATTCAAGAACGATACACCCAATAAGAGGTTTTCAACGAGGCCTCCCTGACTCTGATCTGACAGCTTGTCTCCTTCTCAATGTCAGGAGAGAGCCAGCTACTGTACAATGCGACGTTACCACTCCTTACCTCTATTTTATTGATAAACTTTCCAAATGGGGTTGCTAAAAGAAATATTTCTCTGTTTTGAAAGGCCAAGGCCCAAAGTACAGCACACCACCAAGGTTGAAAAGAATACAAGAGACAAGTTGAAAACTAAAGCCTGTAGACTGTGGGGGGAATGGAAGAGTGAGTGAGGAGTATCCTAGAGAAATATAACGGCAAAAAAATCCAATGCGTCCAGTGCTGGTGTGCACTGGGTGTGCATATTAGAAAATCGCACACTCCAACCCATCATCTTCTGTCCGTTAACTTTAATGGATAGAAGATTACAGCCTGGGAGCGTGTGATTTTTACCCCATAGAAGTTAAAGAACAGAAGAAGGCCATCATGTCTGTGCCAGTGCTATCTTTTCAACTGGAATTATTCACTTCAATCCCATTTCCAGGGGCAGTGTTTGCCTTGCTAGGATTGCCTGGCGCAAGGGTTCAGTTTGGGGTCCGTACATGACACGGTAAACCGAAACCCCGTCTGGCCCCTCAGGTGGATGTAAAAGATCCCATGGCACTATTTCGAAGAAGAGCAGGAGAGTTCTCCCCAATGTCCTGGCCAATATTTATCCCTCAACTAAAACAGATTATTCGGTAATTTGTCTCATTGCTGTTTGTGGGAGCTTGCTGTGCGCAAATTAACTGCTGCGTTTTCCTACATTACAACAGTGACTACATTTCAAAAGTACTTAATTGGCTGTAAAGCGCTTTGGGATGTCCTGAGGTTATGAAAGGCGCTAATATAACAGCGACAGTTGAAGACAAGTGTAATGTGCTACACATGGGAAGGGGAAACAGACAACAAGCATACTCAACGAATAATGCTGACGTAGCTAAGGATTACGTTGAAAGAAACTTACGAGTTTTAGTACACTCAGTGCTAACTATCTCGAATCAAATCAGAGCAGCGATCAGCAAAGTCAGTTGGATTGTTGAATTACATAGCCAGAAACAGTAGAACATGAGGCATAGGAGATAGTGGTCTAACTAATCATCTTGACTACTGCATCTAGTTCTGGTCACCAAGAAACAAGATAGACATTTAATCACTGGGGGCAGGGCAGGAAAGAGTCACCAGGCTGATTTCCAGTGTCAGAGTTTTAAGGAAAGACTGTATAGACTTGGGCTGGAAGGGAAGCGCCTAAGAGGTGATCCTATGGAAGTATATAAGTTTGTTATGGGTATTGAAAAGTTAACCTGGAATATTACCTTCAATTAAATTGTGAGACAACAACAACGACTTGCATTTATACAGCACCTTTAACGTAGTAAAACATCCCACGGTCCTTCACGGGAGCGATTATTAAACAAAATTTGACACTGAGCCACATAAGGTGACATTAGGACAGATGGGGTCAAAGAGGAAGGTTTTAAGGAGTGTCTTAAAGGAGGAGAGAGTGGTAGGGAGGTGGAGAGGTTTAGGGAGGGAATTCCAGAGCATAGGCCCCAGGCAGCTGAAGGCACGGCCACCAATCGTGGACCGATTATAATCGGGGATGCGCAAGAGGCCAGAATTGGAGGAGCCCAGAGATCTCGGATGGTTGTAGGGCTGGAGGAGGTTACAGAGAGCGGGAGGGGCGATTTTAAAATTGAGGTGGGTTCAAACTAGTAATAGGTAATTTTAGGACTGATATCGGGAAATTCTGCTTCACGCAGAGTAATGAGCATGTGGAATAAACCTCCAGATAGAGCAGTGGAGGCAAAAATCCTGGAATCATTTAAGAAACAATTGGATGCTACAATGGGAGGGCACGTTAGTATCTCTCTGGTTGGATGAATTAAGATGGGCCGAATGGCTTCCTCTATCTGTAATTATCTTGCAATCTCTGTGATCGTAAGTAAATTAGGAAGAAACTTGAAAAATGTTTACCAGGGATATATGCTGGGCAACCAAGAGTTAGTCAAGATAAAAGCTGGAATTCAGCAGAGAGTTCGACTGGTATTTGCAGAATTTATGATGTCATAGAAATGCTCGATTGAATTACTGCCTGTCACTCAGTGGCAGCTCTCTAACACAAGAATGTGGTATTTAGAAAGACCACCCAGCTTCCTTCCTCAATCCAGGCCCTGTGATTGGGAAACATTCCTCAACGCTCCACTTCTACAATACTTTAATTAGTATTAATTGCATAAAATTCATTTTTAAGGATGTCCCCTAGTGAATGACTAAGGATTTGAAAACTGACGACATGGATGGGTCTCTGCAAGATACGATATGAATGAATCCATTGCTGGATCAGCCATGACCTTTCTGACCTTGGGGACTGTGTTACCTGGGCAACAAAATGTACTGTGTAGTAAAAAATTCATGACCAGCTTATGTGAAAAGTATTACATCTTTTTTTAATAAGCAATTTTATTTATTTTTTCACTCCTTCATCTCTTTTAGATTTCCACCATACCACGTAGTGCAGTCGAGCACATCGGTAAGTGACCTGTTGCTAGGACACTACCACCAATGGGCCTAGGGTTGCCACCCTCCAGGATTACCCTGGAGCCTCCAGGAATTAAAGACTAATCTCCAGGACACTGCTGTGAGGAAAACCCAGGAGAAAAATCCTAGGGGCATTAAGATAATTGTTCACAATTTTTTTTCTTTGAACACTTTTGTTTATTAGTTATAAAAATATCGGACATGGAAAAAGGCTGTTGACTGAGAGTCAAGAATCATCCAATCGGGTAACAAAGAGTTTATTCGCTTTCCAATTGGCCGTGGGAAGCCAGGGCGCTGAGAGGATGGACATGTTGGGTGGGAGTGTCGGGGGTGGGGCAGGGCGTGGTTGGAGGTGAGAGGTCATGTGATGGAACCTCCAGGAATATGTCCAACCAGAGTTGGCAACCCTAGATAGTGAAGGACACAACCAAGGTCAAAAAATCAGTGAGGTTTAGGGAGGGAATTCCAGACCTTAGGGCCTAGGCACCTGAAGGCACGGCTGCCAATGGTGGGGCAATGAAAATCGGGGATGTGCAAGAGGCCAGAATCATCTCAAAAGACTGTGTTTGGATCTACAGTATCATCTGGTTTGCCGCAGAAGTGAAACTGAAAACGCCAATCTACTTTGAAAAAAATCTAGTTTTCTCCTTCTTTCCTTTTGGGTTTTGCGTTGCTTTCCCTGTTATGGCCTATGGTTCATTCCTGCCAATGAATACCATAGTCCAATAATATAACTGCTACACTACTGTGCACTATCACATACCCACATACACAACTGTAACCAGGACAAAAAAGAGATTTACAAATGGATAATGAACGAAAAAAAAGATTTACATTTCTATAGCACATTTCACGATCTCAGGATGTCCCAAAGCGCTTTATAGCCAATTAAGGTGTAGTCACTGTTGTAATATAGGAAAAGCAGCAGCCAATTTGCACACAGCAAGCTCCCACAAACAGCAATGTGATAATGATCAGATAATCTGTTTTAGTGAGGTTAATTGAGGGATAAATATTGGCCGGGAGACCAGGGATAACGCTCCTGCTCTTCTTCAAAATAGTGCCATGGGATCTTTTACGTTCACCTGAGAGAGCAGACAGGGCCTCGGTTTAATGTCTCACCTGAAAGACGGCACCTCCGATAATGCACCACTCCCTCAGTGCTGCACTGGACTATCAGCCTAGATTTTTGTGCTTTAGTCTTTGGAGTGGGACTTGAACCCACAACCTTCGGACTCAGAGATGAGATTGCTACCAACTGAGCCACGGTTGACACCATCACATCTGTGCTGCTGCTCAATGTTTGGATATTCCTGTACATGGTCCAGAAGACACTGAATTATATTCCGTTAGCAGTGGGTGGAGGTGAGTAACAGACATGGGCAGCATTCCTTGTTAGTTTAAAGTTATTGCATGAAGGCACAACACCAACCAAATAGAAGATTGAGGGATGATCTGACTGAGGTGTTTAAAATGTGAAAAGGATTCGATAGGGTAGATACGGAGAAACTAATTCCTCTGGTGGGAAATCAAGAACAAAGGGACATAATCTTCCAATTAGAGCTAGGCAATTCAGGGGTGATGTCAGGAAGCACTTCTTCACACAAAGGGAAGTAGAAATTTGGAATTCTCTCCCCCAAAAGGCTATGGATGCTGGAGGTCAATTGGAGCTTTCAATACTGAGATAGATGGGTTTTTGTTAGGCAAAGGTATCAATGGATATGGAACAAAGGCAGGAAAATGGAATTGGGATGCAGATCAGCCATGAGCTTATTGAATGGCGGAGCAGGCTCGAGGGGCTGAATGGCCGACTTCTGATCCTAATGTTCCTATGTTCCTAAAATTTACCTAGGCTAAATGCAAATCAGCAGTGAGCTCCTGATCATCCACTGCTCTTTATGTAACTGTCTTTGATTTTTGGTTCAGAAACTCCTTAAACAGAAATCACCCTCAAACAATACCCAAACTCCATTTATGCACTAGGCATCACAACTATCTGGGACAGGCTAGATGGTCCAGTGGGTCATTTCCTGTCCGTCATTTTCGTATGTTTGTATAATGTCCTGCGTTCCTGCTACACTGATACTCTCAGAAAGTGTCATACAAGGTCAGAATCAAAAATTTACAATATAATCTCAGTGTTATCTATATGAATAATGCATACCTTATCTTGTTTGAAGTTTATTCTAAATTTAGACACAATCCCCATCCTCTCTACTGTGCTATGAATTGTGTTTGTTAATTTCGAGTGGCACACTTTTGTAGATTCATCTTTAGATAACTAGAGGAAAGAAACTTGCTTCTCAATCCCCCTCTTTAACTTGTTGGTAAGATGGTAACAGGCAGGGGAAGATCTAATTATCTCCATTATATTATTTATAACAAATTCATAACCAGGAATCTTCAAATTGGTACAAGACACAATGGGGCCAATTTTCACTTTTAGCAAGGGGCAGAAAACAGGCGTTAGCAGATCAGTCGCCCATTATATGCCCCGACTGATTTTTCTTTCCAATGGCTTCAACGGAAAGGACAATTGGGCGGGGACAACTATCAGCAAAGACCGATCAGGCTGGGGCTCTTTTACCTGGAAAAAAGAGAGGTCTTCAAAATTATGAAGGGGTTCGAGAGGGTGGATGTGTAGAAACAGTTTTCATTTGTGGGTGAGTCCAGAACAAGGGGGCATAAATATAAGATGGTCATCAACAGATCAACTAAAGATTTCAAGAGGAATTTCTTTACACAGAGAGTGGTGAGAATGTGGAACTTGCGGCCACATGGAATGATTGAAGCCGAGAGCACTGATGTATTTAAGAGGAGGCTTGATTCATACAGGAGGGAGACGGGAATAGAAGGACACAGTGCAGGGCGGGAAGAGGTCATTAGAGTGGGAGGAGGCTCGTATGGAATATAAACACTGGCATAAAAAGGAAGAAAGACTTGTATTTATATAATGCCGTTCACAACCTCAGGAAGTCCCAAAGCGCTTCAGAGCCAATTAAGCATTTTTTTGAAGTGTTGTAATGTAGGAAACGTGGCAGCCAATTATCACACAGCAAGATCCCAGCATAAACAGCAATGTGATAATGACTAGGTAATCAGTTTTGAGGTATAAATATTGGACAGGATACTGGAGAGAACTCCCCTGCTCTTTTTGAAATTTTGCCATGGGATCTTTTACATCCACCTGAGAGGGCAGACGGGGCTTCAGTTTAACGTCTCATCTGAAACATGGCACCTCCAACAGTGCAGCACTCCCTCAGTACTGCACTGAAGTGTCAGCCTGGATTTTGTGCTCAAGTTTCTGGAGTGAGACTTGAACCCACAACCTTCTTGAATCAGAAGCGAGAGTGTTACCCGCTGAGCCACGGTTGAAACCAGAAACAAAAAACAAGTGGGACCCGACAACAACAGATGTTCAAAAGTGACAGCAGATGGCTGGGGGTTGTACACAGAAGGCATTAAGATTGTCCCTTTCATTTAACATGGTAATTGTATTGCATTTCCCATATTCAGATACCAAAGGCTTATTGGGTGAGATAGAGTTATATCCCTGCCAAACATCATTGAAGTATATGGAGCATAATCACTTTTATTTAAAAAAATGCTTGTAGGGCAAAATGTGCTTTAAAATGTTGATGCACTGGGCAACGGTAGTTTTCATATGATGAAGTCTGTTACCAGCTCTGACAGTGCCAATGCTATGGACAGTCTATTCAGAGATTTCAGTTGGCAAAGTCTTGGCAGGCCAGGTGGTTCATACATCAGCTACACGTTAACTATTCCAGCTTTTCATTGAAAAGAAAGAAAGACTTGCATTTAAATAGCACCTTTCACAACCTCAGGATGTCCCAAAGCACTTTACCACAAATTAAGTACTTTTTCCGTAAGTGTAGTCACAGTAGTAATGTAGGAAACACAGCAGCCAATTTGCACACAGCAAGGTCCCATAAACAGCAATGTGATAATGACCAGATAATCTCTTTTAGTGATGTTGGTTGACAGATTAATTATTGGTCAGGACACTGGAGAGAACTCCTTTGCTCTTCTTCGAAATCGTGCCATAGGATCTTTTACATCCACCTGAGAGGGCAGACAGGGCCTCAGTTTAATGTCTCATCTGAAAGACGGCACCTCTGACAGTTCGGCACTTCCTCAGTACTGCACTGGGAGTGTCAGTCTAGATTTTGTGCTCAAGTTTCTAGAGTGGGACTGTGAACCCACAACCTTCTGACTCAGAGGCGAGACTGCTACCCATTGCTTCAGGATATCCGTGTCACTGTGGCACATCTACCCATGCACTTGTTCATTTCTCTGTCACCTAGGCAACTGGAATTCTCCAGCCTTCCCTTCTCTTTTTTGTCACTGAGAAACTTGGGTGTAGGGCCAAGACCTATTGAGCCGGACACCATCAAGGTTAGAAACAGTAGGGGAGAGAGGGAGAGGGAGAAGGAGAAGGAGAAGAGAGGCAGAAGGAGAGGGAGAAGGAGAGGGAGATGGAGAGGGAGATGGAGAGGGAGCAGGAAAAGGAGAGGGAGAGGGATGGAGTGGGAAGAAGGTAAGAGAGAGGGAGAGGGAGGGGCTCGGGAGAGGGAGAGGGAGGAGAAGGAGAGGGAGAAGGAGAGGGAGATGGAGGGAGTGGGGAGAGGGAGAAGGAGGAGAAGGAGAGGGAGAAGGAGATGGAGAGGAAGAACAAGAGGGAGAGGGAAAGGGAGAAGGGAGAGGATGAAGTTGGGGAGAGGGAAAAGGAGAGGGAGAAGGAGAGGGAGAGGGAGAAGGGAGAGGGAGGGGTTGGGCAGAGGGGGGAGGAGAGGGAGAAGGAGAGGGAGAGGGAGGGGTTGGGGAGAGGGAGAAGGAGAGGGAAAAGCAAGAAGGAGAGGGAGAGGGAGAAGGCGAGGGAGAAGAGAGAGTGAGGGGGTGGGGAGAGGGAGAGTGAGGGGGTGGGGAGAGGGAGAGTGAGGGGGTGAGGAGAGGGAGAGTGAGGGGGTGGGGAGAGGGAGAGTGAGGGGGTGGGGAGAGGGAGAGTGAGGGGGTGAGAAGAGGGAGAGTGAGGGGGTGGGGAGAGGGAGAATGAGGGGATGGGGAGAGGGAGAATGAGGGGGTGGGGAGAGGGAGTGTGAGGGGGTGGGGAGAGGGAGAGTGAGGGGGTGGGGAGAGGGAGAATGAGGGGATGGGGAGAGGGAGAATGAGGGGGTGGAGAGGGGAGTGTGAGGGGGTGGAGAGGGGAGTGTGAGGGGGTGGAGAGGGGAGAGTGAGGGGATGGGGAGAGGGAGAGTGAGGGGGTGGGGAGAGGGAGTGTGAGGGGGTGGGGAGAGGGAGAGTGAGGGGGTGGGGAGGGGAGTGTGAGGGGGTGGAGAGGGGAGTGGGTGGGGAGAGTGAGGGGGTGGGGAGAGGGAGTGGGTGGGGAGAGTGAGGGGTTGGGGACAGTGAGGGGGTGGGGAGAGGGAGAGTGAGGGGGTGGGGACAGTGAGGGGGTGGGGACAGTGAGGGGGTGGGGACAGTGAGGGGGTGGGGACAGTGAGGGGGTGGGGAGAAGGAGTGGGTGGGGAGAGTGAAGGGGTGGGGAGAGTGAGGGGGTGGGGAGAGTGAGGGGGTGGGGAGAGGGAGTGGGTGGGGAGAGTGAGGGGGTGGGGAGAGTGAGGCGGTGGGGAGAGGGAGTGGGTGGGGAGAGTGAGGGGTTGGGGACAGTGAGGGGGTGGGGAGAGGGACAGTGAGGGGGTGGGGAGAGGGAGTGGGTGGGGAGAGTGAGGGGGTGGGGACAGTGAGGGTGTGGGGAGAGGGACAGTGAGGGGTGGGGACAGTGAGGGGGTGGGGACAGTGAGGGGGAGAGGGAGAGTGAGGGGGTGGGGAGAGGGACAGTGAGGGGGTGGGGACAGTGAGGGGGTGGGGACAGTGAGGGGGTGGGGACAGTGAGGGGGTGGGGACAGTGAGGGGGTGGGGAGAGGGAGCTGGAGTTCTACCAAGCTGACCAGCTTTATTTTCAAGAATATAAGTATGCATCATGCAGCGTCATTTATATACTGCAGTTTATAGCTCGTGATGATTAGTCTACAAGTGCAGAGCTAATATTCTCTATCTTTCCTCTTTCATATTAAAACAAAATTGAGCACTGTGCACAGTTCTGGTCTCCATATTACAAAAGGATATAGAGGCATTGGAGAAGGTGCAAAAAAGATTTACAAGGATGATACCAGAACTGAGAGGTTATACCTATCAGGAAAGATTGAACAGGCTGGGGCTCTTTTCTCTAGAAAAGAGAAGACTGCGGAGTGACCTGATAGAGGTCTTTAAGATTATGAAAGGTTTTGATAGGGTAGACATAGAGAAGATGTTTCCACTTGTGGGGGAGAACAAAACTAGGGGCCATAAAAAAGATAGTCACTAATAAATCCAATAAGGAATTCAGGAGAAACTCCTTTACCCAGAGAGTGGCTAGAATGTGGTTAGATACCACGGGGTGTAGTTGAGGTGAACAGCATAAATGAATTTAAGGGGAAGCTAGATAAGCACATGAGGGAGAAAGGAATAGAAGGATATGGTGATAGGGTGAGATGAAGTAGAGTGGGAGGAGGCTCGTTTGGAGCATAAACACCAGCACAGACTTGTTGGGCCGAATGGCCTGTTTCTGTGCTGTAATTTCTGTGTAAATTCCATACTAGAAGAAAAAGGAAAGGGAGAGGGAGAAATATTGACAAGTTTGTGTTTTAAAAGCCTGTGGATTGTCGAAAGAAGGGAAGACTTAGGCGGGGTGAGGAGTTCCACAGTCTTGAGGCTCTGGATTGGAGTAGGAGGTGGTGCAGCGAGTCAACAAAATAAAGAAGCAAGAAGGAGGAAAACGAGCAAGTAGGATGCTACATTTGGAGTTTAGAGGAGCAAGTTCAAAGAAAATTCACAGGGTATCTACACTTGTCAGACCTTCCATCACGCAGTTGCGACTTTATCACTTGTGCGTTATCCGGTCTTCCTCACTCGTGGAGATGTTTATCAGCCATGACTCTAGCTCTACGTGTTACAGTGCCTGATTAATCACAACGGGAGACAGCAGATTGCTCCTGCTCCTCCATCTGTTCACCAGTTCCGCATGGCCCCTTGGCCAGATGTATACTGCAGTTAATTCTACAACAGACAGGAACAATTTGTGATGTTTAGCCATATGTTCTTCATTTTAATTATCGCTTTCACTTCCAAAACTATTTTATCTTAATTTCAGGGGGGAAAAGTAAGATAACATGCAACATTTCTTTGCTACCAAATGCTTTCTTAATGTGGTCTGCCAAAAAACCCTGAATGTGAGCGTAACAGGAATCCATCAAAGCCTTGATGGTCTTAGAAGGAAATCTCTTTATTTAGCTTCGCATTTTAGGCCGCACTTCGTCATGCACGAACCTCTTCTAGAGAGAGCAACCAGTTGCAAAAGAAAGAAAGACTTGCATTTCTATAGCGTCTTTCACGATCCCCGGACATCCCAATGTGCTTTTCAGATAATGAAGTAATTTTTTTTTAAGTATAATCACTGTTGTAATGTAGGAAACGGGGCAACCAATTTGCGCACAGCAAGCTCCCACAAACAGTAACATGATAATGACCAAATAATCTGTTTTCATGATGTTGATTGAAGGATAAATATTGGCCAGGACACCAGGGATAACTCCCCTGCTCTTTTTTTAAATTCGTTTATGGGATCTGGGCGTCGCTGCCAATGCCAGCATTTACTGCCCAACCCTAATTGCCCTTGAGAAGGTGGTGGTGAGCCGCCTTTTTGAACCGCTGCAGTCCGTGTGGTGAAGGTACTCCCACAGTGCTGTTAGGGAGGGAGTTCCAGGATTTTGACCCAGTGACGATGAAGGATCGGCGATATACTTCTAAGTCAGGATGGTGAGTGACTTGGAGGGGAACTTGCAGGTGATGGTGTTCCCATGTGCCTGTTGCCCTTGTCCTTCTAGGTGGAAGAGGTCGCGGGTTTGGGAGGTGCTGCTGAAGAAGCCTTGGCGAGTTGCTGCAGTGCATCTTGTAGATGGTACACACTGCAGCCACGGTACGCCGGTGGTGGAGGGAGTGAATGTTTAAGGTGGTGGATGGAGTGCCAATCAAGCGGGCTGCTTTGTCCTGGATGGTGTCGAGCTTCTTGAGTGTTGTTGGAGCTGTACTCATCCAGGCAAGTGGAGCGTATTCCATCACACTCCTTACTTGTGCCTTGTAAATTGTGGAAAGGTTTTGGGGAGTCAGGAAGTGAGACACTCACCGCAGAATACCTAGCCTCTGACCTGCTCTTGTTGCCATAGTATTTATGTGGCTGGTCCAGTTAAGTTTCTGGTCAATGGTGACCCCCCAGGATGTTGATGGTGGGGGATTTCAGTGATGGTAATGCTGTTGAATGTCAAGGGGCGGTGGTTAGACTCTCGCTTGTTGGAGATAGTCATTGCCTGGCACTTCTGTGGCATGAATGTTACCTGCCACTTATCAGCCCAAGCCTGAATGTCGTCCAGGTCTTGTTGCATGCGGGCATGGATTGCTTCATCATCTGAGGAGTTGTGAATGGCACTGAACACTGTGCAGTCATCAGCGAACATACCCATTTCTAACCTTATGTTGGACGGAAAGTCATTGATGAAGCAGCTGAAGATGGCTGGGCCTAGGACACTGCCCTGAGGAACTCCTGCAGCGATGTCCTGGGGCTGTGATGATTGACCTTCAACCACCACAACTATCTTCCTTTGTGCTAGGTATGACTCCAGTCAGTGGAGAGTTTTCCCCCCGATTCCCATTGACTTCAGTTTTACTAGGGCTCCTTGATGCCACACTCGGTCAAATGCTGCCTTGATGTCAAGGGCAGTCACTTTCATCTAACCTCTGGAATTCAGCTCCTTTGTCCATGTTTGGACCAAGGCTGTAATGAGGTCGGGAGCCAAGTGGTCTTGGCGGAACCCAAACTGGGCATCAGTGAGCAGGTTATTGGTGAGTAAGTGTCGCTTGATAGCACTGTCGATGACACCTTCCATCACTTATTCGAAATAGGGCGGTGGGATCTTTTACGTCCACCTGAAAGAGCAGACGGGGCCTTGGTTTAACGTCTCATCCGAAAGACAGTACCTCTAACAGTGTAGCACTCCCTCAGTACTGCACTGGAGTGTCAGCCTAGGTTTTTGAGCTCAAATCTCTGGAGTGGGGCGTCAGCAAAACATCACATCCTCGCTGCCCTCAGAAGGGAAGACTGAAGAAATAACCAGCTCCATAAAACTAAGCACGAATGAGCTAGACTAGGAGCAGCTCCAATGAATATCCTGCACAAAAAGCCATCGTTTTCACCAGGCAGCTTCACATCCCTAGTTAAGTACTCCAGTTATTGGCACTTCCATTTTAGGAACACAGGAACGGGAGGAGGCCATTCAGCCTCTTGAGCCTGTTCATGCCATTCAATTAGATCATGGCTGATCTGCACCTCAACTCCATTTGCCCTCTTTAGCTCCATATCCCTTACCCAACAAAATTCCATCGATCTCAGTCTTGAGCTCCAATTGACCCCCAGCTTCCGCAGCATTTTGGGGGAGCGAGTTCCACATTTCTACTACCCTTTATGTAAAAAAATGCTTTCTGATTTCGCTCCTGAATGGCCGAGCTCTAATTTTAAGGTTATGTCCCCTTGTCCTTGATTGCCCCACCAGAGGAAATAGTTTCTCTGTATCTACCCCATCAAATACTTTTAGCATCTTAAACACCTTGATCAGATCACCCCTCAATCTTCAATACTGAATATGAATACGAGCCAAGTTTATGTAACTTGTCCTTATAATTTAACCCTTTAAGCCCCGGTATCTTTTTAATCAGTTTTGTGTTCTCTGGTGCCCATGTTCCAAACAAGGAAAAATTACAAGCATTGGCAAGGGATATTTTTCTTCCAGGTGCAGGTCTTACAGTCAACAGCACTGCTTAAAATTAGGTCAGTACGGTACAATAACCAGCTAATAATGCATTTCAATGATAGGCTGGCAGAGAGAACAACTTTAAGAGAAACTGATTGGCCCTGACCCATACCCGGAGTAAAAAATATCCTCTGCGACTAAAATAGATAAAATAAAAATCAAAAATGTTGCAAACACTCAGAACTGGAAAGGTCATCAACCTGAAACGTTAACTCTGTTTCTCTCTCCACAGATGCTGCCTGACCCGCTGAGTGTTTCCAGCATTTTCTGTTTTTATTTCAGATTTCCAGCAACCGCAGTATTTTGCTTGTGACCTAAATCAGATTATCTGGTCAGTTATTTTGTTGCTGCTTGTGGAACCTTGCTGTGAGCAAATTGGCTGCCACGTTCCTTACATTACAACAGTCACTCTTGTAATGTGGGAAACGTGGCAGCCAATTTATTGCACAGCAAGCTCCCACAAACAGCATTGTAATAATGACCAGGTGATCTGTTTTAGTGACGTTGATTTAGGAATAAATATTGGCCAGAACAACTCCCCTGCTTTTCTTCAAAATAGTGCTGGGGGATCTTTTACAGCAGCCTGAGGGAGCAGACAGGGCCTCAGTTTAACTTCTCATCTGAAAAACAGCACCTCCAATAGTGCAGCACTCCCTCAGCACTGCACTGGAGTGTCAGCCTAGATTTTTGTGTTCAAGTCTCTGGAGAGGGACCTGAATCCGCAACCTTCTGACTCAAAAGCAAGATTGCTACCCTATGAGCCACGGCTGACACTGTCTCAGTGGCATGGGAGCCAAGTTTTCTCAAGTGTTGAAGTTCTTCAACGAAGAGCTTGGAGGCCTCCCAACAACTGTTTTATACAAGCACTCAATGAATCAACATTCCAGAATGCGGCCACTTTCCATCAATTTACATACTTCTAAAAGGGCTAATGACTCCAGTGAATGCACAGTGCATCGCATCGAACTTGGTAAAATATTCTGCGCCTACATAGTCGGGAAGTTCAGTTTGAACACAATGAAAAGCGAGCAAATGTTACCCATCTGCCTTTCTGGGCTGAGGATTAGTATGTTTTTTTTAATATTCATTCCCGGGATGTGGGCGTCGCTGGCAAGGCCGGCATTTATTGTCCTTCCCCTAGTTGCCCTTGAGAAAGTGATGGTGGGCCTTCTTCTTGAACTGCTGCAGACCTGTGTGGTGAAGGTACTCCCACAGTGCTGTTAGGTAGGGTTTTGCCCCATTGACGATGAAAGAATGGCCGATATATGTCCAAGTCGGGATGGTGTGTGACTTGGAGGGGAACTTGGAGGTGGTGGTGTTCCCATGCATCTACTGCCCTTGTCCTTCTAGGTGGCCAAGGTCTCGGGTTTGGGAAATGCTGTTGCAAATGCTGCCTGTGGACTTTCTTTGACGTCAGGTGACAAGGTACTCCCACTCCAGGTCTACGGCCTACATTTTGGGGATCCCCGGTGCCGGAGGGGTGGGGACAAAAGAAGGGCTGAAAATAAGTGGGAAATGGGGAGGGCAAACAACACAAGTCTTTGGCTTTCCTTTTATTATTCATCGGGCACTGAGCTAAAAGGAGTGAGGCTTATCATGCAGGACCCAAGCAAGATTGGCAAAGGGAGGAGGGAAGACAAGCTAAATCAAGAAGTAGCAACTGCAGGAATCTGAAATGTTATCTTCCAGCCTTTTATTCTAATGAAAGAATTAGCATGAGAATTGAGATCTTGAGAATTGTGCTCAAACTGCACATCAACAAACAACAGCCAGCCTGTGCAGTCAAAGGTCGAGGCACGAGCAGACTCAGATCCGAATATCAAACTGAGGATTCTTTTAGAGCTTATTAGTGGAATATATTTAATTCCCAGTGGAATCCTATTTATAGGAGGGTTCATTGTGCTGTGCGCATTTTCCTATCGCCTTCTCTGATCTCCACTCGCTTACAGGTGACTAGTTATATTGGAGAAGTGGCTCTGTTTCCGTTGACTCACTGATTTACAATTTTTTTAATTAATTATTGAAAATTCCATTACTGCTCGCTGCCACGGAATGTGTGCCTAACTTCTAATAATCCTGATTTGATAATAATGACAGCAGCAATGCTGAGCGTGAAGAATTTTTACAGTCCAGTCAGCTCCCAGAACCAGATTAAGCACATCGGATAGGCCCCCATCTGCCCTCTCAGGTGGACGTAAAAGATCCCACAGCCGCTATTTCGAAGAAGAGCAGGGGCATTCTCCCCAGTGTTCTGGGCCAAAATTTATCCCTCAACCGACATCACTAAACAAAAATAGATTTTCTGGTTATTTATCACATTGTTGCTGTTTGTGGGAGCTTGCTGTGCACAAATTGGCTGCCGTGTTTCCTACATTACAACAGTGACTACACTTAGAAAGTACTTCATTGGCTGTAAAATGTTTTGGGACGTCCTGAGGTTGTGAAAGGTGCTATATAATTATGCAAGTCTTTCTTTTTTTTCTTTTCAAATATGCAAACGTTAATATAACTTGGTTCAGCAGATGTTGACATCACTGCTTGTGAAATAATATATGAACTTGCGAAAATGACAGGCAGGAAAAGAGCAGCTGCTCCATCAAGCCTGCCCCATGCTCATGATGCCTGGAGAATCAAGACTCGACACTTCCTACTCCCTCCCTCCCAGCCACGCAGCCATGTAATCTCCTGGGAAAGGCAAAAGAACAGAAAAAGAAATTCAGGGCCAATAAGGGAAAAGAAACCTCTGGAAAATTTCTCTCCAACCCCCTCAGGCAATCAAAGCCAGTCCAGGAGATCACATGGTGCAATCTGAGTGAATCAGGACGCTGGGGACGATAGGACACAATACAAAAATAATAAATACTCAAGTCGGTGTGGGTATATGATGGCTGCTTTTATTCCGGACTCTGAAACCTTCTATCAATGATATAACATTCGGTAACAATGGGCAGAGTGTCTATTGACACCACTATGTCAGCCAATGAGTTGGAGACTGGGCGAAACTTATGGTAGGACTCACAGTAAACCAACTCCATTTACTCAGCAAACAGGGTCTATTTAAACAGCAAACAGTCTACAGAGTCTATTTAAAAAGTGTCTCTACAAACTACAACAAACAGAACTCATGACCGAAACTACAGCAACTTCTCCCAACAAAAGCAGGGTAATTTCTCCAGCAAGATGCAGTGAGTGGAGGATAGCAACATACAAATTATGTACGTAAAATCAATCCCAGTTACTTACAGCAGCGATTGACAGGGGAATCACCCAATCATCTCCATTCTGACCAGGAATAGGGGTGTCACGATATGTAGTCCTACAATGGGAGACCAATGGAGTGTAATTACTACAATATGCTTACTCCCATTTAACTAACAATATGCAAGTATCAGACACAAGGAAATGCTTAGTGTCTGATAGCAAATAAAGAACTTGTATTTATACAGCACCTTTCACAACATCTGTTAAGGTGATGCTGGCTGAGGGGTAAATGTTGGCCAGGACACCAGGGAGAATGCCCCTGCTCTTTTTTGAAATAGTGCCACCGAATCTTTTGCATTCACCTGAGCGGGCAGGCAAGGCCTTGGTTTAACATCGTATCAGAAAGACTGCACCTCCAGCAGTGCAACCTCAGTACTAGCACTCAAGTGTCAGTCTGGATTATGTGCTCAAAGTTTCTAAAGTAGGGCTGTGAACCCATAACCTTCTGCAATAGAAGCAAGAGCCATAGCTGATACATTATTTGTATCAAAGGTACAACACTTGGTAACAACGGGAGACCAATTGAGTGTCATTACTACAATATGCTTACTCCCATCAGAGAGCCTGCTAGTGTTCAACTAACAATATGCAAGCACAATACATGTCGTGCACAAGGAAAAGCTTGTTGTCTGATAGACGATCAATGTCGCACCTTTAGCCTCCGCCCTCTCTCTGCTGCAGTCTTCTTTGTCTCTTTATTTGGCTACTTTGATCGGTGCTCCTCCGAACTTTCCTCTCTTCCTCCTGAGCTCCAAGTACTCCGCCCTACAAAACCTGAAGGAAAAATCCCGGGAAAAAAAACCAAATATCCGTCGTAGACAAATAGCAGATACTGCAGCACTCACACTTCCGCAGGGATTCCTGAAATCCATTGGACTCCTTGGAAAAAATTGGACAGAGACAAATGAGGATGTCTGACCTACAGGACTGTTGATGCCCATCGGAAGTAGAAAAGTGGGAGCTGGGAATAGGGAGAAAATAAGTAATTAAACTGGAGAACCTTGGCAGCCATTTTGTTGCACCCTACTGATCATGGGGAATGGGACAATGGGCAACTTGTACAATGAATGATGGAGTGGAAAGAATGAGTACATTTGAGGCATTTGGGGAGAAGGAACAAATATTGATAAAGAGGAGGTACTAGAAAGGCTGGCTGTATTTAAAGTAGATAAGTCACCAGGACCGGATGGGTTGCATCCTAGGATGCTGAGGGAGGTAAGGGTGGAAATAGCAGAAGTACTGGCCATAATCTTCCAATCCTCCTTAGATACGGGGGTGGTGCCAGAGGACCGGAGAATTGCAAATATTACACCCTTGTTCAAAAAAGGGTGTAAGGATAAACCCAGCAACTACAGCCCAGTCAGTTTAACCTGGTAGTGGAGAAGCTTTTAGAAACGATAATCCGGAATAAAGTTAACAGTTACTTGGACAAGTGTGGATTAATTAAGGAAAACCAGCACGGATTTGTCAAAGGCAAATCGTGTTTAACTAACTTGATTGAATTTTTGATGAGGTAACAGAGAGGGTTGATGAAGGCAATGCGGTTGATGTGGTGTACATGGAATTCCAAAAAGTGTTTGATAAAGTGCCACATAATAGGTTTACCAACAAAGTTGAAGCCCATGGAATAAAAGGGTCAGTGGCAGCATGGATACGAAATTGGCTAAGTGACAGGAAACAGAGAATAGTGGTGAACGGTTGTTTTTCAGACTGGAGGAAGGTATACAGTGGTGTTCCCCAGGGGTCGTTACAAGGACCACTGCTTTTCTTGATATATATTAATGACTTGGACTTGGGTGTACAGGGCACAATTTCAAAATTTGCAGATGACATAAAACTTGGAAGTACAGTGAACACTGAGGAGGATAGTGATAGACTTCAAGATGACATAGACCGGCTGGTGGAATGGGCGGACATGTGGCAGATGAAATTTAACGCAGATAAATGCGAAGTGATATGTTTTGGTAGGAAGAATGAGGAGAGGCAATATAAACTAAAGGGTACAATTGTAAAGGGGGTGCATGAACAGAGAGACCTGGGGGTATATGTGCACAAATCGTTGAAGGTGGCAGGGCAGGTTGAGAAAGCGGTTAAAAAAGCATACGGGATCCTGGGCTTCATAAATAGAGGCTTGGAGTAAAAAAGCAAGAAAGGAGTATTGTGTCCAATTCTGGGCACCGCACTTTAGGAAGGATGTGAAGGCTTTAGAAAGGGTGCAGAAAAGATTTATAAGAATGGTTCCAGGGATGAGGGACTTCAGTTACGTGGATAGACTGGAGAAGCTGGGGTTGTTCTCCTTGGAGCAGGGAAGGTTGAGAGGAGATTTGATAGAGGTGTTCACAATCATGAGGGGTCTAGACAGAGTAGATAGAGAGAAACTGTTCCCATTAGCGGAAGGGTCAAGAACCAGAGGACACAGATTTAAGGTGATTGGCAGAAGAACCAAAGGCGACATGAGGAAAAACTTTTTTACGCAGCGAGTGGTTATGATCTGGAATGCACTACTTGAAAGGGTGGTGGAGGCAGATTTAATCGTGGTTTTCAAAAGGGAATTGGATAAGTACCTGAAAGAAAAAAAATTACAGGGCTACGGGGAAAGGGCGGGGGAGTGGGACTAGCTGAAGTGCTCTTGCAGAGAGCCGGCACGGGCTCGATGGGCCGAATGGCCTCCTTCTGTGTTGTAACCATTCTATGATTCTATGATTCTAACGTAGGTCAGGGAGCATTGGGAGGATGGATGAACAGGACATAGGATACAAGCAGAAGAGTTTTGGATGAGTTGAAGTTTATGGTGGGTGGAGAATGGGAGGGTGGTCAGGAGAGCATTGGAATAGTCAAGTCTGGAGATGACAAAGGCATGGATGAGCTTTTCAGCAGCAGATGGGCTGAGGCAGGGGTGGAGATGGGCGATGTTACCAAGGTGGAAATAAATGGTTTTGTGATGGAGAGGATATGGGGTCAAAAGCTCAGCCTGAGGTTGCAAACCATCTGGTTCAGCCTAAGACAATGGCCAGGAGGGTGATAGAATCAATGGCAAAGGTTCAGAGTTTATGGTGGTGGCCGAAGTTGACAGCTTTGGTCTTGCCGATAACTAGCTGGAGGAAATTCCAGCTTGTTGAAGACTAAATATCAGACAAGCATTCTGACAACACAGAGGAATCAAGAGAGATAGAGCTAGATGTGATCAGCGTACATGTGGAAGCTGATCCCATGTCTGCAGAAGATATCACCAAGGGGCAGCTTGTAGATGAGGGGCGGGTCAAGGATAGACCCTTGGGGAACTCCAGAGGTGATGGTGTGGTGGGTGGGAGGAGAATCCATTGCTGGAGATGCTCTGTCTACATTTGGATAAGTAAGAAGGGAAGCAGGCGAGGGCTGTCCCACTTAGCTGGACAACGGAGGAGAGCTGTTAGAGGAGGGTGGTGTGGTTGACCATGTCAAAGGTTTCAGAGAGGTCGAGGAGGTTGAGGAGGGATAGTGCACCACGGTCACAGAGATTATTATTTGTGATTCTGATTGGGGCTATTTCAATGCGATTGCAGCTGTGGAAATCTGATTGTAGAGATTCAAACATGGAATTGCAGGAAAGATGGGCATGGATTTGTGAGGCAACAATACATTTAAGGAATTTGGAGAGGAAAGGAGGTTGGAGGTGGGGGCGGTAGTTTGCGAGGACAGAGGGGTTGAGGGTAGGATTTTTGATAAGGGGGCGGTTAATGATGGCGGTTTCGAAAGGAAGGGGGACAGTATCTGAGGAGAAGGAGCCATTTGAAATGTCAGCTAGCTTGCGGGCCAGGAAGGGAAATTGGATGGTTGGGAGCTTAGTGGGATTGGGGTCAAGGGAGCAGGAGATAGGTCTCATGGACAAGATAAGCTCAGAGAGGGCATGGATGGAGATGGGAGACAAGCGAGAGAGAGACACAGGATCAAGATTAGAGTGGAGGAGCATGGCATGAGCTAATGTCCCTCACCTGGTCCAGCACAAAAATAGGGATTTACAATTTTTTTTTGTTGCTAAATACTTAACCCAAAATTCAGATTACAGGAGCAGAAGATTGGTTTGGATGACAAGGGCCCATTGGATCTCATCCTTCTAGAATACCAATGATAACGAATCCCCATTACAGCAATGAGTTGAGCCCAGTGCCTGGCCTGAACCTGATGACCCACACCAACTGTTAATCATCCTCTGCTGCACTCCTCCAATTCTGGTCTCTTGCACATCCCCAATTTCAATCACTCCACCACTGGCGGCCGTGCCTTCAGCTACCTCAGCCCTAAACTCTGAAATCCCCTCCCTAAACCACTCTGCCTCTCTACCTCTCTCTCCTTCTTTAAGACGCTCCTTAAAACTTATCTCTTTAGTCAATCTTTTGGTCACCTGTCCTAATATCTCTTTATGTGATTGGTGTTAAATTTTGTTAGTTTACGCTCCTGTGAAACGCCTTGGGACATTTTACTACATTAAAGGCGCTATATGAATGCAAGTTATTGTTGTTGTGGTTGTGTAAAGAACACACTTCCTGCTGTTTATCCTAAACCATCCCCATCTCACCCCTAACCCTCGGACCTCTGGGCCTGTTCTGTGTTCACTTTCTCTCTCCTCTCAGAAACCTCTGCAACGAGACAACCAGAACCATGTTGAAATATTACAGAGGTCGATCACAGGAGCAGATGGGGAGATGAAGGCCATGTATTACTGCTGCCAGCAAAGCCATACAGAGACAGAAAACACTGGACAGCTATGAATTTCCATACAACCCTGTTGAACACACTGAATAAATAAAAAGTGAAATCATCATCTGTGCACCCTGAAGACAGGCTTCTGACTTTTATGGGGTAAGTTATACGCAATATTGACTTCTCTGGAGGTGGTGTATTTAATAATACATGTGGTGATGTTTGATTAGTGACAGGTTGAGCATTGATTTGACCCTCTCCCCCTTCCCATCTCCATGTTTCGCACTGTTTAAAGTCCTTTACTCTTTTTCTCTTGTACTCCGGTTATCGATTGTGTTTTACTAACCCTGCTGATATTTAACAGAGTGCAGTACAAGTTTGACTTGTAGGCAGCGTAGGGCTTGAAATCCAACACCACCTCCCCAACCCCAGCCAACTCTCCGGCTCCATTACCTTCTGTTGCACGTGTGCCTCTGTGGATATCAAGTGAACAGGGATTTGGGCTTGGCTGTGATTTTCCCCCATGGTCGAGCGATCAACACTCTCTGGGCTCACACATGAAGAATGTGCACTTGTGTAAGGTACCGGAAGGTTCTTGGCAACATTTGGAACCATGCAGAGGGTCGATAACTAGAGGGCACACATTTAAGATCATTGCCAAATGAACCAGAGGGGAGATGAGGACAATTTTTTTTTATGCAGCGAGTTGTTATGATGTGGAATGCACTGCCTGAAAGGGTGGTGGGAGCAGATTCAATGGCAACTTTCAAAAGGGAATTGGATAAATACTAGAAAAGGAAAATATTTGCAGGATTATGGGGAAAGAGCAGCCAAGTGGAACTAATTGGATCGCTCTTTCAAAGAGCCGGCACAGGCATGATGGGCCAAAAGGCCTCCTTCTGTGCTGTATGATTTATGATTCTAAGGATGTTCATGGAACATAGCACCTATATGAGGTCTGGGGCGACTGTAGAGTCTACCGTCCTCAGTTGCACCAACATCAGGAAATGTTGATTTTCATTGCAGACATCAGTGGAACGTGTGGCAACATCACGAAGGGCTGAATGGCCTCCTGTGCTGTGTGATTCTGATTCCATCATGAGGCAGAGCCTCAGGAGGAGAGGGCAGAATAGTGGAGGGATGGTGGGAGGCGGGTTGGGGGCTGAGGGAAAGCACACAGCAGTACATTGGCATGAACAGATTCGAACAAGGTGAGGGAAGAGACAAAGAGGTTCAGTCGACAGTTGAAGCTCTTTAACTCTGTGTGATGTCGCTCCCAAAGATTCCATCACAAGGTAGAATTACAAGCCCTATTGGCCGATCAATGCAGTGGTAGAGATGAAATGGGGTCCAGGGAGATAACAGTATGTTAATCATGAAATAATCGCTCAACATTCCAATAAATGTTTTCTAGATGGAAGACCGGATAGCTGGGAAGGAGTCACGAGGCCGTAACATAATCTCAGGGTTGTGGAAAACATTCAAAAGCAATTAAATCAATGCTTGAGTGGTTTACACCAGACACTAGAACAGCGTTCCCAGGAAACCTTCCAGGAAGCCGGCAGAATGTTCCAGAGGTCAGCCGTTTGTCATTTTAATATTCATAATTAAAATTTTCCCCAAAAAAATCTTTTTACAAGAGCTCTATGAAAGTTAAGATGTGTATATTGTAAAATGTTAAAGGCTTCTCAGTACACGAGGGATTCGACCCTGAGAGCTGACTGTTATTTTATGCAAGACAGTTAAGTTCCTTTTTTGAAAGAAAGACTTGCATTTATATCGCACATTTCACATCAGGACATCCCAACGTGCTTTACAGCCAATGAAGTACTTTTGAAGTGTAGTCATTGTTGTAATGTAGGAAATGCGGCAGCCAATTTGTGCACAGCAAGCTCCCACAAGCAGCAATGTGATAAAGACCAGATAATCTGTTTTACTGATGTTGGTTGAGGGTTAAATATTGTCCAGGACAAGCGGGAGAACTCCCCTGCTCTTCTTCGCAATAGTGCCATGGGATCTTTTACGTCCACCTGAGAGAGCAGATGGAGCCTCAGTTTAACGTCTCATCCGAAAGACGGCACTTCCCTCAGTGCAGCGCTGCACTGGGAGTGTCAGCCTAGATTATGTGCTTAAGTCTCTGGAGTAAGACTTGAATCCAAAACCTTTTTAGGCTGTTTATGATTAGAATAAGGATGCTACAGTTAGCCTCATTGTCCCAGGCCAAGGAGCAGAAAAACGAGGCAGGGTTCCTGCTCATGATTGCTATCCAGTGACCCCTATTGGAAACTGGGTGTGTAGACATTGGATGAAGGCAGGATTGGACCTCCTATTAAAGCTCACTGTCCAAGGACCACATGCCTAACTTGGTTTGTATTCCCAGAGTTTAGAAGATTGAGGGATGATCTAATCGCGATCTATAAAATGATAAAGAGATTCGATAGTGTAGATAGAGAGAAACTATTTCTTCTGCTGGGGGAATCCAGAATAAGGGGGTACATAATCTTAAATCTTAAAATTAGAGCTGTGCCATTGAGGAGCCACCAATCAGGAAGCACTTTTTCACACAAAGGGTAATGGAAATCTGGAACTTCCCCCAAAAGGCTGTGGATTAAAATTTTTAAGACTCGCTAGATTTCTGTTAGGTAAGGGTATCAAGGGATATGGTCATAGGGAGGTGAATGGAGTTGAGGTACAGATCAGCCATAATCTAATGGAATGGCGGATGTGCTGCAGACTCTATGTAATATGTCTACGTAACAGGCTTGAGGGGCTGAATAGCCTCCTCCTGCTCCTATCTAAGTATGGCTACTTGGAAAAGGCACCACAGGGTAACCAACACCTGTGGAAGCAAATCTCATGCTTTAGACCACACTCAGCTGTAGTGCTACTCCTGAAGCCAATACACTGAGAGCCCTCCCTCCCAGTGGGATTCATGGACTAATGGAGCACAGGTCGAGCCACACTACAAATTTCTGCCATAAGGAAGTCGCTGTTACCTTATCCTAACTAGTACCAGGGAGTTATCTAGAGAATATGAGGTGATTCGGAATACAAGAGGGGACCTGAGGCCATCTTACATATTGTGACACTCAGGTAATTTATAGAGTAACAGAGCTCTGAGATTGTCTAACTGTTGCACTAATAAATCCAATAGGGAATTCACGAGAAACTTTTTTATCCAGAGAGTGGTTAGAATGTGGAACTTGCTACCACATGGAGTAGTTGAGGTGACTGGCAGAGATACATTTAAGTGGAAGTTAGATAAAGACATGAAGGAGAAAGGAATAGAAGGATATGCTGATAGGGTGAGATGAAGAGGGGTGGGAGGAGGTTTGTGTGCAGCATAAACACTGGCATGGACCAGTTGGGCTGAATGGCCTCGTTCTGTGCTGTAGATTCTATTTAATTCTCTATAATGTCTTAATAATATTGCCAATCGCACTTAGAGAGGCCACAGATCAGTTGGTGAGGGAAATAGAAAAATGTTACATTGATGCAGTGAGGGAGCTTTACATCTTTATCTAAACTGTGCTGTACCTGCCCTGGGAGTGTTTGATGGGACAGTGTAGAGGGAGTTTTACTCTGTATCTAACCCGTGCTGTACCTGCCCTGGAAGTGTTTGAAGGGACAGTGTAGAGGGAGCTTTACTCTGTATCTAACCCATGCTGTACCTGCCCTGGGAGTGTTTGAGGGTGTAGTGTAGAGGGAGCTTTACTCTGTATCTAACCCGTGCTGTACCTGCCCTGGAAGTGTTTGAAGGGACAGTGTAGAGGGAGCTTTACTCTGTATCTAACCTGTGCTGTACCTGGCTGACCTGAAACTGTGACTGGGTGCCTGAAGGGAGAAAATGTTCAATCCCCAGTCTGATACGTACTAAAGTCATAATATCTATACACATTAGTTATGGACAGAGTAGTTGATCAGCGGATTATCCTGACCAGGTTTTCACCTACCATCTTATCATTATATTCTTTCAGTGTTTCCTAGTTGGGATTGGAAGGAGTTAAATCGCTAAGAGTCTAAGCTTTGGTGTACTTTCCAGGAGAGTTTATTACAATACTGCAGCAATAAGTCTCCTGTCCTGTGTTTATATTTGTCAGCTGGTCCCTTGGTTCAGTTACCATGGCAAGGTCCTTGCCTTATATCTGAGGGGGAGTGGAATTTGATTCGTATCTCTAGTCAACGCATACGTGGGATTGGGTTTCAACAATTAAAACTAGAAAAGGATATTTTTGGTGGATAAAATTTATCGTTCCTTTAATTTTTTTCTAGGGGATGTAATTTTTGGGATGAGAGATCTGACTGGTTGGGGTTGGGGGGTAGAATGCTTTTCCATTTTTTGCACCAAATGTCAGGATTAAATGCTTCCAGGTCAGAGAAAATACCTGCTACTCTGCCTCAACAATATGCTTTAAACTCAAGCTCAGAAAGCAACCCTACTGCACTAGTTTGATGCCCCCATTCCTTCCTCCAGCCATTGTTACGGCCTATCTGAGTGAGATTGCCAATTTAGTAAATTGAGTAAATTTACTAAATTAGAGTCACGTTAAAACTCTAGGCCCCGCCTCAATAGGTTGCGAATGCTCCAGCTTGGCTCACATTGTCAGCTTGGCTCAGTTAATATCACTCAGACTTTCCGAGTCAATCGGTCCAGACCCCACTACAGACATTGAAACATAATCTAGGCTGACACACATGACTCCTTCCCAGATATCCGTTCTTCCATCTCTGACTTGCGTTCCCAAAGCATCCCACTGGCTGTGCAGGATCACTGAATTACCCCTTGGCTACGCGCAAGTAAAAACTGACCCCGGAACGGCACTGCATGGCTTGTGTAAGAATTAATGTCAAGCCCTTTTCACAAGTAGTCCTAACGTGGGCAAACTGTCCGCACATCTGAGCAAGAGAACCCATTTTTATGATGGAAGAATTGGAATTCAGTTGACTAGCAACCTCAGGTGGGCGCATCAGCTATTCATATATGTTGTAAAACTCCAGGATAATGTGCCTTTTTCAGTGTCAGCTTTTATACAGTGTACATTGTGGACCATCAAAGATTCAACTGAGAGTGCAAACAAATATGACACTCCATTTGGAACATGAACCAAAGCCTCTGCTAATCTCCAGGGTTTTGAAAACTCCTCCAGTTGATAGATCTTCAGGAAATTCAGGCAGCTCCCAGTGGAAAAAAGGTCTCAGCTTCCATCTGATTTATTGAGTTTCGGCAAATATTATCCTCACGCTGCGCTTCATCAGGCCGTGTTGAAGATACTCCCGCCACAGCTTCAGCACCATAGCAGCAAACCACCCTTTTGTTATTAGTGCTGTTGATATCTCCATGGCGAAGTCTCAACCACTCATTGAAGGAAGTCGTAGCACAAACCCAGGTTTTTCTGCCGATAGCGATTGATGCATCTGCGTAAAGGCCAGCTGGAGATAAATGGCAGTTGTCTGCTCCTCCCAGTGTGAGGAAAAATCCTATCTGCTCTTCTCTCAATCGCTCTATGTTTCTCTCTCCCTCCCTTCCTCTCTTTTCCCCTCTCCTCCTCTCGCTGTCTCCCTCTCTCTTCCTCTATCTCACCATCTCTCCCCATCTCTCTGTCCCACTCTCTTCCTCTATCTCCCCCCTTCTCTCACTGTTGCTCTCACCCTCTCTTTATCCCTCTCTCCCTCCCCTCTCTCTCTGTCTCTCTCTCTCCCTTCCCCCTCTCTCTCTGTCAGTCTTGCTCTTTCTCCCTCTCCTCTGTCTCTCTCTCTCTCTCCCTCCAATCTCTCTGTCTGTCTCTCTCTCTCTCCTTCTGTCTGTCTGTCTCTCTCTCACTCTTTCTTCCTTTTTCTCCCCCCCCCCTCACCCCCTCTCTCTCTCTTTCTCTCTGTCTCTCTCTCTCCCTCTCTTTGTCTCTCTCTCCCTCCCCATCTCTCTGTCTGTCTCTCTCTGTCTGTCTGTCTCTCTCACCCTTCACTCTCTCTTGTTGTCAGTCTTGTTCGCTCTCTCTCTCTCTCTCCCTCTCTCTCTTTCTCTCCCATTCTCTGAATTGCCTTTCCTGCTTATATTACTCCTGCGGTGTCACACACTCTGCCACTATATAAACTTCAACTAGGTGACACACACTGTCCTTTCAGTTCTGGGACTTGGGTTCAAACTGAGAGAATGAAAGTTCTTCATTTTCGATCATAACAAAAGAAGTTATATTTATATAGCAGCATAATTACATTCTCGGGAGATGCCAAAGAACAATTAACATCCAAAGGATTACTTGTTGAGGTACAGTCACTGTAGTTATGTAGGAAACCACAGCCAAGTTGTACACAGTAAGATCAAACAAACAGCAAATGAATTACCAAATAATTGGTAGTCTTGGTTGAGGTAAGATTGTTGGGAACTCCCTGCTCTGCTTTGAATAGTGCCACGGGATTTTATTTACATCTACCCGAGCAGGCACAGCCTTAGACCGAAAAACAGCATCTGCACAACGCAGCGCTCCCTGAGGGGAGCTCCAGGATAGAAAGGCTCAAAAGGAATCGCAACCCAATGGTAACCTTTTACTGAAGCTGGAGTAAAGAAGAAAGAAAGGACTTGCATTTATATAGCGCCTTTCACAACCTCTTTCACGAGCTCTTTGCAGCAATGGAGTACTTTTTTGAAGTGTAGTCACTGTTGTAATGCAGGAAGTGCGGCAGCCAATTTGCGCACAGAAAGGTCCCACAAACAGCAACATGATAATAAACAGATAATCTGTTTTAGTGATGTTGGTTGAGGGATAAATATTGGCCAGGACACCGAGGAGAATCCCCCTGCTCTTATTCAAAATAGTACAATGGGATCTTTTACATCCGCCTGAGAGGGCAGACGGGGCTTCAGTTTAACTTTTCATCTGAAAGACGGAACCTCCGACAGTGCAGCGCTACACTGGAGTGTCAGTTGAGATTTTGTGCTCAACCCTCTGGAGTAGGACTTAAACCCACAACTTTCTGACTCAGAGGTGAGAGTGCTACCCACTGAGCCAAGGCTGACACAGTAGAGGAATGCTCCCAGTGTCCTGGGCAAGGTGCGAATTGACCAGAGCACTGTAAAGTTTGAACAAGATATTCTCTGACTTTTACTTGACCGGTTTAACAACTCTTCCAATCCTCGCTTCCAATTCTTGTCATTTGGAGTTCTTATCTCCTGGTGCTTTTGTTGTACACATCTCGATCGTCCATCACAGCTACACCTTCTGACCTGAGTTTTGATATCACGCATCAGGAACTGCTTTTCACTCTTAGAGCCTTGTGATGGAAGAGCTGTGTGGCGAGAGGGACAGTTTTACGAGAAACTGGATTGTGCTGTTTTATCAGGATTTTCATTAGCCTCTCTAAGCGGCCAAGCTATTTCTGTGCTGGGAGATATTGAATTTTTTTTACTACCTTGTTCTTGTGCTTCTTTTGCTTTCTCTCTGTGTCTTTCTTTTTCTGTGTGTGTCGGTGTGCTTCTCTCCATCTTTCTTTCTGCCTCTCTCTTTCCCTTTCCCCCTCTTTCTCTGATTCACTTCCTCTTTCCTTCTTTCACTCCGTCTCTCCTATTTCTCACTCTTTGTCTCCCTCTCTCCTATTTCTCTCTCTTAGCCTCTCCCTTTCCCTGATTCGCTTTATCTTTCTTTCTTTGTCTCGCTCCTTCTTTCTCTCTTTCTTTCTCCAGTCTGAGTTCCCTGCTGCCCAAGTTCATGAGACAACAAAGCAGCTTTCGAGATGTTCAAAGTTTCTAAAAATGTGATTGGAGTAAAGATTTCCCAAATCCATGTCTGAGCCAGATATTCCTGTAGGATGCTGGAAACTCCCAAAGCCACAAATGCGCTGTGAACACTTGACAAACATAGAAACATAGAAAAATAGGAGCAGGAGTAGGCCATTCGGTCCTTCAAGCCTGCTCCGCCATTCAAAATGATCATGGCTGATTCTCTATCTCAATACCATATTCCCGCTCTCTCCCCATACCCCTTGATGTCCCTTGTGTCTAGAAATCTATCTATCTCCTTCTTAAGTATATTCAGTGACTTGGCCTCCACAGCCTTCTGTGGTAGAGAATTCCACAGGTTCACCACCCTCTGAGTGAAGAAATTTCTCCTCATCTCAGTCCTAAATGTCCTACCCCGTATCCTGAGACTGTGACCCCTCGTTCTCGACCCCCCAGCCACGGGAAACACCCTCCCTGCATCCAGTCTGTCTAGCCCTGTCAGAATTTTATACGTTTCAATGAGATCCCCTCTCATTCTTCTAAACTCTAGTGAATAGAGGCCTAGTCGACCCAATCTCTTCTCATACGACAGTCCTGCCATCCCAGGAATCAGTCTGGTGAACCTTCGCTGCACTCCCTCTATGGCAGTATTCAAAGAATTTTGTTTTTGGGAAAACATCTGTGTGTGGGGCTATTTTCTGTTACTATTCATAGCAAAATAATAAAGAAAGACAGGCATTTACACTACACCTGTCACTGTTGTAATGTAGGAAATGCAGCAGCCAATTCGCACACAACAAGGTCCCATAAACTGCAATGTGATAATGGCCAGATAATCTGTTTCTTAGTGATGTTGGTTGAGGGATAAGCATTGGCCAGGACACAAGGGAGAACTACCCCGCTCTTCTTCGAATAGTCTCATGGGATCTTTTACGTCCACTTGCGAGGGCAGATGGGGCCTTGGTTTAACATCTTATCCGAAAGACAGCACCTCCGACAGTGCAGCGCTCCCTTAGTACTGCATTGGAGTGTCAGCCTAGATTATGTGCTCAAGTCTCTGAATCCACAACCTTCTGCCTTAGAGGTGAGAGTGCTACCCATTGAGCCATAGCTGACACACGGCTGTACTTAGCTTCATTTACCCAACTTTGCTCCATATCCCTTAATAACCTCACACAAGAAAAATGTTATTGATCTCAGTTTGGATCTGCGCAGATTCCAGTGAAGTTGCCATACATTCCACTGATGTCTGCAATACAGAACAACATTTCCTGATGTTGGCGCAAATGAGGACTGCAGACTCTACAGGCGCCCCGAACCTCATATAGGTGTGATGTTCATGAACCTACTTAGAATCATAGGGGGCGAAATTCCCCTCGTTTGCGCCTCCGGTGGGAGGCGTTAATGGGGCACGAATGGCTTTGCACCCCCCCCCCGAGGCGATACCCGCGCCTCCCGCGAAATTCCATGGGAGGTTAGCGGCGGTGCTACCGGGTAGTGCCCCGATCTTCTGCGCCCGGAGATTATGACGTCATCTCCGGCCCAGCGCCCCGGTAGCGCCTCGGAAGAAAAATTTGCAATCGGGCCCCGCAGCAGCGCCGGGCGATGTTACCGACTGCTGCCGGGGTCGCGAACACTGAGGCCGGCCGCTTGCGGGGCGCAACTTAAAAGCGCGGTGGGCGGCCAGCCAAAAAAACCGCCGATTTAAAAAAATATTTATTTTCAGCCACCGGTCGCGGCATCTGATCATGCGGCACTCCCGCTCCCCGGTGGCCCACATAAACCTGCAGAGCTCGCAGCGTGGGGCCCTACCCTTTAATGCAGGGAAGGACCTCTGCAACGCGGCAGCGCCACGCTTGGCCGCTTGTGGCACTGCTGAGCACTCCGACCCGGATTGGGACAATCCCCACCTCTCGCGCTCCAAGAGGCAAGTGGAGAGCTTGATTTAGCGCACCACTTCCCTCTTGGAAGAAAAAATGGGAATTTAACTACTGTTTGAAAAGGTTAGCACCTGGCGCTAACTTTCCAAACATTTTTTACTGAGCGCCCCAAATGGCCCTTTGACCCCCATAGAATCATACAGCACACAAGGAGACCATTCGGCCCATCGTGCCTGTGCTGGCTCTTTGAAAGAGCTGTCCAATTAGTCCCACTTTTGTCAATTATCTTGAATCTGTGTCTTCTGGTTACCGACCCTCCTGCCAGTGGAAACAGTTTCTCCTTATTTACTTTAACAAAACCCTTCAATTTTGAACACCTCTATTAAACCTCCCCTTCTTTGTTCTAAGGAGTACAATCCGATCTTCTCTCATCTCTCCACATAACTGAAGTCCCTCATCCTTCTTTTCAAGTGAGCAGCCTTGAGTTCTGGGTCACCTGACTCTGAAGCCACCTCCCGCAACCCAGTAGGCTTCTCCTGTGGCCTCCACTAGGTGAGGGAAACGGCACATCCTCACTCATTTTCCACTCCTCTGGCTCCCTCATGGTCTGTGAATGAGCCGGTGCCCCATCATCACTAAGACTATTTATCTCCTCCCCCACTATGCCTAGGTGAAAATACCTGAGCTAGTGCATGGGAACGAAAAAGCAAATGATGTAGGGGTTGAGATCGAGGGGGTTGTAGCAGAGGAACTCGGGGCAGGATGTTTGGTCCAGGGACTCATGAGAGGACTTGACCTTGACTTCCTCTTCCTCTTCAGCATCATCATCCTCCTCATCTTCAATACCTCACAGTTGACAAGGAAGAAGTTCCGCTTCTCCTCCTCCTCATTTTCATCTTCGATCAGCTGGTCCATCAGGTCTGCCCCACACTCATGATGGTCAGAGCATAATAAACAATTACAAAATCGCTGCAACAAGTTACCCGTCCCAATTCTCCGAGACTGTCCTTTCTCACCAGTTTGTTTCAGGAATGTGTTAGAGCAGCTAATGTCAAGCCAGGAAATGAGGGCCAACTTGGCTTTGTGTTGATGCCAGTCATGATTTATGCTCGTGTCTTATCCCATATTGAATAATGCAGTGAAGCCTTTCCCCTCCAGCTATTTGTTGTGCCTGACAGTTGAGCACAATCTTCTCTTTCATGACGGAGAGAGAGTGCCACTGTTCACAACTTCTCTCCTTTAATAAACATTGACATGGTTGCTTCTGAGGTTTCCAAAGAAAGACTTGCATTTATACAGCCGGGCTCGCATTTGCTTGGCTCAACACCGAACCCCATAGATTTCCCTGGGTTCAGTCTCATTATCGTATTTATGGGAGGCTCTGACCTATGCTCAGAATGGCCTGTGTGCGGCCGCCTGGCCCATGTAAGTGAGGTGACCTCCCACTGACCCCGCAAAGGTTGGCTGGTCAGCGCTGGGCGGCACTGTCAAGAGTAATCCCAGCATAACCACCGGGATTGAGACCCAGGAATTATAAGGCCGATTTTTAAAATCCCAATTGCCTGCCTTTTCTCCACGTCCCTTAATACCTAAAGGAACACAGGAACCGGCAGTAGGCCATTCAGCCCCTCAAGCCTGTTCCGCCATTCAACTAAATCATGGCTGATGTGTATCTGAACTCCATCTACCCACCTTGGCTCCATAGCCCTTAATACCCTTGTCTAACAAAAATCTATCAATCTCAGTTTTGAAATTTTCTCTTACTTCTCAAGTGAATATCTATTCTTCCATTTAAACACCTCAATTTGACTTGGCAGTATCAGCACCCTGAGGGATTAGGCCCCTCAGGAGAGGAGGGAAGGAAAACAAAAATCTGTTTTAGAGCATCGACAACCATTGTTCCTCAAGGGTATACTTTTTGTTCTCAACCCATGTTACTCAGGTTGATAGAGATCACCTGAGGATGTGTTTTAGGTCTAGGTTGCAGAGGTAAATGCTAAAATGTCGTCTAAAGAATCCCAGTGCCTAGTTCCAAAAAATTCCTGCTGACTCTGACATATTTAATCTCTTCTGTACGGTTTTCTTTTTTATTCTGATGTAGACGTTGCTTAAAATAAGTTTCACGACATGCATTTGCCTTTTCAAAGAACAAACTCAGTGGATCTGATTTGCCTGTCTGAGAATTGCTGAGCACCAAGGTTCTTTAAACGAGGGGTTATTAATCAAAGTATTACGTTTCATAAAGAGTAAAAAATGTTCTGTGCCATATGGGCCTGCCTCGCGAGTACAAATAGCATTCAATCTACACAAGGTATTCAATTAAACACACTCCTTGCAAGAAGCTACCTGGGGGAATTGTAAACAACCGTCGGCAGGAGATGACAGGATTAGAATCCTTCCACCACTATGATCTCCTTTCCGCTCAAGGACAGGGGTTATGTACCTATGGGTATAGAATCCACAATGCGATGGCGCAATCACACTGCAAACCAGACTCTCTGAAAAATGTCAGTGGCAGCGTGACTTTTACACGTTCTTTAGGAGTCATTTGGATGAGGCCTTAAACCCGAGGTTCCAACTACCTGTCCCAGTAGGTTAACGTGGATATAAAAAGATACCATGGCACTATTCAAAGAAGAGCAGGAGGCACAATCTTAAAATTAGAGCTAGGCTGTTCAGGAGTGAAATCTGGAAGGATTTTTTCCACACAAAGGGTAGTGGAAATCGGGAACTTTCTCCCCCAAAAGGATGGGGATGCTGGATCAATTAGAATTTTTAAGATTGAGTTTGACAGATATTTGTTCAGAAAGGATATCAAGTGATGTGGATCAAGGGCAGGTGAATGAAGTTGAGGTGCCATTGAATGGCAGAACAGGCTCGAGGGACTGAATGGCCTAATCCTGTTCCTAAGTTCCTCCTGGTGTCCTGAGCAGCATCTGTCCTCCGACCAACATCACCAAAAATAAGCTAACTTGCCGTTTGTCTCATTGCTGCTGTGGGATCTTGCTATGTGAAAAATGGCTGCCGCTTTTGCCAGCATAAAAACGGCACTTCATTGTATGAGATGGTTCCTATGATTCTTTTAGGAAATTTTAGAAAAGATTAGCTCTTCCCCCTCAAGGACAGTCACATCTGGTGACTAATACTGCAAACAGTCCGAGAGGTGGGGGCCAAAATTGGACCTCGTTACGTCCCCAAGGGCACTTGACATATGTCTGATGCTCAGACGATATTCAGGTGCTTATGGTGACCGTCTTCAACAGGCATTATGCCCATTGTGTATGCTAATGAGGGGCCTAATGTCTGTTTAACGACCGTGAGGGGGAGAAATTCAGTTGGTTAGTGCCGCCCGTTAGCGCCTGGCGGGGGCGCTAATGGTGCGCTGATGCAGTAGGGCCGGGGCGAGGCAAGGCGAGACGAATCCAGCGCTGCACACCAAATCCGTCCTCCCCGTAGCGCCGCCACTAATAGTTACCGCCGGGGACTTCAACGCCAGGCAGATCATGACATCAGTCAGCGTGTAACACTCACTAGGCACCCGATCTGCCAAATTCATTTTCGCCCCCTGCCTTAGCACCTCGCCCTGACATCGACGGAGAGGAGGCGTTAAGCCGGCGGATGCCGGCTCCAGGGGGCGCTACTTAAAGGAATCATGAGTAATGAGTCACAGCTGTCAGGTTAGTGCTCCTTCCTTGTCTGTTTGACATTGTGCAACAGTTTAATTCAGTCACTTGAAGGTTGTTTAGTATCAGGAGTGTTGTGGCTACTGAAAATTAGTTACATTTATTATGACAACATATCAAAGTGCTACACTTGGTTACATTAATGGGGGTTGCACTGGCAGTCGACCTTGCCCTCCAGGATCTACTGCGGAGGGAGCGGAGGCAGGGAGAAAGACTGGAACATGTGGCCAGAGGGAGGAGGAGGGCCATCAGGGCTCTCAACAGGAGGCCTTACTCACCGAGGGTATTCTGGCAGCACTTCTCCTACCTCCAATGAAGCGAGGAGCAGTGTATTAGACGGCTCCGCATCACCAAGGTGGCAGTCACAGAACTCTGCCACCTCCTCCAAACAGACCTTCAGTCTCACACCAGGATGACTTAAACCCCAGATCCCTTTTGTTCACCACATGCCCATCATGCCATCCCTCTGTCATGCCATATCACAGTGTCCTCCTGGGTGCAAAGTTGAAATGAGAGAGACCACAAAATATTGCAAACTCCATGAATAAATTTATGCATAAACATATCACACATATCACAATCATTCCAACAACTAATGACCATTGCACCAGCCATAGTTGAATAGCTGTCATTGTGTGCAAGGCGTGAGATGTGGGTGTGAGTGTTGGTAGGTAGAGATTGTTAGTGTGTGAATGCTGGGGGTCTGGTGCTTTGGGCAGTGTGTGAAGCTTGTGGTACAGATGGTGGTATGTAACATTTGTTGAAGCATTCAATCACCCTGACCACCCGACTGAGGTGGATCTGCCATGAGCACACCTGCTTCAGTCCTCCAGCTCCTTCTCCTTGTTGTGCTTCTCCTTGCTGAGGCAGCTGCACAGCCAGCATTGCTGAGAATGAGGTGCTGCAGTATCAATGAACCTCCTCTTTAAGTACTGGGAAAAACCTGTGGCAATCATGACTTGTGATTAGACTGCACCCGATATTGGTCAGCGCTTTGAGTTTAACGCCACTGAGCTAGGCCATTAGCGCTTGACTTAGCGCTCCAATCCTTTCTTTCAGCAATGAGACTGAATTTTGCGTGCAGTCAGAATCATTAGTGCCTGGCGCTAAATCTCAAACTTTTCTAAAGTTAGTGCCCATTCCTGGGCTATAATGAATTGCTCCCCTATAGAATCATATCTTACAGCACAGAAGGAAGCCATTCGGCCTGTCGTGCCTGTGCCGGCTCTTTGAAAAAGCTAACTAATTTATTCCCACACCCCAGCTTTTCCCCATAGCCCTGCAAATTAATCTTCTTCAAGTACATGACTAATTGCCTTTTGAAAGTTCCTATGGAATCTGATTCCACCACCCTTTCAGGTAGTGCGTTCCAGATCATAACAACCCTCTGTGTGAAGAAATTTCTCCTCATTTCCCCTCTAGTTCTTTTGCAAATTATTTTAAATCAACGAACTCTGGTTGCCAACCCAGAGGAAACAGTTTCTCCCTACTTGTTCTATCAAAACCCTTCATAATACCTCTATTAGGTCTCCCCTTAACCTTCTCTGTTCTAAGGAGAACAAGCCCCGCTTCTCCAGTCTCACCACATAACTGAAGTCCATCATCCTGGTAAACCTCCTCTTTACCCTCTTCAAGGCCTTGACATCCTTCCTAAAGTGTGCTGCCCAGAATTGTATACAATACTCCAGCGGAAGCCTAACCAGTGATATGTAAAGGTTTAGTATAACTAAATGTTGGTCAGGACATCGGGGAGAACTCCTCTGCTCTTCTTTGAAGTTCAGGCCCTTATCTGAAATTGGTCAGAAACTGGTCAGGTGCCAGTTTTGCCATTTCCTTCTGTGGCTTAACCAGCGGTACTTAACGGGACTACTTGAGGCCGGCAACGGAAAAGATACAACTTTTTTCCTTTTTAACATATCTTAATGTGGAGCCGGGAGGAGCAGGAGTGCCCCCTCCTAGCTCCACAGCACTGTTGCGAGCCACTGCCGGCCTGCGCTCTCCCACCCCCCACCATTCAGCTCCCCTCTCAGGACCTACCTGAGGGCTGCTGCCGGCCCATGCTCTGACCGAGAACGGGACTAAATGAAGATCTCTCCGGTGGAGCCCAACCAGTGCCACATACAGCGACAACATCCCCTCGCCTGATTTTGAAGTGGGAAGACGATGTTCTAAGTGACTGAAGAAGAGGTCAGTGCGGATTTGGAAAAGGAAGAAAATGATATCTTAAGACACGATGTCAAAAATGACCATTCAGCCTTTTAGCCGGTTTCTTCGATGGCCCATGCACGAGCTGCTCAGTAATGGACCCAACTCAACTCACTTAATCTCGAGAGAGAGAAGGTTCCACAAGATTACTCCCTCCCCAAGGTAATTAACTGAAACTTCAGAACATCTATCTAACCTTACTTCCTCCATTACTCAGCTTTGACTGATTGCTTTATAACACCCCAGCAGCTCAGGAACCATCGCGCTCCATAGGGCATTTGATCATCCTTGTCTCTAGTTACCCTTATAACCTTCACTCCTAATTCTCAATCAGATATTTGGCCAGATCTTGAAGGAGTTAATTGACACAGCGTTAACCGCCTCCCGCAATTGTTTGGGATTAATTCAAGCTCTGTGATTATTTTAAAGAAACAGTCCTTTTACTGCCCTCTGTGTAGGTCAAGAGCATTATTGAGCTGAGAGTATAAAATATCCATTTATTGGTGGAAATCAGGGGGAGTTGAATGGCGCCAAAGCCCAGAGATGTTCATGGGGATTACAGTGAGGTTTTAACATCTAGAATTCAATCTTCAAGTCAACTATATCAACAGCAAGATGTCAATAATTCAATAAATCAGCTTTAAACCCATCACTCTGAAGCCATGTATTAAACAAGGTCTGCAATGTCAAGTTTGTTGAGTTTACATGCTCAGAGACACTCAGCATGAGCTGTTGGAGTTCTGAACACCTTCCGGAGTCAGGACTTGCATACATCGTCCACAGTGAAAACCCAACGAGCAAAATCAGGGTCTTCTGATCATCTGAAACCTTCTAAGCAGATTCAACCTGGGAAAGGTGGCATGCAGGTAATGTAATCAATCTTAGAGAATGGCTTGGCCTAGACTGTCCTTGGGGACTACACTGGGTTATAGGTCAATGTGGTCACATGGGGCCCGAGCAGTACTTTGGAAATACCTGGATGGTAATTCATCAATTTTAAATTTCCCAAAAGAACTTTTTTACATTAGACCCTTCAGCACAGAAAATAGTCAGAGGATTCATTCCAGAATCAGTAAAATATGATTTAGATTGTCGCTGGTAATGATGACTTTGTCATGTCTGAGGGATATATTTGGAAGCAAATTATGTGGCTATTCCTCCCCAGTGAAAATTTAGCTCGCACTTTACTGGCCCCCATAAGATCCTGCAAATGATTACATTATAGGCACACATCATTTTTTGATGAATTTTTGTGCTCATTGAGGTGCTAGGGAATGGAGCACTTTCCTATTTCAGGCTGAAGGATTTTCAATATGGACTTTTAATACCAGTATTTAAGGAAGAGTAAACGGATGGGCTAGAAACCCTGGCGCACGTGGTGAAAGAGCAGAATTTGATAACAAGTATTAACAACAAAGGAATGCAGACAGAACTGTAAAACTTGACCGAAATCAGAAGGCATGATGGGAAACTTATGAATATACAAAATTGACAGGCAGGAAAAAACCAGCTGAAGCATCATGACTAAACATTTCTTCCCTTCTCCCTACAAGCCACCATCCATGGCCCCCACCCACCCATGCCCCCCACCCACCCCCGCAGCCATGAAATCTCCTGGGAGAGGCAAAAAACAAACAGAGAAAAAAATCCAGGGCCAGTAAGTGGAAAAAAAAACCCTGGCAAATTCCTCTCCAACCCCCTCAGGCAATCGAATTTGACTATGTTGGAAAGGTCTCATGGATATTATTCTTGCTTCAGACTTGAAGAGAGTAAGTGTTGTTCAAGAGACTTTTGCTGTACCTTCGGGGAGATAAGGACAAGGTTAGAGAGGAGGAAACCACGTCTTCTCAAACCGTGAGGAGAGAGAGGAAAACTATTCGCAGCCTATTCTGCCAGCAACAAAAGGGCATAAAAACAGCCATTTTATGGTGATTTCTAGGAGACAGAACAAGATACATTTCAAAAAGACTTCACGGAAAAATTAACCCCTACTCCCAAAGCAGAAGAATTGATCATTCTGAGTTTCGAGTTGTACTCCCGGATAAGGATGTGAGCATCTTTTACCATAAAACTATTATGCCCTAATGTTAATAAAAAACAATTATTTAGAAAAATATTTCAGCATCGGTTGATTCTTACCTCTCGTACCCTAAAGAGTGCGAAAATATCCTTTCTCCCTCATGTGTTTATCTAGCTTCCCTTTAAATGCATCTATGCTATTCAACTCAACCACTCCATGTGGTAGCGAGTTCCACATTCTCACCTTTAAAACGTCCCAAGGCACTTCACAGATGTGTTATCAAAAGTTGCCACCAAGCCACATAAAGAGATATTAGGACAGGTGACCAAAGAGCATCTTAAAGGAGGAGAGAGTTGGAGAGACGGAGAGGTTTCGGGTGGAAATTACAGAGCTTAGGATGCAGGCAACTGAAGGCACGGCCGCTAGTGGTGAAACGATTAAAATCGGGGATGTACAAGATGCCAGAATTGGAGGATCTCGGAGAGGCAAGAGTGCTACCCACTGAGTCATGGCTTACTGGTGCTTCAAATGCCTTTAGATTGTAAGAGGAAAGGAAGTCTGAGACGAATAAGGAAACATAGAAACATAGAAACATAGAAGATAGGAGCAGGCCATTCGACCCCTCGAGCCTGCTCCGCCATTCGATGAGATCATGGCTGATCATCCAAACTCAGTACCCTGTACCTGCCTTCTCCCCATATCCCTTGATACCTTTAGCTTTAAGAAATATATCTAACTCATTCTTGAATATATTTAATGACTTGGCCTCAACTACCTTCTGTGGTAGAGAATTCCACAGGTTCACCACTCTCTGGGTGAAGAAATTCTTCCTCATTTCTGTCCTAAATGGCTTACCCCCATCCTTAGATTATGATCCCTGGTTTTGGACTCTCCGACCATCGGGAATATTCTTCCTGCATCTAGTTTGTCCAGACCTGTCAGAATTTTATATGTTTCGATGAGATCCCCTCTCATTCTTCTATACTCCAGCGAGTATAAGCCCAATCGACCCAATCTCTCCTCAGATGACATTCCTGCCATCCCAGGTATCAGCCTTGTGAATCTTCGCTGAACTCCTTCCATGGCAAGAACATCCTTCCTCAGATAAGGCGACCAAAACTGCACACAGTACTCAAGGTGTGGTCTCACCAAGGCCCTGTACAACTGCAGCAGGACATCCCTGTTCCTATACTCAAACCCTTTCGCTATGAAGGCCAACATACCATTTGCCTTCTTCACCGCCTGCTGCACCTGCATGCTTACCTTCAGCGACTGGTGCACAAGGACACCCAGGTCTCGTTGCAGTTTTGATGCCTTGGGAAATAATGAGTTAGATTAAGAGACAGTGAGATATGTATCTCAACACACAGTGAGGGTGTATGGAGTTGGAAGACTGTGTGATTTTCTATAGGTGAAAGTGTAGTGCTTAAACTCACTACATCAATCAGTTTCTTATAGCAACACTACTCAATCAGAGATATGTTGTAAATAAGGGATCTGCTCTGGTAAGGTAAGGAAAGAAAGAGTTAAAGATTTACGACCTGAAGGATGGATGAGAGAGGTCATCTCCACGAATTGCCTGGTACCTTGAGATCCTTGGTCATCTATCCTAATGGGCTACAAGTGGTGCACGTACTAAAATAATTCTTACAAATTGACAATTCAGTGCACCTAGATTAATGTTTTACAAGGAATGTGAATATTTTGCACTGCTCTGAGCTTTGTTAAATCCAAATCTTTGACACTCGAACACACCAAGGTCACTCTCTGGCAGTCTGGGCCATTTACTCGCCTTTTTGATCAAGCAGAATTTTTTTTAATGCATAATGTGGCTGGATTACTGAGCCATGTACTCACCCCAGCAATGTGCCTTAACGGTCAACATAGACTCTAAGGGCGAGAAATTCATATACTTACCGCCATCTGTTAGTGCCATCGATTCTTGAAAAAATGGCGGCGGCCGCTCTTGAGCCAGCTGGAGGCGGTCCCCGCGGCGGCCGCCATATTCGTGGGCCCCTTTGCACTGCCGGTAACCAGCAGCGCCCTGTAAAAAAAAAGGCGGCGTGGTGAAGTGCACTCGGACTTAACGTTACCTACGCAACCTACGACCCTAGTGCTCAATTCAGCGCTGGCTCATAAGCACGCCAGGTTAACCGGGCGTGCAAGCAGGCTGACAGATGCTGACAGGGGCAATATCTGCGGCTGTTAAAGGGACACACACATCAATCAGGTAAGTTTGAATGGAAGGGTTTGGCCTTGGTGTTTTGGATTTAATTGAAGTGGTGGCTTGCTGCAATATATGTGAAAAGTTTTTAAAGTGTTTTGGGAGTGCTGCTGGATGCTTGCAAGGGCTCGGATGGTAAGTGAACGCCTTTGAGAAGACAGAACATGCTGCGAATACTCAGCAGGTCACGCTACATTCATGGAGTTCACGTCTGAGGTCGACATGCTGCCTGACCAACTGAGTATTTGCAGCTTATGCGGTCATTTCACATTTAAAGCATCCGCTTGCAGAGGGAAGAGGAAGATGCAGAAGAGGAGGAAGCCGAAGAAGAGGAATCAGACGGAAGGATGCATCCCAGACAGCTCCTTTGTGGCCGGGATATCTGGGATGGAATCATCCGCCTGCAGTCCCACTGGCTGGGCAGGCTGCCTCTTCTTGTTGACCCACTGGCTGGGCAGGCTGCATTTCTTGGGTGTGTGAAGTGATGAAGACACAAGGGTGGAGTTGTGCTGACGGGAGAGCGGGAAACCTAGAGGTGCATGCCAGAAGGGGGATAACGTACGAGGATACCCTCATCTTGTATCCTTTCAGCCCAACCACTGGCCAAGGGCTCAGCCATGCCCTTGCCAAGAATGGCCAGCACCGTCTCCTCCAAGGGGGTGAGGTGATGCTAGGAATGGGAGATGTGCCTCGTCATTGGTGCAGATTGTTGGTAGGTGAGTGGGGGTCCTGCATTGAGCAGTGTGTGAGGCTAGTGGTGATGGTTTTGGAAGATGCATTCACTGAGGTCATGAAGCTTCTTTGGGCACTGGAGCCAGGTGTTGGGGGGACGACATTGCTGGCAGTGACGGCCTTGGTAATGTACTCCAACATTGTTCTCTCTAGAGGGCCTCCTGGCCCCTGTGGGTAGAGGACCTCTCTTGCAGTGTTGACCCCCTGCTCAAAGCTGGAGTGCTGTGTGCGAGACCCTGGGTGCCCCTTCCCTGCCTTGCTGAGCCATTTGTGTTAGTGCTGAGGCAGTTTTCCCATTTGTTCAGTTTAGGAAGGTAATTCAGCTTTAAGAGCTGAATAATCACATTTGGAATTTCTTTTAAATATTGAATATTTGTAAAAAGACAGAAAGGACTGAAAAATGTATTGAATCATTGCAATTTATTTTGTCTTGCTTCAATGTGCATGGCCCCTTTAAATTTCAGAGCTCCTCACTGCCCACAATGCATTGCGAGCTTCACAGCCTCACACACAGATGCTCGGGGAAGTAGCAATGCCACACCAGGGCTACAAATTGGTCCCAGAGCCCTCGTGCAATGCCACAAGGACGGCGTTGCACCTAAGGTTAGCACTACGCCACCTACCTCCATGCCCCCCACACCAATTTAGGTCGGTTAGCGCTGCGGCCATTTCGGGCGGCCGTTAACGGCAGTTGGCGGTGACACCGGCTGCTTTGCTGCCGATCAGCAATTTTCCCCCCATAAAATGTTCCAGCATAGCCATAGATCATTCACCTATCAAATCTGCACTGGTTTCTTTCTCCTTCCTAATCCCAACTCTCCTGCTCGGTCCCCATATCCTTCAATATTCCTCTTTTTTCAAGCACCTATCTAACTCTCTTTTGAAAGAATCATAGAATGATAGAATCTTATAGCACAGAAGGCGGCTATTCAGCCCATCGTGTCTGTGCCGACTCTTTAGTAGAGCTAGCCAATTAGTCCCACTCCCCTGCTCTTTCCCCATTGCCCTGCAAATTTTTTCCCTTCAATCAGGTGCCCATAAGGAGGGGCACAGACCCATACTCAATACTCCACCTACCATCTTACTAAGGTTTTCTGCAAGTTCGATATTCGCTCCTCGCCTTTATATTTTATATCCTCTAGATGCAAAACCAAGTATTCTATTTTCAACTGCCTTATCTACTTGCACTGCTGCCTTTAACGAGCTATATATCCACACACCAAGGTCGCTCTGCCCCTCTACTGCGCTTAAATCACACCACACTGAGACCCATCTGGTTCTCCCTCTACACAAGGGAACGCCATCAGCATTTGGCAAATCTTTCTCTCAGTTTGTGAGTCACCTTGAAGTGTGCCATTGCGTCGTTCAGAAGAACAGAAGGAAAGTCAAGAGGCCATTCGGCCCATCGAGCTCAGGATGTGCATAACAGCGATTAACATGCATTTGGTCTCAAGACGTGCCCACGTGTGCCAATTAGACGTTGTGGCTTTAAAGGGCCAGGCCAGGTTAAATACTGCATTACATGGTATCATAGAACTGTCTCTGCAAAACACTCTGCATTCTCTGACTTAATATAAATAATGTCACAGGACATTCACTAATCTATTTTTACACTATTTTCACACATTTAAATTGATATATCCTGGCCCTAATTTCCTTTACATAATATTCTGACTTTGCCATATTATACTGGTTATGCTACTGGACTATGCTACCAGAGGCCTGGTCTAATAATACAGACAATGTAAGTTCAAATCCAGTTTCAGAATTTGAATAGTTGTTTTTAAATCTGGAAATAAAAACCTGGTATCAGTAAAAATGACCAGGGAGCTGTTGGATTGTTGTAAAAACCCAAATGAATCACTAATGTCCTTTAAGGAAGGATCACACCCTGCTTTTCTTTGAATAGCGCTGTGGGATCTTTTACATTCATCTGAGTGGACAGATGGGGCTCAGTTTAACATCTCATCTGAAAGACAGCACCTCTGACAGTGCAGCACTCCCTCAGCACTGCACTGAAGTGTCAGCCAGGATTATGGGTTCAGGCCCACTGGAGTGGGATTTGAACTTGTCGATCTGTTTGATGCAGAGGCAAGTGTGCTGTCCACTGAGCCACGGCCCACACTTAAGTCTCGGCTCCTACATGTAGAGCGGGCACTTGAGTCCAGGTACCAGAGGGCAGCCGTGGAACTGCAAGACTTCAGAAGAAAACGTGGGGAAGGAAGAAAACATTCCCCGGATCCTGATCAGGTCGAATGATTTGGCAAAGTATTCACGCGTTTCTCGCCCCATGAACTTCCTCGGGGGGCGGGGTGGGGGTTCGGCTGCCGTAACTTCAGCGTAAGGTCGGCGTAAACCCCGTTTGCACATGTGTCTGGGGTTCGCGTTGAAGTGACAGTGGCCGATCAGGAGAAGTGCCGAGGAAATACCGGCATGCAGCTGGTCCAAGTAACGCAATCTTTGTATGAGAAATGCCACAGGCAGTGTAAATGCCGGCAGCAAACCCCTCGCTTTAATCGCGATGTAGCAGAGGTTTGAGTTAATAAAAAATATTGTCATTGTGAGAGAATACTGAGCCTTTGTAAAATACTTAATTTGCAAATTAATCAGTTCTTCCCACCCCCCCACCGCCACTCCTGCCAACTGACTGGCGTACGGTGCTGGTGTTCCAGAAACAGATGCAGAACATTACAGGGCCTCATATTAATGCAGGAGACAGTTTTACTTAGAGAAGAACAGATGGTACAGATACGAGGATCAGTATTGCCCACATTTCTATACAAGCCGTGATTTAATATGTCGCTAATTAATATGCACCACCCATGGAGACTGACTCTTAATCCTTCTTTGGACTGCTCAGAGATATCCTATCTTCGGAAAGGTCAAGCTTTATAAACATAAGCAACCACATTCTAAATAAGGAGAACAAACAGTTTCATTCCAGTTCTGAGGAAGGGCCATTGACCTGAAACGTTAACTCTGTTACTCTCTCTACAGATGCTGTCTGACCCGCTGAGTATTTCCAGCATTTTCTGTTTTTGTTTCATTCCAAAGGTTTGTTTTGTTCCAAAAGTTTGTTTTGTTCCAAAGGTTTGTTTCCATCCAATGGTTTGTTGTTTCATAGAAACATAGAAACATAGAAGATAGGAGCAGGAGTAGGCCATTCGGCCCCTCGAGCCTGTTCCGCCATTTAATGAGATCATGGCTGATCATCCAAATTCAGTACCCTGTCCCTGCTTTCTCCCCATATCCCTTAATCCCTTTACCCTTAAGAAATATATCTAACTCCTTCTTGAATATATTTAATGAATTGGCCTCAACTGCCTTCTGTGGTAGAGAATTCCACAGGTTCACCACTCTCTGGGTGAAGAAATTCCTCCTCATCTCAGTCCTAAATGGCTTACCCCTTATCCTTAGACTGTGACCCCTGGTTCTGGACTCCCCCATCATCGGGAACATCCTTCCTGCATCTAGTCTGTCTAGTCCTGTTAGAATTTTATAAGTTTCAATGAGACCCCCTTGCATTCTTCTAAACTCTTGCGAATATAAGCCTAATCAACCCAATCTCTCTTCATACGTCATTCCTGCCATCCCAGGTATCAGTCTGGTGAATCTTCGCTGCACTCCCTCCATGGCAAGAACATCCTTCCTCAGATAAGGCGACCAAAACTGCACACAATACTCAAGGTGTGGTCTCACCAAGGCCCTGTACAACTGGAGCAAGACATCCTTGCTCCTGTACTCGAATCCTCTCGCTATGAAGGCCAACATACCATTTGCCTTCTTAACCGCCTGCTGCACCTGCATGCTTACCTTCAGCGACTGGTGCACAAGGACACCCAGGTCTCGTTGCACTTCCCCTTCTCCCAATCTATTGCCATTCAGATAATAATCTGCCTTCCTGTTTTTGACACCAAATTTAACCTCGCATTTATTCACATTATACTGCATCTGCCATGCATCTGCCCAATCACCCAACCTGTCCAAATCATACTGGAGTTTCTCTGCATCCTCCTCACAGCACACATGCCCACCTAGCTTTGTGTCGTCTGCAAACTTGGAAATATTACATCTAGTTCCCTCGTCTAGATCATTAATATATATTGTGAATAACTGGGGTCCTAGCACCGATCCCTGCGGTACCCCACTAGTCACTGCCTGCCACTCGGAAAAAGACCCGTTTTTTCCAACTCTTTGCTTCCTGTCTGCCAACCAGTTCTCTATCCAAGTCAATACCTTACCCCCAATCCCATGTGCTTTAACTTTGCACGCTAATCTCTTATGCGGGACCTTATCGAAAGCCTTCTGAAAGTCCAAATACACCACATCCACTGGTTCTCCCTTATCTATTCTACCAGTTACATCCTCAAAAAATTCCAGTAGATTAGTCAAGCATGATTTACCTTTTGTAAATCCATGTTGACTTTGTCCGATCGTATCACTGTTTTCCAAGTGCTCTGCTATTACATCTTTTATAATGGACTCTAGCATTTTCCCCACTACTGATCTTCTCTCTACCACCTTTTTTAAATAGTGGGGTTACATTAGCTACCCTCCAATCCATGGGAACTGTTCCAGAGTCTATAGAATTTTGGAAGATGACCAGCAATGCATCTACTATTTCTAGGGCCACTTCCTTAAGTACCCTTGGATGTAGATTATCAGGCCCTGGGGATTTATCGGCCTTCAATCCCGTCAATTTCCCTAACACCATTTCCCTACAAATACTGATTTCATTCAGTTCCTCCCTCTCATTAGACCCTATGTTCTCCGACATCTCTGGGAGGTTATTTGTGTCCTCCTTTGTAAAGACAGAACCAAAGTATGTATTTAATTGGTCTGCCATTTCTTTGTTCCCCATTATAAATTCCCCTGATTCTGACTGCAAGGGACCTACGCTTGACTTCACCAATCTTTTTCTCTTCACATATCTATAGAAGTTTTACAGTCAGTTTTTATGTTCCCTGCAAGCTTACTCTCATAATCTATTTTCCCCCTCTTAATTAATCCATTTGTCCTCCTTTGCTGAATCCTAAACTGCTCCCAATCCTCAGGTTTGTTGCTTTTTCTGGCCAATTTATATGTCCTCTCCTTGGATCTTATGCTATCCCTAATTTCCCTTGTTAGCCACGGTTGAGTCACCTTTTTTGTTTTATTTTTATGCCAAACAGGGATGAACAAATTCTGTAGTTCATCCATGCGATCTTTAAATGTTTGCCATTGCCTATCCACCGTCAACCCTTTAAGTAACGTTTCCCAATCCATCCTAGCTAACTCGCACCTCATACCATCGTAGTTTCCTTTATTTAAATTCAGGACCCTAGTCTCTGAGTCAACTACTTTACTTTCCATCTTAATGAAGAATTCTATCATATTATGATTGCTCCTCCCCAAGGGGCCTTGCACAACACGATTGCTAATTAATCCTTTCTCATTACATAATACCCAGTCTAAGATGGCCTGATCTCCAGTTGGTTCCTCGACATATTGGTCCAGGAAGCTATCCCGTATACACTCTAGGAATTCCTCCTCCACAGTATTGTTACTAATTTGGTAAGCCCAATCTATATGTAGATTAAAGTCACCCATGATAACTGCTGTGCCCTTATTGCACGCGTCTCTAATTTCCCGTTTAATGCCATCCCCAACCTCAGCATTACTGTTTGGGGGTCTGTTTCGTTCGAATGGCAGTCCCATTTCATCCCCTGAAGACTCAGTAGTTGAATTTGTTGGCTAGGGTGGAATTGAGTCATAGGCCCGGAATTTGCTGTGGGCAATAACAGCAAACTAACTGTTATTACCCCTTTGAAACTGACCGCAACTTCAGGATGTAGCGCATGCGTATCTAAACGCGGCAATCCTGAAGTTGCGGTCAGTAATTCACTGCTCCGACACTGGCAGCGCTGTGCCCCGCCGCCCCCCCACCCCCATCCCCCGCTATAGCCAGCAATCAGTGTAATCAGTGAAATCAGTGAAACTGATGAAACTTGGGCTTTTCTGCGGTAATATCGCTGTTAAATACCCCATTAAAAGTTAGGCCTTGTTGGATTAGGTGTGACTGTGATTTTAACAACATATTGACTGCTAAATAAATGTTATGGCCCTGAAAATTACTTTTAATTTTGTGGAGTGTCAAATTTCTCCATTATGATAAAAAATTACAATTTTTAAGAAACTTAAAAAAAAATTATATTTTTAAAGGTTTGTTCGGCGAGACTTCGGCGGCAGTAAAAGCAGCGGGAGCGGCTGGAGAGCGCGAGACTCCGGCGGCAGTGAAAGCAGCGGGAGCGGCTGGAGAGCGCGAGATTCCGGCGGCAGTAAAAGCAGCGGGAGTGGCTGGAGAGCGCGAGACTTCGGCGGCAGTGAAAGCAGCGGGAGAGTTCATGCTGAGATACAAAGGATCGGTGAGTGTAAAGAAGTAAAAAGTAATCGAAGTGTGACGTCACCAGAAAGCAGGTAAGTGATTGGTTGGTGAGTATTTCTCTATTTCTCGCTTTTTTCCAAACTTGAGCGTCTAAATTTAAGTGCCTTGGTGTAGATTAAAAGATATACGTGTTCCAAAGTGACGCCGGCACAGGGGAAGAAGCTGATTGGTGAGTAGTGGGTGAGTGCTTTTTTCTTCTCTTCAACTTTAAGTCTATTTCTTTTAAGGTAGTTCATAGTTAAGGTAGTTCGGGAGAGCGACAATCCGAGAGTTTAAATTTGAGGTAAGAGTTTTTAAAATTAAAAGTATGGCGGGGGACATTAGTCCCGTGCGTTGCACGGCCTGCAGCATGTGGGACATCCTAGACGCTTCTTGCAGTCAGGATGACCACATGTGCAGTAAGTGCCAACGGTTTGGCCAACTTGAGATCCGGTTTTCGGAGCTCGAGTGTCAGCTGGAGGCACTGCGGTGTATCCACGAGGCTGAGAGTTACGTGTATAGCACATTTTTAGACGTGGTCACCCCGCAGCTTAAGAAAGTGCAGTCAGAGAGGGAATGGGTGACCACCAGTCAGAAGAAGGGGAGCAGGCAGGTAGTCAGGAAAGCCCCAGAGTGCATCTCACTCAACAACCATTTTTCTGTGTTGGAAAACGGTGAAAGTGATGGTTCCTCTGGGGAGTGCAGCCAGAGCCAAGTTCACGGCACTGTGGGTGGCTCAGCTGCACAAGGGGGGAGGAGTAAGAGTGGAAGGGCAATAGTGGTAGGAGACTCAATAGTGAGGGGTGCAGACAGGCGTTTCTGCAGCCACAGACGTGACTCTAGGATGATATGTTGCCTCCCTTGTGCCAGGGTCAAGGATGTCACTGAATGGCTGCAGGGCATTCTGAAGGGGGAGGGCGAACAGTCAGAGGTCGTGGTTCACATTGGTACCAACGACATAGGTAGAAAGAGGGATGAGGTCCTGCAACAAGAATTTAGGGAGCTAGGTAGCAGATTAAAAAGCAGGACCTCAAAGGTTGTAATCTCTGGATTACTCCCGGTGCCACGTGCTAGTGAGTATAGGAATAGGAGGATAGAGCAGATGAATGCGTGGCTAAAGAGTTGGTGCAGGAGGGAGGGCTTTAGTTTCCTCGATCACTGGGTCTGTTTCTGGGGAAGGTGGGACCTGTACAAGTCGGACGGGTTGCACCTGAACCGGAACGGGACCAACATCCTTGCGGGGAGGTTTGCTAGTGCTGTTGGGGGGGGGGGGGGTTTAAACTAACTTGGCAGGGGGATGGGATACGGAGTGGAGCTATAATAGGGGGTGATGCACAGCCAAATATAGAGGAAAAAACAAGTCAGTCTGGAAGGCAGAGCAAATATGTAACGGCCAAGGGAGTATGGCAAGGCTGGATGGCATTTATTTTAATGTAAGGAGTCTTACGAGTAAGGCAGATGAATTGAAGGTGTTGATGAACACATGGGAGTATGATATTGTTGCTATCACAGAGACATGGTTGAGGGAGGGGCAGGACTGGCAGCTCAATATTCCGGTGTATAGAAACTTCAGGCGAGACAGAGGGGGGTGTAAAAGAGGAAGGGGTGTCGTAATATTAATCAAGGAGTCAATTACTGCAGTAAGGAGGGATGATATCTTAGCAGGTTCCTCTAATGAGGCCATATGGGTAGAACTTAAAAACAAAAAGGGAGCAAGCACTTTGCTGGGAGTGTATTATCGGCCCCCAAACAGTCAGGGGGAGACAGAGGAACAGATATGTAGGCAAATCTCAGAGAAGTGTAGAAATAATAAGGTAATAATAGTCGGGGATTTGAACTTCCTCAATATTAACTGGGACAGTCAGAGTGTGAAAGGCTTAGAGGGTGCGGAATTCTTAAAGTGCATCCAGGAGAGCTTTTTGAGCCAGCATGTAGAAAGTCCTACAAGAGAGGGGGCGGTACTGGACCTAATTCTAGGGAATGTAGCTGGGCAAGTGGTAGAAGTGTCAGTAGGAGAGCATTTTGGTGACAGTGACCATAATTCAGTGAGATTTAAGGTAGTCATGGAAAAGGACAGAGATGGACTGGAAATAAAGGTTCTAAATTGGGTAAGGCTGATTTTAATATGATAAGGCAGGATCTGGCCAAAGTGGACTGGGATCAGCTACTTGTAGGAAAATCCACATCAGAGCAGTGGGAGTCATTCAGAAAGGAGATAGAGAGAGTACAACACCAACATGTTCCCGTAAAGGTCAAGGGTGGGACCAACAAGTCCAGGGAACCCTGGATGTCAAGGGATATACAAGAATGGATTAGGAAAAAAAGGGAGGCTTTTGGCAGATACAAAGGATTAAAAACACTGGAAGCCCTAAAGGAGTATAGAAAGTGCAGGGGGGTACTTAAAAAAGAAATTAGGAGAGCGAAGAGGGGGCATGAAAAAACACTGGCGGGCAAAATAAAGGAAAATCCTAAGGTGTTTTATAAGTATATTAAGGGCAAGAGGATAACTAGGGAAAGAGTAGGGCCCATTAGGGACCAAAGTGGCAATCTGCTTGTAGAGCCGAAAGATGTGGGTGAGGTTTTAAATGAATATTTTGCATCTGTGTTCACTATGGAGAAGGACAATGTAGGCATAGAAATCAGGCAGGGGGATTGTGATATACTTGAACAAATTAGCATTGAGAGGGAGGAGGTACCAGTGGTTTTAGCAGGCTTAAAAGTGGATAAATCCCCAGGCCCAGACAAGATGTATCCCAGGCTGCAGTGTGAGGCATGGGAGGAGATTGCAGGGGCTCTGACACAAATTTTCAGAACCTCTCTGGCCACAGGGGAGGTGCCAGAGGACTGGAGGACAGCTAACGTAGTACCATTATTCAAGAAGGGTAGTAGGGATAAACCAGGGAATTACAGGCCAGTGAGCCTAACATCAGTGGTAGGGAAATTATTGGGGAAGATTCTGAGGGACAGAATTAGTCTCCACTCGGAGAGGCAAGGATTAATCAAGGATAGTCAGCATGGCTTTGTCAGGGGGAGATCATGTCTAACCAATTTGATTGAATTTTTGAGGGGGTGACTAGGTGTGTGGATGAGGGTAGTGCAGTTGATGTAGTCTACATGGACTTCAGTAAGGCTTTTGACAAAGTCCCGCATGGAATACTGGTCAAGAAGGTAAGAGCCCATGGGATCCAGGGAAATTTGGCACATTGGATCCAAAATTGGCTTAGTGGCAGGAGGCAGTGGGTGATGGTCGAAGGTTGTTTTTGTGACTGGAAGCCTGTGTCCAGTGGTGTACCGCAGGGATCGGTGCTGGGTCCCTTGCTGTTTGCAGTGTACATTAATGATTTAGATATGAATGTAGGAGGTATGATCAGTAAGTTCGCAGATGACACGAAAATTGGTGGAGTGGTAAATAGCGAGGAGGGAAGCCTTAGGCTACAGGACGATATAGATGGGTTGGTCAGATGGGCAGAACAGCGGCAAATGGAATTTAACCCTGAAAAGTGTGAGGTGATGCATTTTGGGAGGACTAACAAGGCAAGGGAATACACAATGAATGGTAGGACCCTAGGAAGGACAGAGGATCAGAGGGACCTTGGTGTGCATGTACATAGATCCCTGAAGGCAGCAGGACAGGTAGATAAGGTGGTTAAAAAGGCATATGGGCTACTTGCCTTCATTAGCCGAGGCATAGAATATAAAAGCAGGGAGGTTATGATGGAACTGTACAAAACGCTAGTTAGGCCACAGCTGAAATACTGTGTGCAGTTCTGGTCGCCACACTATAGGCAGGATGTGATTGCATTGGAGAGGGTGCAGAGGAGATTCACCAGGATGTTACCTGGGCTGGAGTGTTTCAGCTATGAGGATGGACTGGACAGGCTGGGGTTGTTTTCCTTAGAGCAGAGAAGGCTGAGGGGAGACCTGATTGAGGTGTACAAAATTATGAGTGGCATAGATAGGGTAGATAGAAAGGAACTTTTCCCCTTAGTAGAGGGATCAATAACCAGGGTACATAGTTTCAAGGTAAGGGGCAGGAGGTTTAGAGGGGATTTGAGGAAAAACTTTTTCACCCAGAGGGTGGTTGGAATCTGAAACTCACTGCCTGAAAGGGTGGTAGAGGCAGGAACCCTCAGAACATTCAAGAAGCATTTAGATGAGCACTTGAAACGCCATAGCATACAAGGCTACGGACCAAGTGCTGGAAAATGGGATTCGAATAGACAGGGCTTGATGGCCGGCACAGACACGATGGGCCGAAGGGCCTCTTTCTGTGCTGTATAACTCTATGACTCTATTTATTTCAGGTTTACCTTTCCCCCATTTGAGAGCCCCAATCATTGTTTTGCTCTCGGTAACATTTTTTAAAAAGTCCCAATAAAAGCAGCCCCTTCACTTCCTGGTTTCCTGTCTGTGAGAAGTCTGCATTGTGATTGGCAGCTGAGACAGCTTATTGATGTCACAGCAGCAGCGCATTATGGATTCCCGCTATATTACACTGATCTCACTTACGCGTCGAAAAAAGGCAAACTTATCGCCACAGGGATCGCGAGATCTTTGCGGGCCGCTTGCTTCGAGGCCAGCGGAAAATGCCTTTGCTTCGCCACTGTCCGCAAATTCCAGGCCACACTCTCTAAGGAGGTTCTCGGTCCGACCCCCAACCTGTAGCTGATCTCAGATAGACAATGGTTGGGGGATCTACAATTGACATCAGAGCCTTTTGGATAAGGCGGGGGCGGGGGAGATCAGCCAGGGTTCTTTCTTCTGGAAGCTTACCAGTGACCGCTGCTGGAAAGTGCATGTTAACTTCATGTTTAGGTTTAAAAAAACCTGCGAGAAGATAGGTGGTTGACAGGGCCCTCGACCGTGTCCGTTCCATTTCCCGCAATTCAGCTCTCACCCCTTCCCCTCCCTCCTGGAACCACGATAGAGTTCCCCTTGTCCTCACCTTTCACCCCACCAGCCTCCACATTCAACGGATCATCCTCTGCCATTTCCGCCACCTCCAGCGTGATTCCCACCACCAAACACATCTTCCCCTCACCTCCCCTTTCAGCATTCCGAAGGGACCGTTCCCTCTGAGACACCCTGGTCCACTCCTCAATCACCCCCAACACGCCCTCCCCTTCCCACGGCACCTTCACGTGCAAGCGCAGGAGATGCAACACCTGCCCTTTTACCTCCTCCCTTCCCACTGTCCAGGGCCCCAAACACCCCTTCCAGGTGAAACAGCGATTTACTTGTACTTCTTGCAATCTAGTATACTGTACTCGCTGCTCACGATGTGGTCTCCTCTACATTGGGGAGACCAAACGCAGATTGGGTGACCGCTTTGCGGAACACCTCCGTTCAGTCCGTAAGCGTGACCCCGAGCTTCCTGTCGCCTGTCACTTTAATTCTCCACTCCACTCCCACTCTGACCTCTCTGTCCTCGGCCTCTTACACTGTTCCAACGAAGTTCAACGTAAGCTCGAGGAACAGCACCTCATCTTTCGATTAGGCACTTTACAGCCTTCTGGACTCGACATCGAGTTCAACAATTTCAGACCATAACCTCGGCCCCTATTTCTTCACATGGCAGCTGTTGATGTTTCTGCCATCCCCATTTACACCTCATCTAGAGCCATCTTTTGTTTCTTTACTTGTCCCATTACCATCTTCTTTTGCTTTGTACAATCATCCCTTTTGTCTCTTAATCTCTCCTGCCTTCCACCCTATCACAGACCTTCCCTTTTGTTCTTTCCTCCCCTCCCCCCTTTCCCTGCCTCTGCACCTGCTTAAAAACTGTTACATCTCTTAATTTTTTCCAGTTCTGATGAAAGGTCATTGAGCTGAAACGTTAACCTTGTTTCTCTCGCCACAGATGCTGCCTGGCCTGCTGAGTATTTCCAGCATTTTCTGTTTCTATTTCAGATTTCCAGCATCCGCAGTATTTTGCTTTTGTATTATGCGAGAAGATAGATTGGGTTAAGTTGGAAAAAACAAAAAATTAAAGTTAAGATTAAATGAAAATACTACAGATAAACAATGGGAAACAGGGAGAAGAATAGGATCGCAAGCTTCAACAACTCTTGGACACTAAAACCCCTCCGGAACCTTCTTCCCCTTCACTTTCCTCTGACCCCCCTTCTCCCAATCTCACCCCCTGCCGCGTTTTCACTATCCCCTCTGACCTTCCCCTCTCTGACTCCGAACGATCAATCCTCAGCAAAGGCCTGAGCTTCATTCCCTTACGCCCCCATCTCAATGAATTTCGAGCTCGGCACGATGCTGAGCTCTTTTTCCGCCACCTCCGTCTCCGTGCCCACTTCTCTGACCAGGAGTCTTCCCCCCGCACGGCTGACCCTTTCTCCTGCTTTCAGAATTCTCGTTCCACCTGGACCCCTCCCTCTGGCCTCTTACCCTCTCTTGATCTTTTCATTGCTAACTGCCGCCGTGACATCGGCCAGCTCAATTTCTCTGCTCCCCTCACTCACTCCAACCTCCCTCCCTCTGAACTTGCAGCACTCCATTCTCTCCGATCCAACCCTGACATTGTCATTAAACCTGCTGACAAGGGTGGCGCTGTTGTTGTTTGGCGAACCGACCTCTACCTAGCGGAAGTTGAACGCCAACTCTCCGACACCTCCTCCTACCTCCACCTGGACCATGACCCCACTACCGAACATCAAGCCACCGTGTCCAAGACTGTCACTGACCTCATCTCCTCTGGAGATCTTCCCCCCACGGCCGCCAACCTCATAGTTCCCCAACCCCGCACAGCCCGCTTCTACCTCCTTCCCAAGATCCACAAACAGGACTGCCCCGGTAGACCCATCGTTTCAGCCTGTTCTTGCCCCACGGAACTTATCTCTTCCTATCTCGACTCTATTTTTTCTCCCCTTGTCCAGTCTCTTCCCACCTACATCCGCGACTCTTCCGATGCCCTCCGCCATTTTAACAGTTTCCAGTTTCCCGGCCCCAACCGTCTCCTCTTCACTATGGACGTACAATCCCTCTACACCTCCATTCCCCACCAGGATGGCCTGAGGGCGCTCCGCTTCTTCCTTGAACAGAGGCCCAACCAGTCCCCATCCACCACCACCCTCCTCCGCCTGGCTTAACTTGTTCTCACATTGAACAACTTCTCCTTTGACTCTACCCATTTCCTCCAAATTAAAGGTGTTGCTATGGGTACCCGCATGGGTCCTAGCTATGCCTGCCTTTTCGTGGGATATGTGGAACACTCTTTGTTCCAGTCCTACTCGGGTCCCCTCCCTCACCTCTTTTTCCGGTACATTGATGACTGTATCGGTGCCGTCTCCTGCTCTCGCCCTGAACTAGAACATTTCATTCACTATGCTTCCAATTTCCACCCTTCCCTCACCTTCACATGGTCCATCTCCGACTCTTCCCTTCCCTTCCTCGACTTCTCCATCTCCATCTCTGGGGATAGGTTATTGACTAACATTCACTACAAGCCCACCGACTCCCACAGCTACCTGGACTACACTTCCTCCCACCCCGCCTCCTGTAAGGACTCTATTCCATTCTCCCAGTTTCTCCGTCTCCGCCGCATCTGCTCTGATGATGCCACCTTCCATACCAGTGCTTCCGACATGTCTTCCTTTTTCCTCAACCGAGGATTCCCCTCTACCGTGGTCGACACGGCCCTCGACCGTGTCCGTTCTATCTCCCGCACATCTGCCCTCACCCCTGCCCCTCCCTCCCGGAACCACGATAGGGTTCCCCTTGTCCTCACCTTTCACCCCACCAGCCTCCACATTCAACGGATCATCCTCCGCCATTTCCGCCACCTCCAGCGGGATCCCACCACCAAACACATCTTCCCCTCACCTCCCCTTTCAGCATTCCGTAGGGACCGCTCCCTCCGCGACACCCTAGTCCACTCCTCTACCACCCCCAGCACCCCTTCCCCTTCGCCCGGCACCTTCCCGTGCACGCGCAGGAGATGCAACACATGCCCTTATACCTCCCCTCTTCCCACTGTCCAGGGCCCCAAACACCCCTTCCAGGTGAAACAGCGATTTACTTGTACTTCCTGCAATTTAGTATACTGTATTCGCTGCTCACGATGTGGACTCCTCTACATTGGGGAGACCAAACGCAGATTGGGTGACCGCTTTGCGGAACACCTCCGTTCAGTCCGTAAGGGGGACCCCGAGCTCCCGGTGGCCTGTCACTTTAATTCACCGCTTCACTCCCACTCTGACCTCACCGTCCTCGGCCTATTACACTGTTCCACGGAAGCTCAGCGTAAGCTCGAGGAACAGCACCTCATCTTTCGTTTAGGCACGCTACAGCCCTCTGGACTCAATATCGAGTTCAACAATTTTAGATCATAACCTCAGCTCCAATCACATTTATATTTTATTTTATCCACCCTTTTATTTGTCCCCCCCCACCTTTTTTTTCCTCCTAGAAGCTGGCAGCTGTCCTTCATTCTGCCAGTGGATTTCACACTTCATTCAGCCTTAATCTGTCACATTAACACCACCTCTAGCCTTGCATATCTCTTAATGTCTCTTAATGTCTCTTCATCTCCCCCTTTGTTCCTTTATCCCTTCCCCCTTTTCCCAGCTTTACCCTGGCCTTAAATCTATTTGATTTCCGGCTCTTCCCAGTTCTGATGAAAGGTCATCGACCTGAAACGTTAACTCTCTTTCTCTCTCCACGGATGCTGCCTGGCCTGCTGAGTTTTTCCAGCGTTTTCTGTTGTTATTTCAGATTTCCAGCATCCGCAGTATTTTGCTATCGTATCGGAGAAGAATAGTGTGATAGCTCAAGCAGAATTATTTTTTCTTTATTCATTCTTGCGATGTGAGTGTCGCTGGCATGGTTGGCAGTTTTAGCCCATTCCTAGTTGCCCTTGAGAAGGTGGTGGTTGGACTTCTTCTTGAACCGCTGCAGTCCGTGTTGTGAAGGTGCTGCCACAGTGCTGTTCGGCAGGGTGTTCCAGGATTCTGACCCAGTGATGATGAAGAAATGGCAATATATGGCCAAGTCAGGATGGTGGGTGTGACTTGATGGGGAACTTGGAAGTGTTTCCATGCACCTTCTGCCCTTGTCCTTCTGGGTGGTGCAGGTCGTGGATTTGGGAGGTGCTGTTGAAGAAGTGCTTATTTTAGTACACTAGGGTTTAATAATAGAGTAATTAAACTATTCCTGTTCTTGTGTAAATTTATGACAGTAATATTAGTGTTTGTTTCATCATCACAGTACCCAAGCTGAAATCTTACAAAAATGGTCATCCCAGGTAGACAGGAATTTCCCTGGACATACTAGCAGGATTCGATAGAGGAGAATGCTTCTGATATAATGAGATATGGTGAGGCATGCAATGTGGCTTGCAATGATCAGAAATGCACTGCCTGGTGTGATAAAGACCAGCAAGGTGCCAGGCTAGATCCCTCGCCTGCGCTGTGTGAGCTGATCTTAGCAACCCTGGATGGGTTGGGTTAAGATTCCTGCACATGATCCCTATCCAGTTATGGCAGCTGGAAAGTTTGTGTCTGTGGGCATCGGATTTGGACAGGATCAGGTTCAGTTTTGGTGGCCCTCATGGTCGGATGATACCAGAACTGAAAGGTTATAACTATCAAGAAAGACTGGGGCTCTTTTCTCTAGAAAAGAGAAGGCTGAGGGGTGAACTAATAAAGGTTTTTAAAATTATGAAAGGTTTTTTTCTATTATTCGTTTGTGGGATGTGGGCGTCGCTGGCAAGGCCGGCATTTATTGTCCGTCCCTAATTGCCCTCGAGAAGGTGGTGGTGAGCCGCATTCTTGAACCGCTCCAGTCCGTGTGGTGAAGGTACACCAACAGTGCTGTTAGGTAGGGAGTTCCAGGATTTTGACCCAGCGACGATGAAGGATCAGCGATATACTGTACTTCTAAGTCAAGATGTTGTGTGACTTGGATGGGAGCTTGGAGGTGATAGTGTTCCCATGCACCTGCTGCCCTTGTCCTTCCAGGTGGAAGAGGTCGTGTGTGTGGGAGGTGCTGCTGAAGAAGCCTTGGTGAGTTGCTGCAGTGCATCTTGTAGATGGTGCACACTGCAGCCACGGTACGCCGGTGGTGGAGGGAGTGAATGTTTAAGGTAGTGGATGGGGTGACAATCAAGCAGGCTGCTTTGTCCTGGATGGTGTCGAGCTTCTTGAGTATTGCTGGAGCTGCACTCATCCAGGCAAGTGGAGAGTATTCCATCACACTCCTTACTTGTGCCTTGTAGATGGTGGAAAGGCTTTGGGGAGTCAGGAGGTGAGACACTCGCCACAGAATACCTAGCCTCCGACCTGCTCTTCTTGCCACAGTATTTATGTGGCTGGTCCAGTTAAGTTTCTGGTTAATGGTGACCCGCAGGATGTTGATGGTGGGGGATTCGGCAATGGTAATGCCGTTGAATGTCAAAGGGCGATGGTTAGACTCTCTCTTGTTGAAGATAGTCATTGCCTGGCACTTCTGTGGCGCGAATGTTACCTGCCACTTATCAGCCCAAGCCTGAACGTCGTCCAGGTCTTGTTGCATGCGGGCATGGACTGCTTCATTATCTGAGGAGTTGTGAATGGCACTGAACACTGCAGTCATCAGCGAACATCCCCATTTCTGACCTTATGTTGGAGGGAAGGTCATTGATGAAGCAGCTGAAGATGGTTGGGCCTAGGACACTGCCCTGAGGAACTCCTGCAGCGATGTCCTGGGGCTGTGATTGCCCTTCAACCACCACAACCATCTTCCTTTGTGCTGGGTATGACTCCAGCCAGTGGAGAGTTTTTCCCCCGATTCCCATTGACTTCAGTTTTACTAGGGCTCCTTGATGCCACACTCGGTCAAATGCTGCCTTGATGTCAAGAGCAGTCACTCCCACCTCACCTCTGGAATTCAGCTCCTTTGTCCATGTTTGGACCAAGGCTGTAATGAGGTCGGGAGCTGAGTGGTCTTGGCGGAACCCAAACTGGGCATCAGTGAGCAGGTTATTGGTGAGTAAGTGCCACTTGATAGCACTGTCGATGACACCTTCCATCACTTTGCTGATGATTGAGAGTAGACTGATGGGGCGGTAATTGGCTGGATTGGATTTGTTCTGCTTTTTGTGGACAGGACATACCTGGGCAGTTTTCCACATTGTCGGATAAATGCCAGTGTTGTAGCTGTACTGGAACAACTTGGCTAGAGACTGGAGCACAAGTCTTCAGCACTATAGCCGGGATGTTGACGGGGCCCATAGCCTTTGCTGTGTCCAGTGCGCTCAGCTATTTCTTGATATCACATGGAGTGAATCGAATTGGCTGAAGACTGGCTTCTGTGATGGTGGGGACCTCAGGAGTAGGCCGATATGGATCATCCACTCGGCACTTCTGATAGGATTGATAGGATAGACGTAGAGAAGATGTTTCCACTTGTGGGTGAGACCAGAACTAGGGGCCATAAATATAAGATAGTCACTAATAAATCCAATAGGGAATTCAGCAGAAATTTCTTTACCCAGAGAGTGGTGAGAATGTGGAACTCGCTACCACAGGGAGTGGTTGAGGCGAATAGTACAGATGCATTTAAGGGGAAGCTGGATAAACATATGAGGGAGAAAGGAATAGAAGGATAGGCTGATAGGGTGAGATGAAGAGCTGTGGGAGAGGCTCGTGTGAAGCATAAACACCAGCATAGACCAGTTGGGCCGAATGGCCTGTTTTTGTGCGGTGCATTCTATGTAAAAACTAAAAGCCTTGCAAAGCCTTGTTCCGACTCAGCCTTGCTGCAGCAGATTATTTATAGATTTATATTTATTGTGAAATGACACATTTGAAATAAGAAACACAAATATTTCCATGGACTGGCATAAATCCGTAGCATAACTGCAAGAAAGTGACCATTTTATTGATAAATGGGAAGGGAAGCTTTCCTTGTAATGCTCAGTGTTGAATTAGTTATAAGCATTGCTTTGAAATGTTTCTCTCACTGTCCGAATGTAACAGAACTGAGACAAAAACTGATAGCAAAGCAAATGATTATCAATCACATGCAAACACTTTGCCTCCCCTCCCTGACAGAGGGATGATAATCCGATTCAGAGAGGTTTGGAATGTAATTCATAATCATACAACGCACATATTTCAACATGAATCTCATTTGGTGCAAGGCATAAATCTATGTTTATGAATTATAGATGCCCTACATCATTCCAGACCCTCGTACTTACTTTCTTTCTTTATTAAAACTCTCTTGATATGGATTTTATTTCTCCTGCACTGTTCTGAAAACTGAAATGTTACACATTGAAGAATTTTGGCAGATGAGAAATGGCCTCTCGCTGCCAAAATAGGCTCCCTCTCCCCCACCCTCCTTGCCTTCCCTGGGGTTTGTTGTCCATTTGCCATTTATTTACTCCTGCATTTCTATTTTAAACATGTTTACGGCCTGTGTTAAATATCGCCAAAAGAAGGCCAAGGTCCATCTAGTTCGCCTTCTTTTTTTTTTATTCGTTCATGGGATGTGGGCGTCGCTGGCAGGGCCAACATTTATTGCCCATCCCTAATTGCTCTTGAGAAGATGATGGTGAGCCGCCTTCTTGAACCGCTGCAGTCCGTGTGGTGAAGGTGCTCCCACAGTGCTGTTAGGGAGGGAGTTCCAGGATTTTGACCCAGCGACGATGAAGGATCAGCGATATACTTCTAAATCAGGATGGTGTGTGATTTGGAGGGGAACTTGGAGGTGGTGGTGTTCCCATGCGCCTGCTGCCCTTGTCCTTCTAGGTGGAAGAGGTTGCGGGTTTGGGAGGTGCTGCCGAAGAAGCCTTGGTGAGTTGCTGCAGTGCATCTTGTAGATGGTATACACTGCAGCCACGGTACACCGGTGGTGGAGGGAATGAATGTTTAAGGTGGTGGATGGGGTGCCAATCAAGTGGACTGTTTTGTCCTGGATGGTGTCGAGCTTCTTGAGTGTTGTTGGAGCTGCACTCATCCAGGCAACCTGTTAGTCGCCCTGATAGTCGCACGATACAATGATAACGGAGTTGTTGACTAATCATGGCAATCAATCTCTATCAATTAGTCAACAACAGACCCAGACATGAGGCAAGGAAGAGGTGGAGAGCTTTGGGAACCATAGGTCCAAAGTCATCTGTTCCCCCCAAGCATGCACCTACCAAAATATACACCCCATTCCATGCCCTCCGTGAACTGGTGACCTGCTCAAATATTTCTGCCAGCATCACTGTGACACCCTCTTGCTGGGAGGTGACTCCCCACCCCATCCTCCACCCCTCAGAGGAAGCTCCCCCTCTGCCAGGGCCAGTTTCTCTGAATTTTGATTCCCCTGCCGCACTCTTGGTTTTGTCAGCTCCCATTGCCACACTGCAGGTGAATAAGTTTGGCACTGCCACATGATGCACCACAATGGTTTCTGGCCTAAATCTGTTTCTTCTGCACATTTACCATTAATGTAAACAGTTCTTCTTCTTCTTAGGCAGTCCCTCGGAACCGAGGATGACTTGCTTCCACACTAAAAATGAGTTCTCAGGTGACTGATGAGTCCAATGCGGGACCTACAGTCTCTGTCACAGGTGGGGCAGACGGTGGTTGAAGGGGCGGGTGGGTGGGGTGCTTGGGTTGACGTGCGCTCCTTCCGCTGTTTGCGCTTGGCTTCCGCTTGCTCCCGGCGAAGAGACTCGAGGTGTTCGGCGCCTTCCTGGATGCTTCTCCTCCACTTTGAGCGGTCTTGGGCCAGGGATTCCCAGGAGTCGGTGGGGATGTTGCACTTTTTCAAGGAGGCTTTGAGGGTGTCCTTGAAGCAATTCCTCTGCCCACCTCGGGCTCTCTTGCCATGTCGGAGCTCTGAGTAGAGCGCTTGCTTTGAGAGTCTTGTATCGGGCATGCGGACGATGTGGTCCGTCCATCGGAGCTGATCGAGCGTGGTCAAAGCTTCGATGCTGGGGATGTTGGCCTGAGCAAGAACACTTACATTGGTGCGCCTATCCTGCCAATGGATTTGCAGGATCTTGCGGAGGCAGCCTTGGTGATACCTCTCCAGTGCTTTGAGGTGCCTGCTGTACATGGTCCATGCCTCTGAAGCATACAGGAGGGCGGGTATCACTACTGCTATGTAGACCATGAGCTTGGTGTTGGGTTTGAGGTCCTGGCCTTCAAACACTCTCTTCCTCAGGCGACCGAAGGCTGCACTGGCACACTGAAGGCGGTGTTGGACTTCGTCATCGACGTCTGCCTTTGTTGACAGTAGGCTCCCGAGGTATGGAAAGTGGCCTCACCATGGATTTTGATAATCGGGGAGCAGCACTGTGTGGCAGGGGCAGGTTGGTAGAGGACCTTTGTCTTACGGATGTTTAGTGTAAGGCCCATACTCTCGTATGCTTCAGTGAAGGTGTTGATGATGGTTTGGAGTTCGACCTCAGAGTGTTCACAGACGCAAGCGTCGTCTGCACACTGTAATTCGACGACAGAGGATGGGACGACCGTGGATCTGGACTGGAGGTGACGGAGGTTGAACAGTTTCCCGTTTGTTCTGTAAATTAGCTCTACTCCAGTGGGGAGCTTACTGAGGGTGAGATGGAGCATTGCAGCCAGGAAGATCGAGAAGAGCGTTGGTGCGATGACACAGCCTTCTTGACCCCGGTCCGTACGGGAATTGGGTCTGTGGCGGATCTGTTGGTCAGGATCGCGGCTTGCATGTCGTCGTGAAGCAGGCCAGATGGTGACAAACCTTTGAGGGTTAACAGTATAACAGGGTAAACAGTATAAAACCATTGGAGTACTATGTTCAGGACTGGGCGCCTCATTAGAGAAGACATAATTCTATCCTAACTATCCTAACTCGCACCAAGTCCCATTCACCCATCACCCCTGTGCTCACTGACCTACATTGGCTCCCGGCCCAGCAACGCCTCGATTTTAAAATTTTCATCTTTGTGTCAGCCAGTGGCTCAGCTGGTAACACCCTCACCTTTGAGTCAGACTGTTGTGGGTTCAAGTCCCACTCCGGAGACTTGAGCATAAAAATCTAGGCTGACAGTGCAGTATTGAGGGGGTGCTGCACTGTCGGAAGTGTCATCTTTCAGATGAGACGTTAAACCGAGGCCCTGTCTACTCTCTCAAGTGGATGTGAAAGATCCATGGTGCTATTTTGAAGAAAAGCAGGGGAGTTATCCCCAGTGTCCTGGCTGATATTTATCCTTCAATCAACATCGCTGAAACAGATTGTCTGGTCATTATCTCATTGCAGTTTGTGGCAGCTTGCTGTGTGCAAATTGGCTGCTGCATTTCCTACATTACAACAGTGACTACACTCCAAAAGTACTTCATTGACTGTAAAGCACTTTGGGATGTTCAGTGGTCGTGAAAGGCGCTATATAAATGCAAATCTTTCTTTTGTGTTCAAATCCCCCCCTGACCTCGCCCCCTCCCTAGCTCTGTAAACTCCTTCAGCCCCACAACCCTCCGAGTTCTCTGCGCTCCTCCAATTCTGGCCTCTTGTGCATCCCCAATTTCCTTTGCTCTACCATGCCGTGCCTTCAGCTGCCTGGGCCCTAAGCTCTGGAATTTCCTCCCTTAACCTCTCTGCCTCTCTCTCCTCCTTTAAGATGCTCCTTAAAACCTACCTCTAACCGTCCTAATATGTGGCTCGGTGTCAAATTTTATTTGATAACGCTCCTATGCAGCGATTTGGGACGTTTTACTATGTTAAAGGCGCGATAGAAATGCAAGTTGTTGTTATTGTTATAGACATTAAAACCAAAGAGAGGGTAGAACAGAGATTAACTAGGATGATGCCAGGATAAACTATATTAATAAAGAGAGGTTTGAAATACTGGGACTATTTCCACTGGAAATAATGGAGATTTTTGAAATCATGCAGAGTTTGATATAACCAGGCATCCAGGCGTGGAGGTCGACGGGAAATCTGACCTCTGAACTCTGCACCTGAATTCCCAATAAAGCCCCGCTCTTGTTTTTTTAATCGACCCCCTCATCTTGGTGTCTTCAACCAAATACCACAAAAACGCTGTCCTCCGTCTTTCACTTGCACAATGCTAGTGCGACTCGTGAACTCACTATCATCCTTGTATGCTCACCCTGTTTGCTGGGGTGTCACCCTCGACCGCTCGCTAACCTACAAACACCATCCACTGAAAACTGCTGAGAAAGCCAACCCTGCTGAGAAATAACCTGATCGCCAAACATGCCGGCTCTGCCTGAGGAACACTCACCTGCTCTCGCACTCTGCTATTCAGCTGCAGAATATTGCGCTTGCGTTTGGGCTGGCTCACCGCTCGCACTGAGCTGATGGATACTCACCTACACGCTACCATGCATCTTGTGTCAGGCACATTGTGCCATACTCCCCTCCCCTGGTTACCAGTCCTCTGTAACCGAGCTCCTCCACATCTTCCTCGTTCAGATGTGGTAGTAAAATTGGTGAATAGATTTTCTGACGAAACCACATTGACAACTGACCCTGATTTGTTCCATTCACCAATAGCGCTGCTCTCTCCGAGACGCCAAATATGGCCAACCTTTCCTGATTCTATTGACTTTGTCTTATGCTCTCACTGGCGTGGAGAGTGAGCAGCAAACGCTCTCAAAAATCGGCATTGCATCTCCAAGCCTACAGACCCTCAACCAGGATTCGATTGGCCACATCACAGTTCGTTGCTTCTCAACCACTGTGGAACTGGACGGGGACAGTGAGCCTCGAATCTTCACCGACAGGGACAGTGAGCCTCGAATCTTCACCGACAGGGTCAGTGAGTCTGGAATTTTCACCGACAGGGACAGTGAGCCGCGAATCTTCACCGACAGGGTCAGTGAGCCTCAAATCTTCACCGACAGAGACAGTGAGCCTCGAATCTTCACCGACAGGGTCAGTGAGCCTTGAATCTTCACCGACGGAGACAGTGAGCCTCGAATCTTCACCGACAGGGACAGTGAGCCTCGAATCTTCACCGACAGGGACAGTGAGTCTGGAATCTTCACCGACAGGGACAGTGAGTCTGGAATCTTCACCGACAGGGACAGTGAGTCTGGAATCTTCACCGACAGGGACAGTGAGTCTGGAATCTTCACCGACAAGGACAGTGAGCCTGGAATCTTCACCGACAGGGACAGTGAGTCTGGAATCTTCACCGACAGGGACAGTGAGCCTCGAATCTTCACCGACAGGGACAGTGAGTCTGGAATCTTCACCGACAGGGACAGTGAGCCTCGAATCTTCACCAACAGGGACAGTGAGCTTCGAATCTTCACCGACAGGGACAGTGAGTCTGGAATCTTCACCGACAAGGACAGTGAGCCTCGAATCTTCACCGACAGGGACAGTGAGCCTCGAATCTTCACCGACAGGGACAGTGAGCCTGGAATCTTCACCGACAGGGACAGTGAGTCTGGAATCTTCACCGACAGGGACAGTGAGTCTGGAATCTTCACCGACAGGGACAGTGAGCCTCGAATCTTCACCGACAGGGACAGTGAGCCTCGAATCTTCACCGACAGGGACAGTGAGCCTCGAATCTTCACCGACAGGGACAGTGAGCCTCGAATCTTCACCGACAGGGACAGTGAGTCTGGAATCTTCACCGACAGGGACAGTGAGTCTGGAATCTTCACCGACAGGGACAGTGAGCCTGGAATGTTGGAGTCCATTATTAAGGAAGCAGTAACAGGACATTTGGATAAGCATAATTTAATCGGACAGAGTCAGCATGGTTTTATGAAGGGGAAATCATGCTTGACAAATTTGCTCGAATTCTTTGAGGACGTAACAAACAGGGTGGATAAAGGGGAACCAGTGGATGTGGTGTATTTGGACTTCCAAAAGGCATTTGATAAGGTGCCACACAAAAGATTACTGCACAAGATAAAAAATCATGGGATTGGGAGTAATATACTGGCATGGGTGGAAGATTGGCTATCTAACAGAAAACAGAGAGTTGGGATAAATGGTTCATTCTTGGGTTGGCAATCAGTAACTAGTGGTATTCCGAAAGGGTCAGTGCTGGGACCCCAACTCTTTACAATCTATATTAACGATTTGGAGGAGGGGACCAAGTGCAACGTATCCAAGTTTGCTGACGATACAAAGATGGGAGGAAAAGCAGTGAGTGAGGAGGACATAAAAAACCTGCAAAAGGACATAGACAGGCTAAGTGAGTGGGCGGAAATTTGGCAGATGGAATATAATGTTGGAAAGTGTGAGGTTATGCACTTTGGCAGAAAAAATCAAAGAGCAAGTTATTATCTAAATGGAAAGAAACTGCAAAGTGCTACAGTACAAAGGGATCTGGGGGTCCTGGTGCATGAAACACAGAAGGTTAGTATGCAGGTACAGCAGATGATCAGGAAGGCCAATGGAATCTTGGCTTTTATTGCAAGGGGGATGGAGTATAAAAGCAGGGAAGTCTTGCTTCAGTTATACAAGGTACTGGTGAGGCCACACCTGGAATACTGCGTACAGTTTTGGTTTCCATATTTAAGAAAAGATATACTTGCTCTCGAGGCAGTTCAGAGAAGGTTCACTCGGTTGATTCCGGAGATGAGGGGGTTGACTTATGAGGAAAGGTTGAGTAGGTTGGGCCTCTACTCATTGGAATACAGAAGAATGAGAGGCGATCTTATCGAAACATATAAGATTGTGAGGGGGCTTGATCGGGTGGAGGCGGGGAGGATGTTTCCACTGATGGGTGAGACTAGAACTAGGGGGCATAATCTTAGAATAAGGGGCTGCCATTTCAAAACTGAGATGAGGAGAAACTTCTTCACTCAGAGGGTAGTAAATCTATGGAATTTGCTACCTCAGAGAGCTGTGGAAGCTGCGACATTAAATAAATTTAAAACGGAGATAGACAGTTTCCTAGCTGATAAGGGAATTAAGGGTTATGGGGAGCGGGCAGGGAAGTGGACGTGAGTCTAGGTTCGGATCAGCCATGATCCTATTGAATGGCGGAGCAGGCCCGAGGGGCCATATGGCCTACTCCTGCTCCTACTTCTTATGTTCTTATGTAATCTTCACCGACAGGGACAGTGAGTCTGGAATCTTCACCGACGGGGACAGTGAGTCTGGAATCTTCACCGACAGGGACAGTGAGTCTGGAATCTTCACCGACAGGGACAGTGAGCCTCGAATCTTCACCGACAGGGACAGTGAGTCTGGAATCTTCACCGACAGGGACAGTGAGTCTGGAATCTTCACCGACAGGGACAGTGAGTCTGGAATCTTCACCGACAGGGACAGTGAGTCTGGAATCTTCACCGACAAGGACAGTGAGCCTGGAATCTTCACCGACAGGGACAGTGAGTCTGGAATCTTCACCGACAGGGACAGTGAGCCTCGAATCTTCACCGACAGGGACAGTGAGTCTGGAATCTTCACCGACAGGGACAGTGAGCCTCGAATCTTCACCAACAGGGACAGTGAGCCTCGAATCTTCACCGACAGGGACAGTGAGTCTGGAATCTTCACCGACAAGGACAGTGAGCCTCGAATCTTCACCGACAGGGACAGTGAGCCTCGAATCTTCACCGACAGGGACAGTGAGCCTGGAATCTTCACCGACAGGGACAGTGAGTCTGGAATCTTCACCGACAGGGACAGTGAGTCTGGAATCTTCACCGACAGGGACAGTGAGCCTCGAATCTTCACCGACAGGGACAGTGAGCCTCGAATCTTCACCGACAGGGACAGTGAGCCTCGAATCTTCACCGACAGGGACAGTGAGCCTCGAATCTTCACCGACAGGGACAGTGAGTCTGGAATCTTCACCGACAGGGACAGTGAGTCTGGAATCTTCGTAACGAGGTCAAATGTCCTTGCGGACAAATACAAACCATATGCCACATCGTTGAATCATGCCCACTAACCAAACTTTCTGGGGGCCTTCGCACTTTTCCAGCTGTTGTTGACAGCCTTCTAAGACAGCTGGAATTATAGTCCAAGGCTGCATACACTAGATAAATAAAATCTCTAACTGTTTCTGTACCAAAACATGTGCAGAATGTGTGTAGCTGCCACATTGAGCCACTTTATTGTTGAGAGGATATTTCCCCTTGTTCCCCCTCTGCCCCTTCTCCCAATCATGGGATATGTTCACAATTCTCAAGAGTATAATCACACACTGGGGAAACATATAAATCTCCAGTCTGTATCTCTTAGCCTTGCTCTACCTGGTGATGAAAATGTCTTCCGTCACATTTCAGCAAGTGAAGACTAGAAATGTTACTAAATTATACTTCACCACTTGCTCGTTGCAAAACACATTTTTTTTTAACCTTAAAATTGAGTTTTATTCTGATGTCCCAGCTCATTTGCTGCTACCCAAACCCCACAGTGAAGAGCTCCCCATTAATCTTGTATCGTTCAGTGTATTCGGAGAAGTGCGAATGTATTGCAGGCTGCTCCACATGAAAGGCAATCAAGTTCTCAGCTTGAAGGAAGAGAGCTGCTGAGATCAGTAACCCGAAGAATGAGCGAATCCTGCAGACCTATCACTCGAGGATCACAGGGACAGCTAGTGTGTGACTTGCCGATGGGTTAAAGTGGAAGAAAAGATAAGAACTTGCATTGTCCTGACACCGTTCTTGTCCTCATGACATCCCAAAGCGCCTCACAGCCAATGAATCATTTTTGAAATGTGGTTGCTGTTGTTATGTAAGCAAATGTGGCAGCCAATTTGCGCACAGCAAAGGTCAGCAAAGGAGAAAAATGACCAGAGCTACCATCCAAGACCAATTTTCCAAACTGGGCAAGAATGATTTGCAGGGCTATGGGGAAAGAGCAGGGGGGTTCGGGCTAATTGGTTGGAACTTTCAAAGAGCCGGCACTGATATGATGGGTCGAATGTCCTCCTGTGCTGTATAAGTCTATGATTCTATGAAAAACACAGTGGGGAAAATTTTCAAAAAATACATTGAATGTATGTACAGTTTTAACAAAGAATATATAAAGGGCAGATGAGATGTTAAACCGAGGCCCCGTCTGTCCTCTCAGGTGGACGGTAAAGATCCCATGGCAGTATTTAAAGAAAAGCAGGGGAGTTCTCTCTGGTGTCCTGTCCAATATTTACTCCTCAACCAACATCACTAAAACAGATGATCTGGTCATTCATTTCATTGCTGTTTGTGGGATCTTGCTGTGTGCAAATTGGCTGATGCGTTTCCCAGACAGTAACTACACTTCAAAAGTACTTACTTGGCTGTAAATCGTGTTGGGACATCCTGAGGTTGTGAAAGGCGCTGTATAAATGCAAGATATTTCTTTTAATCTGGCTCCCTATTTGTCATTGCAAAAAGGTGTTACTTTGGTGCATATGTTAGTGCAGTACGACAGCTCTATTAAAGTGCACAAATTCCAAATAAAAATCATCCCCAGGACAGTAGTTTAAACCTAGGAAAGCTGTGAGTGGATCTGGGATTGCAGACAGTCCCTCAAACTGCAATTGGACAGAGCCACACAGACACAGTATCGTTTTCGCACATTTTCATCTCATTATAAAGTGTGATTAAGCGAGTAATGGAGAGAATTGCTGAAATCTGCTCATCCTGTAAAGTGACTGCAATTGCCAAGGGTTGAAAACAGAAACGAAACTAAGTGTTTGTGAAATTAATTCCAATTAGCAATGAATCCTAGGAGGAGCTCCTTCTGCAGGTTTATAGATACAAGGAACGAGACTGAGCACAGACAGCCTCAAATTCCTCGAGGGAAATTATCTTGACGTGTTTAGTAAACACTTTTTTAAAATTGAGAAACCACGAAGGTTCAGATTAGTAGGACGGAGGATGAGATCAGTCAAGGGTTACTGATGAGGTGCCCCCAAGCTCAGCATTTAAAAGCTTAGAATCATAGAATGGTACAGCATAGAAATAGACCATTCGACCCATCGTGCCTGTGCCGGCTCTTTGAAAGAGCGATCCAATTAGTCCCACTCCCCTGCTCTTTCCCCACAGCCCTACAAATTTTTCCTTTTCAGGTATACATCCAATTCCCTTTTGAAAGTTACTGTTGAATCTGCTTCCACCGCCCTTTCAGGCAGTGCGTTCCAGATCATAACAACTCGCTGTGTGAAAAATATTTCTCCTCATCTCCCCTCTGGTTCTTTTGCCAATCTTTGTCCTCTGGTTACCAGCCCTCCTGCCAGCAGAAACAGTTTCTCCCTATCTACTCGATCAAAACCCCTCATCATTTTGAACACCTCAATTAAATCTCCCCTTAACCTTCTCTGGTCTAAGAAGAACAATACCAGCTTCTCAGCTTCTCTAGTCTCTCCACATAACTGAAGTCCCTCATCCCTTGTGGATTGAAGGAGGAAAGGAAGAGTGAGGGAGATGAACAGTCGCACGATTTTGAGATCCTGAGGAAGAATGAGTTGGAATGAGCTGTTTACAGATGTGTGACACGATATATTATTTGAATGCATGTTCTTGCGCTATTTGCTCATGATGGTATCACAAGGAAAATCAACATAGCTCCTCTGGCTGTTCTCTCTTCTATAAGAAAAAAAGGGTTTGTCAGACATCAATTCCTCATTAAGGATCTTTAATACTGAGGAGAGAATGGAGGCATTTAACAGTTACATTAATAGGATTGAGACGCAGGTCCTAATGGTAAAAGGTAAGTGCTTCTTAACTCTCTCTCTAACACTCATTTATTGGCAATAAATCCCTCTTACCACAGTGAAAACCACAGAAGGTGTTCAAGTTAGCAATTCTGATCAGTGAAGTACAACTACAAAAGCTTAATGAGCTCATAATAAGTATCCTGTGGCAATATTTCTTTTAAACTTAGTGCTTGTTTTAAATGGGTCGAAGCATGTCAAAACAGCACACACAGGAAAATTGGGGGTCACATACAGGAATATAGTGGTCTCACACTGGAATATCGGGGTCACACACTGGAATATAGGGGTCACACACTGTAATATAGTGGTCTCACACTGGAATATAGGGGTCACACACTGTAATATGGGGTGACACACTGGAATATAGGGGTCACACACTGGAATATAGTGGTCTCACACTGGAATATAGTGGTCACACACTGTAATATAGGGGTCACACACTGTAATATAGTGGTCTCACACTGTAATATGGGGTGACACACTGGAATATAGGGGGTCACACACTGTAATAGAGTGGTCTCACACTGGAATATAGTGGTCTCACACTGTAATATGGGGTGACACACTGGAATGTAGGGGTCACACACAGGAGTATAGCGGTCACACACAGGAGTCTACACACACTGTAATATAGGGGTCACACACTGGAATATAGGGGTCACACACAGGAGTATAGGGGTCACACAGGAATTTAGTGGTCTCACACTGTAATATAAGGGGTCACACACTGGAATATAAGGGTCACACACAGGAGTATAGGAGCCTCACATTGGAATATGGAGTCCCACATTGGAATATAGGGGTCACATTGGAATATAGTGGTCACACTGGAATATAGGGGAAGATTTTAAAATCAATGGACAGAAAAATCATATGTCTTTCACACCCGAATTTCCAATTTCCACTCCTGGCCCATAAAGCCCCGCCCCGGGAGCGCTGCTTCTTTAAATCTACCCCATATAACCAAAGTGTTAAAGTTTCTTAGCCAACTGGAGTTTCTACCACCGCTGCCTATCCTGTTGTGAATCATTTCTGTTGCTTTCGCATTCCTTCCATTTGAAGAGCCCGAAACCCGTGCTACCCTTTCAGCTTCCATCATAATTGGTGATATTTGTGCTAAGGACGAGCTGTTTGTCTTGGCATCGCCATGTTCTGAGGAAGAGCATGTCCATATAGCAACAGATGGCATTTCCTTCCTCCTGCCAATTAACTGTTTTTGAGAAGGAATTAATCAGCTGAGCTCAGCCTTGCCTGACTCTCTTAAAGGCGTATTCTGTCCCCTTTTGTACGCTGCTCAGAACGTCTTTGAAACATCATCAGCATTGTGGCACATCACCAAGAAGGAAAGAAAGAGAGAAAGAAAGAAAGAGAGAAAGAAAGGAAGGAAGGAAGGAAGGAAGGAAGGAAGGAAGGAAGGAAGGAAGGAAGAAGGAAGAAAGGAAGGAAGGAAGGAAGGAAGGAAGGAACTTGCATTTATATAGCGCCTTTCACGACCTCAGGACTTTACAAAGCGCTTTACAGCCAACGAAGTACTTTAGGAGTGTAGTCACTGTTGTAATGTGGGAAATACGGCAGACAGTTAGCACACAGCAAGAAAATTGGGGCATCATCTCATATGTTTCTAATATGAAATTAATATGCTTCCCAGCACAGCTAAGATTCTTCTGTATATTTTAACATTCAATAGAGATCTGGAACGTAACACCTGCAGCACAATGCATTAGCTTTACTAAATCATCCGACTTTTTTTTTAAATATGTCAAACCTCTCCTTTCTGATAGAGTGCAGCTCACGGTTGAGTTCAGAATGAAATGTTTAAATATATCAAATCAACTTTCATTCATTGCCATCATTTCTGATGCAAGTATGTTCTTAAGTACACAGTGCTCATCCAAGCATTAAACTAAATCCCACTCATCCTGTTTCCATTGCTGGGCACACCGCATGTTGGCATTTTTGTGATCTTCACCTAAAGACGACTAGATGTTGGAAAATAAATGCTTTTGAGCAATAAAAGACTTGGGGGGCTAAATTCGGTTGATTTGCGCCTCCCGTAACGGGGCACAAATCAACTATCGCCTGGGCACGGCGCCGCTAACGCCTCCCACGAAATTCAGCGGGAGGTTAGCGGCGGCGCTAACCGTTAGTGCCACCAGCAATGGCGTCATCGCCGTGCGCAGCGCCCCGCTCACGCCCCGGCTGTAATATTGGGTGGCGCCCCCGACTTACCGCCTGACGCTATGCCGCCGGGGTCAGGGGGGCCTACCTGCGGCCGGGGCGGCGCTAGTTAAAGGGGAGGTGGCGGGCGGCCATTTTTGTTGCTGGCCGCCTGCCAGCACCAGCAACCGTTGCTGTCCCCAGCCCCCATGAAGTTCACCCGCAGGGTGCTGGCTGCACTCCTCTTGAGTGCCGGGCTCGTTTGCCGGCACTCCCGATCCCTGGTGGCCCAGCTGGGCGCCGGGGCATGCTGCGCCAGGCCCCTCCCCTTTAAGAAGAGGAGGAAGGCCTGCAGTACATAGCGCCGCGATATTGGCTCGCAGCGCCTCAAGAGGGACGCGGGGCGCTTCCAGCAGCGCCCCTCCTCTCTCTCGGGGCGCTACCTGGGAAAATCGGCCGCGGGCGCTAACTTTTTCGGGGTGCTAAAGTTAGCACCCCGGCGAAGGTAGCGCCCCTATATAGTGGCTTTCACAACCTCAGGATGCCCCAAAGCACTTTACAGCCAATGAAATACTTTTTGAAGTGTAGTCACTGTTGTAATGTAGGGAAATGCAGCAGCCAATCTGCGCACAGCACAAAAATCTGTTTAAGAAAAATCTGGAAATAGAAAGTTATTATCATTAAAAGTGACCATGAAGCTGTAGGATTGTCATAAAAGCCCAACTGGTTCACTCATGCCCTTGGCAAAGGAAACCTGCCGTCCTTACCTGGTTTGGGCCTATATGTGACTCCAGTCCCCACACCAACGTCGTTGACTCTCAACTGCCCTCTGAAATGGCCGATCGAGTGACTCAGTTGTATCAAACCGCTACAAACATGGACTGCAGCGGTTCAAGAAGGCGGCCAACCACCAAACTTCTCAAGGCAACTAGGGATGGGCAATAAATGCCGGCCTTGCCAGTGATGCCCACATCCCAAGAATTTTTTTTTTTTTAAAGTGATATAAGCACTCCTATTCTTATAAATAAAGTATTATCTGACTCACATAAGCAATGCTGTTCCCTTTAAAAGAATTTCAGAACAAACTCATGCAAAAGCTCCTCCCAAAATCCTATCCAGGCTGTTCTCTTCACCTCTTTTTGCCAACATTAGGTGCATTTGTACGCCTTTATGTGCGAGAAAGGTTTTCCCTCTATCAGTCTGTCTTGGGCATAAGCCTGAATATTATTTTTGCCTCATGGAGATAATTCACCGCTTTAACTGAAGAGTTTGACATATAACAAGACCTGGTTTCATATCTTGCGTCAACTGTATTTCCATATCATTTCCTTCAGCCTTTCCTGAACAGATGGCAATATGGACCCTGGCTTTGCATGATATCCAATTTATCAAAATGTTTTGAGGAAGGAGTTCAGTTTGGTTATCGCACAGGCGGTTTTTGTGGTGAAAGCAAAGCCAAGTTGACAAACACATCTTTGTCTTTGCACATCGATTCCTACGTAGGCAAAACAGGCCAAGAAGCATTGGGAGGGAAGAGGGAAAATATTTCTTTTGGCTTCTAAATGTGCACTGTTATCCCTGTTCACTTCAGCACAAAAGACATTAGCTGCATGCAGGCATGCAACAATCTAAACAACTCAAGTAATGAACTCATTCTTTATCTGATTGAGGACCCTAACTGAACAGGTGGCCAATACTGTTGTAGGAGACTTGATGACTTTAGAACCAAGCTTTATCTTGGACATCGGGGCTGCTGAGTCTCACAGTAATACACAGATGAGCAAGTCCAATGTTATAGCTCTGAACTCAACAACAAAAACAGTTTGCATTTATATAGCACCTTTAACGGAGTAAAACGTCCCAAGGCGCTTCACAGGAGCGTTATCAGACAAAAATTTAAACTGAGCCACATAAGGAGATATTAGGACAGGCGCTTGGTCAAAGAGGTAGATTTTAAGGAGCATTTTAAAGGAGGAGAGAGAGGTAGAGAAGTGGAGAGGTCGGGAGAGAATTCCAGAGCTTAGGGCCTAGACAGCTGAAGACACGCTACCAATGGTGGGGCAAAGGAAGTGGGGGATGCACAAGAGGTCTATTGGTTGCATTTGCTCCTCCCTTGCACTGATGTATTGTGAATCCCTTTATAGTAGGCTGCAATGTTCAAAAGCTGTTGACTCAACATTAATGGCTTAATCAGGGTAACAACATTCCTGTGCCATAAAGTTAGTGTCACAAGGCTGAAAAAAGCGAGTCACATTGTCACGCTCTATAGTTCTCAAAGAGACAAGGGATTTCATGTCATGGTACTCAATAACGTACATGCTCTCTTATAGGAACATGGGAATACAGGAGCAGGTCATTCAGCCCCTCGAGCCTATTCCACCATTCAATTAGATCATGACTAATCTGTATCTTAATTCCATCTACCGGCCTTGGCTCTATAATCTTTAATACCCTTGCTTAATGAAAATCTATCAATATAGTTTTGAACTTTTCAATTGACCCCCAGCCTCAACAGTTTTTTGGGGGAGAGAGTTCCAAATTTCCATTACCCTTTGTGTGAAGAAATGTTTCTGGATAACACCCCTCAATGGCCTAGCTCTAATTTTAAGGCCCCCTTGTTCTGGACTCCCCACATCATAGGAGATACGATCTCTCTATCTACCTTATTTACTCCTTTAATCATCTTCAACACCTCAATTAGATCACCCCTCTATCTTCTGTACTCAAGGGAATACAAGCAGCGTCTCTTCTGTCATCCAAGCTGTTAGTTCAGGAGCTTGGCTGGAAACCATAGACCCAAGCATATTTATGTTCACAAAACCATTGAGAGAACTTCAGAGAATTTATTGGGTTCTATGTGTCAGGCATATGCTACCAATGCAAGGGCAATGCTACTTCCGTCAAGCTTCAGTTGGCAGGGTCTTTACAAACTGTTTAACATTGACACCATATCACTGGTATCTCAAAGGGCTGCACATCATTTTTTACATAAACAACCTGTTAGTGACAGCACACTAAGAAACTCCAGAGGTCTGTCATCTGGATAGCTACTGTTCTGGTGAGTCAAAACCTTTTATTAAGCCTGGGGAAATCCCAATTACATGCCTCTGCCTTTGTCTCTGCTGTGGGTGACTTAAAAAATGAATTAACTGAGTGTACTACGAAGAGGCCCATTTACTTTTAGTGGCGGAGATGCACAGCAGTGCAGGTACCACAGGGTCTGCCGCCGTGACATCGGCCGTCTCCATTTCTCTGCTCCCCTCACTCACTCCAACCTACCTCCCTCTGAACTTGCAGCACTCCATTCGCTCAGATCCAACCCCAACATTGTCATTAAACCTGCTGACAAGGGTGGTGCTGTTGTTGTTTGGCGAACCGACCTCTACCTAGCGGAAGCTGAACGCCAACTCTCCGACACCTCCTCCTACCTCCACCTGGACCATGACCCCACTACCGAACATCAAGCCACCGTTTCCAAGACTGTCGCTGACCTCATCTCCTCTAGAGATCTTCCCCCCACGGCCGCCAACCTCATAGTTCCCCAACCCCACACAGCCCGCTTCTACCTCCTTCCCAAGATCCACAAACAGGACTGCCCTGCTAGACCCATCGTTTCAGCCTGTTCTTGCCCCACGGAACTTATCTCTTCCTATCGCGACTCTATTTTTTCTCCCCTTGTCCAGTCTCTTCCCACCTACATCCATGACTCTTCCGACGCCCTCCGCCACTTTAACAGTTTCCAGTTTCCTGGCCCCAACCACCTCCTTTTCACTATGGACGTACAATCCCTCTACACCTCCATCACCCACCAGGATGGCCTGAGGTCACTCCGCTTCTTCCTTGAACAGAGGCCCAACCAGTCCCCATCCATCACCACCCTCCTCCGCCTGGCTTAACTTGTTCTCACATTGAACAACTTCTCCTTTGACTCCACTCATTTCCTCCAAATCAAAGGTGTTGCTATGGGTACCCGCATGGGTCCCAGCTATGCCTGCCTTTTCATGGGATATGTGGAACACTCTTTGTTCCAGTCCTACTCGGGTCCCCTCCCTCACCTCTTTTTCCGGTATATTGATGACTGTATCAGTGCCGTTTCCTGCTCTCGCCCTGAACTAGACAATTTCATTCACTTTGCTTCCAATTTCCACCCTTCCCTCACATTCACATGGTCCATCTCCGACTCTTCCCTTCCCTTCCTCGACTTCTCCATTTCCATTTCTGGGGATAGGTTATTGACAAACATTCACTACAAGCCCACTGACTCCCACAGCTACCTGGACTACACTTCCTCCCACCCCGCCACCTGTAAGGACTCTATTCCATTCTCCCAGTTTCTCCGCCTCCGCCGCATCTGCTCTGACGATGCCACCTTCCATACCAGTGCTTCCGACATGTCTTCCTTTTTCCTCAACCGAGGATTCCCCTCTACTGTGGTTGACATGGCCCTCGACCGTGTCCGTTCTATCTCCCGCACTTCTGCCCTCACCCCTGCCCCTCCCTCCCGGAACCACGATAGAGTTCCCCTTGTCTTCACCTTTCACCCCACCAGCCTCCACATTCAATGGATCATCCTCCGCCATTTCCGCCACCTCCAGCGTGATCCCACCACCAAACGCATCTTCCCCTCACCTCCCCTTTCAGCATTCCATAGGGACCGCTCCCTCCACGACACCCTAGTCCACTCCTCTATCACCCCCAGCACCCCTTCCCCTTCGCCCGGCACCTTCCCGTGCAAGCGCAGGAGATGCAACACATGCCCTTATACCTCCCCCCTTCCCACTGTCCAGGGCCCCAAACACCCCTTCCAGGTGAAACAGCGATTTACTTGTACTTCTTGCAATTTAGTATACTGTATTCGCTGCTCATGATGTGGTCTCCTCTACATTGGGGAGACCAAACGCAGATTGGGTGACCGCTTTGCGGAACACCTCCGTTCAGTCCGTAAGGGGGACCCCGAGCTCCCAGTGGCCTGTCACTTTAATTCACCGCTCCATTCCCACTCAGACCTCACTGTCCTCGGCCTCTTGCATTGTTCCACGGAAGCTCAGCGTAAGCTCGAGGAACAGCACCTCATCTTTCGCTTAGGCACTTTACAGCCTTCTGGACTCAACATAGAGTTCAACAATTTCAGATCATAACCTCGGCCCCTACCATATTTTTTATCCACACTTTTTGTTTGGCCTTTTTTTCTTCCCTCCCACATGGCAGCTGTCTTTCATTCTGCCAGCGCAATTCACACTTCATCTAGAGCCATCCTTTGTTGCTTAACCTGTCCCATTACCATCTCCTCTTGCCTTCACTATCTCTGAATGCCTCTTTACTTCTCCTGCCTTCCATCCTATCACAGACCTTCCCTTTTGTTCTTTCATCCCCTCCCCCATTTCGCAGCCCCTAAACTTGCTTTAAAATCTGTTCCATTTCCTGCTTTTTTCCAGTTCTGACGAAAGGTCTTCGACCTGAAACGTTAACTCTGTTTCTCTCTCCACGGATGCTGCCTGGCCTGCTGAGTTTTTCCAGCATTTTCTGTTGTTATTTCAGATTTCCAGCATCCGCAGTATTTTGCTAAGGTACTACAGGGTCACCTGCCTCTGTAATAAGTACCAATATTGCCTTGTTCCAGGTCTAGATTCCCTACCACAAGAACATTTTCTGGACTTGTTAACAGCGTTTGGGGGATTAGTCCACACAATCAAAGTCGAAACCTACCTTCGAGCCTTCGTGTTGAAGCCAGTGGCCACCTTTATAATGCCAGATGCTTCACTACTCACGAGGCTCTTTTAACAATCTGTTTTTGTAGCTATTGATTAACGTTATCATGCATGTCCGTAAGTGCTCTGGTATTCTGCCCCACATCTGTCTTACGGATGAGACGTTAAACCGAGGCCCCGTCTGCCCTCTCAGGTGGACGTAAAAGATCCCATGGTACTATTTGAAAAATAGCAGGGGAGTTCTCCCTGGTGTCCTGGCCAATATTCATCCTGCAATCAACACCACTAAAAAAACAGATGATCTGGTCATGAAAGGTGCTATATAAATGCAAGTTCTTTCTTTCTTTCTTAACACCTATCTATCTTTCTCTCCATTCTAGTCAGCAGCAAGGCTGGAGATGTATTAACAGAACAATTATAGAGCAGAGTGCAAGGCAAATTGCATGACCCATCTGACTGGACAGGGCTGGATTGGTACTTACTGTGGAGGCAGGTGACCCTGTAGTACCTGCACTGCTGTGCATCTCCACCACTAAAAATAAATGGGCCTCTTCGGAGTACACTCAGTTAATTCATTTTTTAAGTCACCCACAGCAGAGACAGAGGCAGAGAGATCAGAGTGTCCATGTCCCATTGCCCACACAGTACAATCTGCCCAGATTGAAAGAGAGAGATGCAACAACAACTTGTATTTATATAGTGCCTTTAATGTAATAAAACATCCCAAGGCGCTTCACAGGAGTGTTATCAGACAAAATTTGGCACCAAGCCACATAAGGAGACTTTAGAACAGGTGACCAAAAGGTTGGTCAAAGAGATAAGTTTTAAGGCGTGTCTTAAAGGAGAAGAGTGAGGTAGAGAGGCAGAGAGGTTTAAGGAGGGAATTCCAGAGCTTAGGGCCCAGGCAGCTGAAGGCACGGCAGGCAATGGTGGAGCGATGAAAATCGTGGATGTGCAAGAGGCTAACATTGGAAGAGTGCAGAGATCTCGGAGGGATGATGGGCTGGTGAAGGTTACAGAGATAGCGAGGGGGCAAGGCCATGGATGGATTTGAAACCAAGAATGAAAGACTGCAGTTACTGTGCTCCATTTCCCATACTGCACAATCCATGCTGACTGAATGAAAGACACCACAGTGTCCAATCCCCATTGGTCACACTGTGCAATCCTGTCATGAATTATGTTCTGAAGAACTTGCTGTTTGTTGAATGAAACTCCTGAATTTAATTCAGCCGCTGTATGGCTTATTTTGAAATTCAGCCTGCTCATTAGCTGCGTTGACTGGCCCAGTCCTGGCTGGATAGAAACCCTTTATTTCAGCTTCCTCCTCTAGCCCCTCCAGAATGCTGCAGCCCAGGTCCTCACCTGCACTAATGGGGTCATTTTAACCCAACCCACTCCACCACCCCTCAGCAGGAAACTGACGGGATCGGGCTGGTCGCCCGTTTTGCACCCCGTCCAGCTGTTACTCTCGGGAATTGGCAAATCCATCGAAGACAAGAAAATAGGGGAAACTTTTCAATCACGCGCTCCTGACACAGAACCTCGCACACTGGGACCATACATCGGGAAACTGCACACACACACACGCGACTTTCCATCAATTTATGCAAGTGTGAACCCGCACGGTGAGTACTGGCAGACTATGGCGGAAAAAGAGGCATCAAACCCAAGTCCATTCATAGAATTACATCGAATTTTTACAGCACAGAAACAGGCCATTCGGCCCAACTGGTCTATGCCGGCATTTCTGCTCCACACAAGCCTCCTCCCACCCTACTTCATCTAACCCCATCAGCATAACCTTCTATTCCTTTCTCCCTCAGGTGTTTATCTAGCTTCCCCTTAAATGTATCAATACTAATCACCTCAACTACTCCTGGTGGTAGCAAGTTCCTCATTCCAACCATTCTCCGGGAAAAGAAGTTTCTCCTGAATTCCTTATTAGATTTATTAGTGACTATCTTAGATTTATGGCCCCTAGTTTTGGACACCCCCCACAAGTCGAAACATCTTCTCTACGTCTACCTTATCAAAACCTTTCATAGTTTTAAAGACCTCTATCAGGTCATTCCCTCAGCCTTCCCTTTTCTAGAGAAAAGAGCCCCAGTCTGTTCAGCCTTTCCTGATCAGTATATTCTCTCAGTTCTGGTATAATCCTTGTAAATCTTTATTGCACCTTCTCCAGTGCCTCTATATCCTTTTTATAATATGGAGACCAGAACTGTGCACAGTATTCCAAGTGTGGTCGAACCAAGCCTCTATATAAATTTAACATAACTTCTCAGCTTTTGAATTCTATTCCTCTAGAAATGAACCCCATCTTTGCTTGCTCTTTACACACACACGTACACACGCGTGTGCATGCACACACACAATGGGAAATCAAGCCTATGACTTTCCGTTGATTAATGAGCCAAAATTGATGGGTTATACATGCACGATTTGTACAACCAGCAGACAAAGCTCCAGGACAGGTTCACACGATGGAGGGAAATTTACCCTTAAATCTCTAGAATTGCAACAGAACATAGAAAGCAAAGTAGGAGCATATTTTATCCACTTACTTCAGTGTCTTCTGATGTGCAGACGTTAGTTATTAAGGCTTTCAATGAATTTTCACTATCAGCAAGAAAATATCTTCACAATTTGCTGCAGGATGCACAATTAAATATGTGACATAGAAGTGCTGAATGTTGCTTTTGCCTCTGTTATCTTCACACGCAGAGAGACATCCACGATCCTGCAAGTTTATTGTTATTTTCCCCCTACTTCATGTCTCATTGCTTGCTTGCATCTGGTGCTGACGGTTGAATGCTGACTGAATATTCAAGCTACTGCTTTCACTCAGAGTTAGACTTTTATTTTTGCATCTTTGTTGGTGTTTTTCTTTAGTAAAGAGCCCGCAGCACTATTTCGAAGAAGAACAGGGGGAGTCCTGGCCCCTCACACAAAGGGCGGGTGTCACTGAAGTATCAACAAAGGATGGAAGGAAGGAGGGAAATTTGCACACAAGCAATTATAGAAATGGCTGGTTATTTAGTGATGTTGGTTGAGGGACAAATATTGGCCAGGACTCCTCTGCTCTTCTTTGAAATAGTGCCGCGGGATCTGTTACGTCCATTGAAAGGATGTAAAAGATCATTGAAAGACGGGGCCTCGGTTTAACATCTCATCTAAAAGACGGTACCTCCAACAGTGCAGCACTCCCTCAGCGGCCCTTCCCGACCATGCCCCCTGCTCCCAATTGGAACAGGGCCACCAGCCAAGCATGTAGGTGGACCGGGGGTTCCGCTCAATACTCTTGCTCAGGCGGAACAGCACCTGTGGAGTTTCCAGGTCAATGTATCCAAAATTTTCTACGGTGAGGGGAATGCCCTCAGACTCCATACAAAATGCATTTCGTGCCTTCAACATTTGTATTTTCAGTCCATAAAATCTTACAGCACAGAAGGAGGCCATTCAGCCCATTATGCCGTTGAAACCTATCCAATTAGTCCCACTCCCCTGCTCTTTCCCCATAGCCCTGCCAATTTTTTCACTTTTCAAGTAGATACATATGTAATTCTATGTAATATGTAATATCCAATTCCCTTTTGAAAGTTACTATTGAATCTGCTTCCACCACCCTTTCAGGCAGTGCATTCCAGATCGCAACAACTCGCTGCGCAAAAAAAATTCTCCTCATCTCACCTCTGGTTCTTTTGTCAAATAAGTTAAATCTGTGTCCTCTGGTTACCGACCCCACTGCCAGTGAAAACAGTTTCTCCTTATTTACTCTATCGAAACCCTTCAGAATTTTGAACACCTCAATTAAATCTCCTCTTAACTTTCTCTGCTCTAAGGACAACTATCCCAGACCTCAGGATTTCATGTTTTTGTTTTACCCAATACAAGTGAGGGAATGTTGGCTACACAGACAGCTTAAGTTGCAAAGCCCATGTAACTATTTGCTTTCACATGTCATAGGCTTATAAGTCAGGGCCGTTCTTCAGTTTTTTGGGATGTGTGCCAGATTCTGCTGGTGTTCTGGGTTGGCAGGTGTACAACCTTCTTTGGGCTTCTGGCAGTGAAATAGAGGAGCCAAATTTCCTCTTCAAACAGGGGTCCTTTAAGCACTGCTGCAGTCCATACCTACAACCCTCCTCGCCTCCCTCTTACCCAATCCCCAAGTGCTCCCAGTGCACCATACACTGTGCACTGGGAGGGCAGCGATATTATGCAAATGAGCTCAATCATTCAACCAATCAGTTGGGCTAGCGGGGTCGACAGTGTCTTCTAAATTAATCATACCACTTATATGACATCTGAACTTTGTTGAACATGTGTAAGGATCAGCTTCCACCAGGATGGGCATTTAGCGAATTATTATTTATTTCACTCTTTGATGTTCTGTTCAAGCACCACTCCAGAGACTTGAGCACAAAATCGAGGCTGACACTCCACTGCAGTACTGAGGGAGCGCTGCACTGTCGGAGCTACCGTCTTTCGGATGAGACTTGAAACCAAGGCCTCGTCTGCTCCTTCAGCTGGATGTAAAAGATCCCGTGTCACTATTACAAAGAAAAGCAGGGGAGTTCTCCTCAACCAACATCACAGATTACCTGGTCATTATCACATTGCTGTTTGTGAGAGCTTGCTGTGCATAAATTGGCTGCCGCGTTTCCTACATTACAACAGTGACTACACTTCAAAAAAGTACTTAATTGGCTGTAAAGTGCTTTGGGACATCCTGAGCTCATGAAAGCCGTGATATAAAGGTCTTTCTTTATATTACAGCTCATGGAATAGGTGGGTCAGTGGCAGCTTGGATAAGGAATTGGCTTAAGGACAGAAAACAGCGAGTTGTGGTAAATGGCTGTTTTTCAGACTGGAGGATGGTAGACAGTGGTGTTCCCCAATGGTCAGTGCTGGGGCCACTGCTTTTGTTGATATATATAAATGACCTGGATATTGGAATACAGAGTAGAATTTCTAAATTTGCCGATGACACCAAACTTGCGGGGTGTGGCAAACAGTGAGGATGATACCAATCGACTGCAACAGGACATAGAAAGGCTAGCGGAATGGGCAGACAAGTGGCAGATGGAATTTAATACAGAGAAGTGTGAGGTGATGCATTTTGGCAGAAGGAACAGGGAGAGGCAATATACACTTAATGGCACAGTTTTAAAGAGTGTGCAGGGACAGAGGGACCTGGGAGTTAATGTGCATAGGTCCTTGAAGGAGGCGGGACATATTGAGAGAGTGGTTAGCAAAGCATATGGGATCTTGGGCTTCATAAATAGAGGTATTGAGTACAAAAGTAGAAAAGTTATGCTGAACCTTTATAAAGCGCTGGTTAGGCCACAACTGGAGTATTGCATCCAGTTCTGGTCACCACACTTAAGGAAGGATGTGAAGGCACTTGAGAGGGTGCAGAGGAGATTTACCCGAATGGTTCCGGGATGGGGGATCTTAGCTACAAGGACAGGTTGGAGAAGCTGGATTTGTTTTCATTAGAGCAAAGGAGGTTGCGGGTGTACAAGATTATGACTGGTTTGTATAGGCTAGACGGGGAAAGGCTGTTCCCATTAGTTGATGGTACAAGGACTAGGGGACACAGATTTAAGGTTTTGGGCAAGAGATACAGGGGGATGTGAGGAAAAACTTTTTTACGCAGCGAGTGGTGAGGACCTGAAACTCGCTGCCGACGGAAGTGGTGGAAGCGGACACACTCAATGTTTTCAAGGGGAGACTGGATAGGCACTTGAGGGAAATAAACTTGCAGGGCTATGGGGATAGAGCGGGGGAATGGGACTGACTGGATTGCTCTACAGAGAGACCCGGCACGGACTCGATGGGCCGAATGGCCTCCTTCTGTGCCGTTATGACTCTATGACTCTTTTGTAGTACCGTTAATCATACTTGTATACATTCCTTCTCCTGGGTCCCTGTTGGCTGCTGAATACAATGGATTGTTGGGTCAGATTGTGTTGATTTTTCTTCCCCTTTGTTGGTTTCTCATGTCTTCTGTCTTTGCATTACAATTCTTCATTTGCAATATTTTTCTAAAACCAAAAAATCCCAGTACAATGGTGACTCCTGCTACTGACCTGCTTGTGTGTGACTCCAAACCATCATTCACGCTGACAACTCCTGCTCCTCGTGCTGTTGTGTCACCTTCACTCTGGGCTGTGCATCTTCCAGAAGCAACTTGTAGAACAAAGCGATGTTGTTTCGCCTTTACAATCCATTATGGGTGATATTTTTAAACTACAGAACCTTCCCCAGGTGCTTTCAAGCTCATTTTCAAAGGCTCCCTACCATCGAGAGGTCGTCTGAAAATTAAAGTATATTAGGATCAACCGTGAGGAAAGAGACCTTGCAATAATTAAGAGGGATTAGGATTTTTTTTATGAATTTCCTCCAATTCTGGCCTCTTGCACACCCCAATTTCCTTCACTCCACCATTGGTGGCCGTACCTTCAGCTGCCTCGGCCCTAAGCTCTGGAATTCCCTCCCTAAACCTCTCTGCCTCTCTACCTCTCTCTCCTCCTTTAAGACATTCCAAAACCTACCTCTTTGACCAGGATTTTGGACACCTGTCGTAATATCTCCTTATGTAGCTCGTTGTCAAATTTTATTTGATAATACTCCTGTGGGACATTTTACTACGTTAAAGGCACTATATAAATAAAGGTTGTTGTTGTAAACTGAATGCATCCATGTATGATTGGTTCAGATAGTTATCACCTGCATTGTTGGAAGACGATCTGCTTTAACACTTGCTGTCTGGGTTTTGGGAGAATGACCTTACTGCGTTGCTCTCCCTCATTTACTCAGTAGATATAAGAGCCAGTCATCTTGTAGGCCAGCTGCACCTTGCGAGCTTTGTTATTTCACCCATGTGAATACTGACCGTGACTGTTTGTCCGCGGTGCAGGTGCAAAGTGTGGTCCTCGTGACATGTAAGGTTGACATTGCCATGGATTTTCCAGCCGGCTTTCAATAATCAAGCTAGTTTATTTTCATATTGGTACCATCTCAGTGATGGGAGCCAATGGCTGAAGCCACTAAGGACATGTTAAGATAGAGTTATAGAATGATACAGCACATCGTGCCTTTGCTGGCTTTTTGAAAGAGCTGTCCAATTAGTCTTACTCCCTGCTCTTTCCCCATAGCCCTGTAAATTTTTCCCCTTCAAGTATTTATCCAATTCCCTTTTGAAAGTTACTATTGAATCTGCTTCCACCACCCGGTCAAGCAATGTATTCCAGATCATGACAACTCATTGCATAAAAAAAACTCTCCCCAGATCACCTCTAATTGGTTACAAATGGATATTGGTTACAAATGGTTAATTTACAAATGCAGTTATGAAATATAAGGAAAAAGAAACACTTTCAGTCATATAGAGCCTCATCACATCTCAAAGTACGTTATATAGATAAGTGCACAGCAAAATCCCACCACAGTGATAAGACAAATATCCAAACAATCTGTTTTTATTGATGGTGATTGAAGGAGGAATTTTGTCCAGGACACCAGGAGAATTTCCTGCTCTTCTTCAATTAGTGCACAGGATCTTTAACACCCAGCTAAACCACTGGAACAGGCAAACAAGCCCTCAATTTAACATATAAAACTAAAGAACGGCACCGCCGACAATGCAGCGCTCCCTCAGTACTGCACTGAAGTGTCAGACTGGATCACGTGCTCAAGTCCTGGAGTGGGTCTTGAACTCATGGTTTTCTAACTCACAGCCAAGAGTGCAACTGACTGAGCCCCAGCTGGCAATTAATAACCAGTATTGACAGAGTTGTAATTTTGTCACTTTTTAAAAATTCAGTTGGCAATCTTCATACATTGTCACAAATCCATTTACAATCAGAACTTAGCAAAATCCAATTCAGTCAGTGTTGGAGTCTGCTCTTGTCTCTCAGACATTAACACAAATTTTGCAGTTGGATGTTGTATCTGTACACTTGCTGGTGTGTCTCAGCCAAGATCCTATATGCCTGTTCATGGTTCAGTTGGATATAAAAGATCCCAAGGCACGATTCAAAGAAGAGCAGGGATTTCTCTCTGGTGTCCTGGCCAACATACCTCCCTCAACCAACACCACCAAAGACAGATTAACTAGTCATTCATCTCATTGCTTTTGGTGGGATCGTGCTGTATGCAAAATGGCTACCGCGTTTCCCTACATAACAACGGTGACTGCACTTCCAAGTAATTCATTGAATGTAAAACGCTTTGAGATACCCTGATAATGCGCAATATAAATGCAAGTTCTTTCTTTTGTGACAGATTCGATGCTGTTTCACTTTTAGAAAACTATAACCAATATCTTAGTGTCTATAGCACATGTTTTGTGACTTTGTTGTTCCTGATCATGTCTGGGTACGTACAGTAGGGCTCCTCCTTTTCTAAATTAAAGGTGCAAGTCCAAAATAAGGAATGATTTAATTGGACCCCAAGCTTCCCTGACAGAATTTAAGGTACTATTGATGCAAAAATGTTCTCCCCATTGGATCTGGGCACTACATATCAGCCGGCTATTACCAGGGGACGTATCACAGTCAAGCCTGATGTTGTCATCACTTGATAGCCAAACACATACTTTTTAAAATTTGTGAACAATATGGGCAAGGCCACATTTATTGCCCACCTTTAGTTGTCCAAAGAAGATGCTCATTGGATCTTCTCCTTGAACCGCTGCCGTCTATTCGGTGATGGTGATCCAGGATTCTGAACCCCAGTGACAATGAAGGAACGGCGATGTAGGTCCAGGTCAGGAGTTTATGACTGACGGGGAAGTTGGAGGTCATGGTGTTCAATCAGCATTGTTTACCTTGGTGGTAGAGGTCACAGTAAAGGGAGATGCTGTCGAAATAACCTTGGCGAGTTGCTGAAGTGTATCCTGTAGATCCTACACACTGCAGCCATGGTGTGCTGGTCGTGGAGGGGGATGAATATTGAGTCCAGTGGTTGGGGCACCGATCAAGCAAAGTGCTCTGCCCTGGATGGTGTTGGGCCTTCCAGCGGGAGTTGCTCAACAGTCATCAGCAGCACAAGCCGTGGCTAATTTTTTTCCCCCTTCCTACCCCAGGGGCACTGCATCCAATTGTGGTACCCTTACTGCCTCTCTAGAACTCACCATACTGAGTGAGGAAGCAAAGTTACATCAGCAGAAATAAAGTCGTTGGAGCATAAAGACCGAGGAATTTATAGGAACAAGGAATGCTCATCAGGGCCAACAAATCTCAACCCCACCTAACCACCCTCTCACCCTGTCCCTCAGTCCTTACCCCACAGAAACACACCCAGTTGTATCTTAAAGCGTATCCATGTTCTCCATTTCATTGGCCTTTCCTGATTACTGTTTCTACAATTTTATCACCCTTTGAGTAAAATGGTTCCCTTCTTGCTCCGAACTCTCTGATTGTCAACTTGTGTCCCGAGGTACATGAACCCTTTTCACCAAAGTAAACCATTTTCATCAACTGTCCTTTGTAATCTTGAAAATTCAATGAGATTAACTCAAAGTCTCCACTTTTCCACAGAAAACAGGCCCTTTTCTTTGGCCACTCGTCACAATGTAAATCTTTGGTGCTTACAATTAGCTTTGATGTTCCCCACAGTACCCTCTCAAGAGCAATATTATTTTGTTATGATTGCACACAGAATTGTAAATGGCACTGACTAATTATTCACCAATAATTCAGGTTCTTTAGATTTGCATAACAGCAAGTGTTAACTTATCTTCCTCACACCCTCCGTCCGTAACTCGCCAAACTAATTCTCTGCTAAGCTTATTTGAGCTTGCTGTTGCATCCAAGGTGTATGGAAGCCCAAAGACAGACAGAAATAAACACGAGTGTGTTCAAGCTTACGATAATTCTTCATAACTGATATTCTTAAATGGATGCAGTCTTGGTGAAGCTCAGTCTCCAATGATGGAAATTAAATTACCTGTCAAAAAAAAGTCCTTCTCAAAAAGAAAAACTTGTTCAGAACCTGTCCACCGTCTCAAAATCTCTGCAGAGCAAGAGAAGAGGGAAAGCTAGAAGTAAATTGGTGTGATCAATGCAGTCTCCCAGGTGCGAAGGAATGCAGTGGACTGTAAGCGCATGTTTAATGATGTCTCCAAACACACGAAAGGATAGCTGCCTGACAGGAAGCATGCCTTGAAGGCAGCTGAGTGTGAACTTGGCAAAGTGCAGCAACACAGTCCAGCGAGGAGAGATGCATCCAAATGCTTGCCTCCGGGTACAGAGAGTGATGGGATGGAATTGTGTGACTCGCTGCTAAATAATTGACAGAGAACATGTCTTTGCTTTTGAAGCAGACTTGATATATTTTTTGAGCTTAGTTGGAATTTAAGTACAAAAGCCAGGAATCCATAAACTCTTAAATTGAGTCTAACCCGGGGTTAAAATGGGAGGAACACTGCGTTATGTCATTTCAGTCTTACCTTATTGAATATTTATAGCACCACTTCCTCTGGTTACACTGACACTGCGCCCCCATGCTATCAGCAACCTGGGCCTGCTCCTCATTGACTCCTGTATCCTGACTCACTCCCCATTGACTCCTGTATCCTGACTCACTCCCCATTGACTCCTGTATCCTGACTCACTCCCCATTGACTCCTGTATCCTGACTCACTCCCCATTGACTCCTGTATCCTGACTCACTCCCCATTGACTCCTGTATCCTGACTCACTCCCCATTGACTCCTGTATCCTGACTCACTCCCCATTGACTCCTGTATCCTGACTCACTCCCCATTGACTCCTGTATCCTGACTCACTCCTCATTGACTCCTGTATCCTGACTCACTCCCCATTGACTCCTGTATCCTGACTCACTCCGCATTGACTCCTGTATCCTGACTCACTCCCCATTGACTCCTGTATCCTGACTCACTCCTCATTGACTCCTCCATCCTGACTCACTCCTCATTGACTCCTGTATCCTGACTCACTCCTCATTGACTCCTGTATCCTGACTCACTCCCCATTAACTCCTGTATCCTGACTCACTCCCCATTGACTCCTGTATCCTGACTCACTCCTCATTGACTCCTGTATCCTGACTCACTCCCCATTGACTCCTGTATCCTGACTCACTCCCCATTGACTCCTGTATCCTGACTCACTCCTCATTGACTCCTGTATCCTGACTCACTCCTCATTGACTCTTGTATCCTGACTCACTCCCCATTGACTCCTGTATCCTGACTCACTCCCCATTGACTCCTGTATCCTGACTCACTCCTCATTGACTCCTGTATCCTGACTCACTCCCCATTAACTCCTGTATCCTGACTCACTCCCCATTGACTCCTGTATCCTGACTCACTCCCCATTGACTCCTGTATCCTGACTCACTCCTCATTGACTCCTGTATCCTGACTCACTCCTCATTGACTCCTGTATCCTGACTCACTCCTCATTGACTCTTGTATCCTGACTCACTCCCCATTGACTCCTGTATCCTGACTCACTCCTCATTGACTCCTCCATCCTGACTCACTCCTCATTGACTCCTGTATCCTGACTCACTCCCCATTGACTCCTGTATCCTGACTCACTCCCCATTGACTCCTGTATCCTGACTCACTCCTCATTGACTCCTCCATCCTGACTCACTCCTCATTGACTCCTGTATCCTGACTCACTCCCCATTGACTCCTGTATCCTGACTCACTCCTCATTGACTCCTGTATCCAGACTCACTCCCCATTGACTCCTGTATCCTGACTCACTCCTCATTGACTCCTGTATCCTGACTCACTCCTCATTGACTCCTGTATCCTGACTCACTCCCCATTGACTCCTGTATCCTGACTCACTCCTCATTGACTCCTCCATCCTGACTCACTCCTCATTGACTCCTGTATCCTGACTCACTCCCCATTGACTCCTGTATCCTGACTCACTCCCCATTGACTCCTGTATCCTGACTCACTCCCCATTGACTCCTGTATCCTGACTCACTCCCCATTGACTCCTGTATCCTGACTCACTCCTCATTGACTCTTGTATCCTGACTCACTCCCCATTGACTCCTGTATCCTGACTCACTCCCCATTGACTCCTGTATCCTGACTCACTCCTCATTGACTCCTGTATCCTGACTCACTCCTCATTGACTCTTGTATCCTGACTCACTCCCCATTGACTCCTGTATCCTGACTCACTCCTCATTGACTCCTCCATCCTGACTCACTCCTCATTGACTCCTGTATCCTGACTCACTCCCCATTGACTCCTGTATCCTGACTCACTCCCCATTGACTCCTGTATCCTGACTCACTCCCCATTGACTCCTGTATCCTGACTCACTCCCCATTGACTCCTGTATCCTGACTCACTCCTCATTGACTCCTGTATCCTGACTCATTCCCCATTGACTCCTGTATCCTGACTCACTCCTCATTGACTCCTCCATCCTGACTCACTCCTCATTGACTCCTGTATCCTGACTCACTCCCCATTGACTCCTGTATCCTGACTCACTCCCATTGACTCCTGTATCCTGACTCACTCCCCATTGACTCCTGAAATTAACTCATTCCTCATTGACTCCTGAAATTGACTCGCTCCTCATTGACTCCTGAAATTGACTCGCTCCTCATTGACTCCTGAAATTGACTCGCTCCTCTTTGACTCTTGAAATTGACCTGTTGCAGCCTAGCCCCATTAAACGTTACCATCTTGAGCCTGGCCCCATTCTCCATTGCTCATGGGGAGTGAGCAGGAGAGTGGGATTGGACTGGGTGGGATATTAAGGGGTATGGGCAGTGAACAGGCGAGTGGGATTGGACTGGGTGAGATATTAAGGGGTATGGGTAATAAACAGAAGAGTGGGATTGGACTGGGTGGGATATTAAGGGGTATGGGCAGTGAGCAGGAGAGTGGGATTGGACTGGGTGGAATATTAAGGTGAATGGGCAGTGAACAGGAATGAGGGATTGGACTGGGTGGGATATTAAGGTGAATGGGCAGTGAACAGGAGAGTGGGATTGGACTGGGTGGGATATTAAGGGGTATGGGCAGTGAGCAGGAGAGTGGGATTGGACTGGGTGGGATTTTAAGGGGTATTGGCAGTGAACAGGAGAGTTGGATTGGACTGGGTGGGATATTAAGGGGTATGGGCAGTGAGCAGGAGAGTGGGATTGGACTGGGTGGGATTTTAAGGGGTAAGGGGAGTGAACAGGAGAGTGGGATTGGACTGGGTGGGATATTAAGGTGAATGGGCAGTGAACAGGAGAGTGGGATTGGACTGGGTGGGATATTAAGGGGTATGGGCAGTGAGCAGGAGAGTGGGATTGGACTGGGTGGGATTTTAAGGGGTATTGGCAGTGAACAGGAGAGTTGGATTGGACTGGGTGGGATATTAAGGGGTATGGGCAGTGAGCAGGAGAGTGGGATTGAACTGGGTGGGATTTTAAGGGGTATTGGCAGTGAACAGGAGAGTTGGATTGGACTGGGTGGGATATTAAGGGGTATGGGCAGTGAGCAGGAGAGTGGGATTGAACTGGGTGGGATTTTAAGGGGTATTGGCAGTGAACAGGAGAGTTGGATTGGACTGGGTGGGATATTAAGGTGAATGGGCAGTGAACAGGAGAGTGGGATTGGACTGGGTGGGATATTAAGGGGTATGGGCAGTGAACAGGAGAGTTGGATTGGACTGGGTGGGATATTAAGGGGTATGGGCAGTGAGCAGGAGAGTGGGATTGGACTGGGTGGAATATTAAGGTGAATGGACAGTGAACAGGAGAGTGGGATTGGACTGGGTGGGATATTAAGGTGACTGGGCAGTGAACAGGAGAGTGGGATTGGACTGGGTGGAATATTAAGGTGAATGGGCAGTGAACAGGAGAGTGGGATTGGACTGGGTGGGATATTAAGGGGTATGGGCAGTGAACAGGAGAGTGGGATTGGACTGGGTGGGATATTAAGGTGAATGGGCAGTGAACAGGAGAGTGGGATTGGACTGGGTGGGATATTAAGGGGTATGGGCAGTGAACAGGAGAGTTGGATTGGACTGGGTGGGATATTAAGGGGTATGGGCAGTGAGCAGGAGAGTGGGATTGGACTGGGTGGAATATTAAGGTGAATGGACAGTGAACAGGAGAGTGGGATTGGACTGGGTGGGATATTAAGGGGTATGGGCAGTGAACAGGAGAGTGGGATTGGACTGGGTGGGATATTAAGGTGACTGGGCAGTGAACAGGAGAGTGGGATTGGACTGGGTGGGATATTAAGGGGTATGGGCAGTGAGCAGGAGAGTGGGATTGGACTGGGTGGGATTTTAAGGGGTATTGGCAGTGAACAGGAGAGTTGGATTGGACTGGGTGGGATATTAAGGTGAATGGGCAGTGAACAGGAGAGTGGGATTGGACTGGGTGGGATATTAAGGGGTATGGGCAGTGAGCAGGAGAGTGGGATCAGACTGGGTGGGATATTAAAGGGTATGGGCAGTGAGCAGGAGAGTGGGATCGGACTGGGTGGGATATTAAAGGGTATGGGCAGTGAGCAGGAGAGTGGGATTGGACTGGGTGGGAAATTAAGGGGTATGGGCAGTGAGCAGGAGAGTGGGATTGGACTGGGTGGGATATTAAGGGGTATGGGCAGTGAGCAGGAGAGTGGGATCGGACTGGGTGGGATATTAAGGGGTATGGGCAGTGAGCAGGAGAGTGGGATCAGACTGGGTGGGATATTAAGGGGTATGGGCAGTGAGCAGGAGAGTGGGATTGGACCTTCATTAACACAAAATCTCACCAACTTTTTTTTTAAAGGCAATATTTCAAACCGTAGCTATATATGGAGATTATTGATTGAAACCAATATTAAAATTAATTGTTCAGATAAAATCTGCAAATACTGGAAATCAGAAATAAAAACAGAAAATGCTGGAAATAGACAGCAGCTCGATCGACATCTGAAAGAGACGGAAAGGACAGAGGCATTACACTCGAGGAGTTCACCTGCCTTTTCTCTTTTCTCATCTTCAGCTTTTCTTTAAACTTATTTTGCTTAGTCTTGTCTTTTGTCCTTGGGAGGGGCTGCCTCACACACGATCACACCCTCCTCAGGCCTTTTCAGGAGGCAACAGGGGAGTCTTTCGTGACCTCGGGGGGTTGACATTCTTCTCCGCAATTAATGACCCACTAATTAAATTATGAGGTAAATATTCTGATTGTGTGGAGCGACTCCTTGAGGGAGAATGAGGTGCCAAATCCCACACGTCCAGCTCGTGACTTCTCTCCAGCTTGGAAATGGCCAGCTAGTCGGTCAGCATCTGGCCAGATGTGCGAGGTACCAGACGAGAGCCGATGCCTGTAGGACCATGACTAGTGTGAGGGAGGACCTCCAAAAAATAAAGGGGGGTAAACGGAGGGGGTGGGGTGGGGGGGTCGGTGGGGCAGGGTCCCTAGTCGTGCAGTGAAAACATTAGCAGAAATTTGGAGTCGGTAGAAACTGTGAGGGTAAATGCAATTTGCAACCAACAAAATTACCAGAGGAAATTATCTGGCAAAAAATTCAGAGGGGCGATCAGGAGAATTTTTTTTTTACTCAGCGAGTTGTTGTGATCTGGAATGCACTGCCTGAAAGGGCGGTGGAAGCAGATTCAATACTAACTTTCAAAAGGGAATTGGATATATACATGAAAAGGAAAAAAAAATGACAGGGCTATGGAGAAAGAGCAGGGGCGTGGGACTAATTGGATAGCTCTACCAAAGAGCCGGCACAGGCACGATGGGCCGAATGGCCTCCTGTGCTGTGTGATTCTATGATTCTATGAAATTGAGCTGATGCCAATCTGTCAATTCAGCCCTGCTGTGGTGAACTGTTTGGTATTGAAAGGGTAAAACAATGCACCAAAAACATATCAATAATCTGTCGCAGTAATATCAGAGTTCATAGGCGGGCATTAGCATGCCGAGCTAAAACACAATCCCCGCTGGTCAGATTACTGTCAAACTCATTATTAATGTGCTTGGTTATAGTCTCTAGCAGTGAAAAATGTAGTAATTAGGACAACAGAATGGGAACCTCCTCTGGGGCTGGTGTGCTTATCCAGATGACCATGCGTTAGCTACTGTTTGCAACTCCCCCCATCCCTTCCTCCCCGCACCCCCATCCCGGCACACACAGTCTTCCTGGTACAAAAGCAAAATACTGTGGACGCTGGAAATCTGAAATATAAACAGAAAATGCTGGAAATACTCAGCAGGTCAGGCTGCATCTGTGGAGAGAGAAACAGAGTTAACGTTTCAGGTCGATGACCCTGCGTCAGAACTGGAAAAAGTTGGAGATGGAACAGGTTTTTAAGCAAGTGTAGGGGCAGGGAGAGGTGGGAGGGGAGGAAAGAACAAAAGGGAAGGATGGAAGGCAGGAGAGATTAAGAGACAAAAGGGATGATGGTGCAAGGCAAAAGGAGATGGTAATGGGACAAGTTAAGAATCAAAAGATGACTCTAGATGAGGTGTAAATGGCGATGGCAGAATGATCGACAGCTGGTACCTGGTACCTCAATTGGATGCAGTGGTCTTGTGCAATGCAAGGTGAAAATCATTGCAGATAGTAACTTATTATTTTGATTAAAGTAGCAACCAAAAGGAAATATAATCTTCTAAAGATTAAGATTTACTGTGAGCAGTGTTAGCGCAGGAATGTTTAACAACAACTTGCCCTTTCATAGTGCCTTCAACCTACAAAACCACCCCAAGGCCATTCATTGAGATGTGAGTTAAAACACGCCAGAGGAGACTGAGAAGGTATGAGGAGAGGCGGCCAAAAGCCTGGCCAAAGAGGGTGGGTTCCAAGGAGGGTCTTAAAGGAGAAGAGGGAGATAGGGTGACAAAGGGATTTAGGGAGGCAATTCCAGTGCAAGGAGCCTAAGTGGCTGAAGGGTCAGCTACCAATGGTGGTATGAAGGGCAGGGCGGAGCGGGGGGGGGGATTGCAGAAGAGGCCAGAGTTAGAGGAATGAAGAGTTCTGGGTGGAGGCTGTAGCACTGGGGGAGGTTACAAATTTAGGGAGCGGCGAGGTCATGATGGGATTTAAAGACAAAGGGGGTAATTTTAATTAATGGGTTGCCGATCTTATCGCGTTAGTTTCCTGTTGGGCGGGTTTAGGTTAAAATGACCCCCAGGGTTGAGTATTTTAAATTTGAGGCTTTGGGAGACCAGGAGCCATTGTAGGTTGGCGAGGGTGAGGGAGATGGGCGAGCATGACTTGGTGCAGGATAGAATATGGGGAGCAGAGCTTTAGATGGGTTGAATTCTCTAAGGAGAATGGGGTTGTTCTCCTTCGAACAGAGGGGTTAATAGAGGTGTTAAATAATATGAAGGGTTTTGATAGAGTCAATAAGGAGAAACTGTTTCCAGTGGCAGAAGGGTCGGTAACCAAAGGACACAGATTTAAGATAATTGCAAAAGAACCAGAGATGCGATGAGGAGAATTTTTTTTACACAGCGAGTTGTTACGATCTGGAATGCGCTGCCTGAAAGGGAAGCAGGTTCAATAATAACTTTCCAAAGGGAATTGGATAAATGCTTGAAGGGGAAAAATTTGCAGGGCTCTTTGAAAGAGCAAGGGAGTGGGACTAATTGGATCGCTCTTTCAAAGAGCTGGCACCGGCACGATGGGCTGAATCGCCTCCTTCTGTGCTTTATCACTCTATAATTCTATGAATATACAGACAATTACATCAAGGTCATCACTCCACTTAATGCAGCCATTAACTTATTTAGAATAAACAACTTAGTGCTTCTGCTAAAGCAACAGAGGAAGGAATTTGATACCAAGCACGTTATGCATTAGTCCGATAATATCATTCACAGTGATGTTCAGAGATAGATACTGGAAAAATCATTAATAATGAGGCATTATAAAGGTGAAACATTTCACCAACACAATCCAGGGCTTGGACACATATTCTACTGTGACACTCCAGTGCAGTACTGAGGGAGTGTGGCGTTGTCAGAGGTGCCGTTCTATAGATAAGGCATTAAACTGGGGACTGGTGTACCTGTTCAGGTGGACATTAAAGATCCCATGATGCTATCGGAAGAAGAGAAGAGCATTCTCCTGGTGTCCTGGCCAACATTCCTCCCTCAACCAGCACCATCAAAAACAGATTAACTGGTCATTCATCTCATTGCTGTTATGGGATCTTGCTGTGGGCAAAATGACTGTAGTGTTTGCCTAGATAGCAGCAGTCATTGCACTTCAAAGTAATTCAGTGTATGTGAAGGAGCATGCATTCAAGCACAAAGTCAATAAACACAGTGGGGTACAAATTGGACCTCGTTGAGCATGTTTTATGGATGTAAATTATTGGTGTCATATTTGACCCTGAAATGAGCTTCCGACCACATATCCGCAGCATAACAAAGACCGCCTATTTCCACCTCTGTAACATCGCCCGTCTCCACCCTTGCCTCAGCACATCCGCTGCTGAAACCCTCATCCATGCCTTTGTTACCTCTAGATGTGACTATTCCAACGCACTCCTGGCTGGCCTCCCACATTCCACCCTACACAAACTTGAGGTCATCCAAAACTCAGCTGCCTGTGTCCTAACTCACACCAAGTCCCGTTCGCCCATCACCCCTGTGCTCGCTGACCTACGTTGGCTCCCGGTTAAGCAGCGCCTCGATTTCAAAATTCTCATCCTTGTTTTCAAATCCCTCCATGGCCTCGCCCCTTCCTATCTCTGTAATCACCTCCAGCCCGACAACCCCCCGAGATATCGGCACTCCTCTAATTCTGCCCTCTTGAGGATCCCTGATTATAATCGCTCAACCATTGGTGGCCGTGCCTTCTGTTGCCTAGGCCCTAAGTTCTGGAATTCCCTGCCTAAACCTGTCCGCCTTCGGTTGCTTTGAGGGCATTAACGGGGCGCAAAGCAACTAGCGCCCGGGCGCGGCGCCGCCAACGCCTCCCGCAAAATTCAGCGGGAGGTTAGCGGCGGCGCTAACCGGTAGCGTACGCCGGCGGCGATGATGTCATCACCTTGCGCAGTGCCCCGCTTGCGCCCCGGCCGCGATCTTCGGTAGCGCCCCCTGACTTACCGCCGGACGCTATGTCTGACGGGGTCAGGGGGGCCTACCTGTGGCCGGGGCGGCGCTATTTAAAGGCGAGGTGCCAGGCGGCCATTTTTGTTGCTGGCCGCCTGCCAGCACCTGCCTCCGCTCCCGTCCCCGGCCTCCTGAACCGCCCCCCCCCACGGAGTGCCGGCTGCGCTCCATGAGCCCGGCACTTCTCTTGAGTGCCGGGCTCTTTTGCCGGCACTCCGATCCCCGGTGGCCCAGCTGGGCCCCGGGTCACGCTGCGCAAGGCCCCTCCCCTTTAAGAAGGGGAGGAAGGCCTGCAGTACCGCGGCGCGATGTGCTGCAGCGCATGGCGTGCGGCACATAGCGCCACAATATTTCCTCGCAGCGCCCCAAGAGGGAGGCGGGGTGCTTCCAGTAGCGCCCCGCTTCCCTCTTGGGGCGCTACCACTCAATTTTGGCTGGGGGGGCCACTAATTTTTCCGGGGTGCTATAAGTAGTGTCCCAGCGAAGTTAGCACCCCAAAGGGGGTGCGACTCAATTTCTCCCCCTACCTCTTTGACCAAGCTTTTGGTCACCTGCCGTAATTTATCCTTCTGTGGATCGGTGTCAAATTTTTTGTCTTAAAATACTCCTGTGCAGCGCCTTGGGACATTTTACTACGTTAAAGGCGCTATATAAATACAAGTTGTTGTTGTAAAACGGGTGTAAAAGAGTCAATTTTGGGGACCCACATTCTGCGCCCCAAGGATGCTGGAACTGGGCCTGTTCCGCTGATCCTTCCTCAGTGGCCGTCACCAAAAGGTCAGTTTAAAAAATTAAATGTTTTTAATTCCCATGGAATCAGAAGGAGCAGGAGTGATCCCCCATCTCTATGAGTGTGTGAGTCGCTGTATTTTTGTGCAGCCAAGAGGAAAAAATGTTTGAGGCCCTTTGGTGGAGCGCTCCCCTTCAGGAGCACTGGCTGGGCCGTTTACTGCCTGGTACAAATGGGCAGAGCAGAGGAGTTAGGGTTAGGGCTATAGTTAGGGTTAGAGTTAGGATTAGGGTTAGGATTAGGGTTAGATCAGAGTTGTTGTTGGATTTAGGATTAGGGTTAGAGTTAGAATTCGAGTTAGATTAGAATTGGTGTTGGAGTTAGGATTAGGGTTAGAGTTAGAATTAGCGCAAGAGTTAGAATTAGTGATAGAGTTAGAATTAGCGCCAGAGTTAGAATTAGCGTTAGAGTTAGAATTAGCGCTAGAGTTAGAATTAGCATTAGAGTTAGAATTAGCGCCAGAGTTAGAATTAGCGCTAGAGTTAGGATTAGGGTCAGAGTTAGAATTAGCGTTAGAGTTAGAATTAGCGCTAGAGTTAGAATTAGCATTAGAGTTAGAATTAGCGCCAGAGTTAGAACTAGCGCTAGAGTTAGGATTAGGGTCAGAGTTAGAATTAGCGTTAGAGTTAGAATTAGCGATAGAGTTAGAATTAGCGCTAAAGTTAGGATTAGGGTCAGAGTTAGAATTAGCGATAGAGTTAGGATTAGGGTCAGAGTTAGAATTAGCGTTAGAGTTAGAATTAGCGCCAGAGTTAGAATTAGTGCTAGAGTTAGGATTAGGGTCAGAGTTAGAATTAGCGTTAGAGTTAGAATTAGCGCTAGAGTTAGAATTAGGGTCAGAGTTAGAATTAGTGTTAGAGTTAGAATTAGCGCTAGAGTTAGAATTAGGGTACGGGTTAGATTAAAGTTGGTGTTGTAGTTAGGATTAGGGTTTGATTAGAGTTGGCCACTTTCTCACTCCACACACCCTACCACAAACCAGCAACTTTGTCTCAGATAGACTAACTAAAGAAAACAAACACAGGTTCAATCACAGTGGTTTGATTGTGCCTTGGTCACACCTGGATCAAAAATAATCGGGTGGGAAGTTTCCGCTGGAGGCCAGAATGTGGTGGACACAGCAACGGTTTCGACAAGGTGAAATTAACACCCAAGCTTCCGCGCAAACTCATTAGCATAAACCCAAATGTAAAATTTCCCGTGAATCAACGCAATCGAGTAGTGGAATCGATCGTAATCAATTAGCGACTGGAACCATGCATTCTCCAGCAACACAGAGGAGTGGGATTGCCAGGAAATGGGCCATTCTTCAACTGACTCATTTAATGCGCTTTGTCTATAGCTTTTTAATTGGATTCAATTGACTGCTGCTCACGACTGTCTTCAATGAACTAATTATTGCAGCAAAGCAGGACACACCTGTGTGGCTTCAATTGACTGCTGGTCACAGCTCTTACATACCAAGGGCAGATCAACTGACTGAATTTAAAGTGATTGTAGCAGCAGCAGGAGAAACAGACCTGGGTCAGGCTTCAATTGACTCCT